>JAQMCX010000057.1:10149599-10185264 GCA_029814765.1 Acanthurus leucopareius | reverse complement strand
TCAACTCCCAGAATCTTTGTACTCAGCTAACATTTCTTTGATCTTGAAAAAAGATAAGGATGAAACAGATCCATCTTTCTACCGACATATTGCCCTTTTAGGATGTGACCTTAAGGTGTTCACCAAAATACTCACTAACAGACTTAATAAATCTATTCCAGATATCATCCACAACGATCAGACTGGATTTATTCCGGGAAGATTTTCTTTTTTTAATGTTAGGTGTTTAATGAATATCATGTACTCCAAATTTGACAAAGATTCTAAAATTTCTATTTTAGCTCTTGATGCTCAAAAAGCCTTCGACCAGGTCGAATGGCCATACCTTTTGAAAACAATAGAGGAGTTCGGTTTGGGCAATAACTTTGTCTCCTGGGTTAAAATGCTTTATTCCTATCCAATAGCCTCAGTCATCACCAACAATATTAGATCACCTACCTTTCCACTGCATCGTTCCTGTCAACAGGGCTGTCCTTTAAGTCCATTATTATTCGCGATTGCTATGGAACCCCTCACTATTAGTATAAGGAATCACCCCTCCATCTCTCCCCATTAATCTTAGGTGAGGTTGATCATTGCATCTCACTTTATGCAGATGACGTGGTGTTGTTTCTGTCCCGTCCTGAGGAGTCCCTACCTCCTTTATTAGAACTCATTAGAAAATTCGGCAACGTGTCTGGCTCTATGATTAATTGGGATAAAAGTGAATTTCTGCCCTTGACAGGAGAACTAAACCCTATTTTTCTAAAGAATTTACCATGTTGCATTGTTTCAAATAAAATCAAATACTTAGGACTTATCATTCCCAAAGACCCCAAGCAGATTTTCAAATTGAATTTTTTGAATATGATAGAAAAATTGAAATCCAATATTGAATCCTGGAGACTGTTACCTTTGTCAATGATAGGTCGGGTCAATGCAATTAAAATGATGGTGCTGCCCATGTTCCTTTATCTCTTTCAAAACTTGCCTATATTCATACCCAAATCCTTTTTTAAACTACTAGACTCAATTATCTTACCTTTCGTGTGGGGATTCAAAGTGCACCGTATTTCTAAAAAACATATAACCAAACCTAAATGTCTTGGAGGCCTCAGCCTACCTAATTTTAGATATTATTACTGGGCTGCAAATTGTAGAGCATTAATGTTCTGGCAAAATGCATATCCTGGTAAAGCCGATGCCTCCACACCTTCATGGCTTGCAATTGAGCAGAATCTCCCTCATAGCTCTCTTCCTGCCCTTCTTTTTTCTTTGTCTAAATCTCCAACAAGCACTGCAGGTAATAATTTAATAGTCATTAGCTCTTTAAAAATTTGGTATCAAATTAGAAAATCATTTAAACTCCCTGAGATATCCACTTGCACTCCTCTTTGCTGTAACCATGCCTTCCCTGCCTCGCTTACTGATGGCACCTTCCCACTCTGGAAAAACAAGAGTATCACCACAATTGGGGACGTTTATATAAATAAAAATTTTGCCACCTTTGCTCAGCTGAAAGAAAAATACACTCTAGCATTTCACACGCATTTTTTCCGTTACCTTCAAATCAGGGATTTTGCCCGTAAAAATGTTCCCCAATTCCAATCAATGCCAGCCCCTGTTGAATTGTACACGGTTATGAATAATCCCCCCGATTCTAAAAGACTTATTTCACGGTTTGTTAATCTCTTCACATCATACAGCCCAGTTTCCACACAATACTTAAAGGAAGCCTGGGAGAAAGACCTGGATTTGACCATCGGTGACGAGAACTGGGAAACCTATCTTAGCGACATTCACAAATGTTCCATCAATGCTAGACATCAACTTATCCAGTTCAAAGTTCTCCACAGGTTACATTACTCTTGCACCAAACTACACTCTTTTTATCCCTCTGTCTCTCCAACTTGCTCAAAATGTAAATCGGCAGAAGGCACTCTTGGCCACCTCTTCTGGTTATGTCCCAAACTAAATAAATTCTGGTCAGAAATCTTTAAATGTTTCTCTGATGTGTATGACTGTGATATTGCCCCAAACCCTCATACTGCAATTCTTGGTAGCACTCGACATCTTCCCAATCTTACCTTCCTACACCGGAAGACAATACAATATGGCATGATTATTGCAAAAAGAAATATTCTAACTAATTGGAAAAATGAAGAAGCGCCCTCTTTTAGAACTTGGCTTACAGAAATCACCAGTTTATTGCATATGGAAAGGATTCGACATAATATTTCTCTCAGCTCCGCAACCTTTGACAAGATGTGGCAACCTTTTTTGTCATATTTATTGAGAATGACCTAAATTCGCTGTTAACAGATTTGAAGTGAAATGTGTTGTGTGCGAAATGTATCATTACACTGTATGGACTGAATATACTCTTCAGGTCAATGACTTTTCTTTTCTTTAACTATTTTTCTTTCACTCTCTAGATTTACTCAGTGATACTCACTATTCACTAATTGTATTACACTTTATCCTATAAGAGCAGGCCCTTTTTTTTTTTTTTACCTCTTCTGCTTTCTTCCCTTTATTCTCTTTTGCTTGTTGTTGTTGTACCACTTCTTTGTTCATTGAAAACCCACAAATAAAATAAGTAAAAAAATAAACAAAAAAACACACGAGTTCCCAAACTTTATGAAAGTGCACCAATAAGTTAATGAGGGGCCTCATTCAATGAACTCATTGAAAACAGCCGGGCTTTGTGCTCAAAACCTTCCATAGCTGGAAAAAAAAATCCCTCAGAAACTGAGAAGAAATAAGTTGATTTGTCTTTATTTTTCCTTTTAACTAAGATGCCCTTGTCTACATAGATATATAGATGGATGAGCATATTCCCTTGGGAAAGCCTGTGTGAACCAAAGGCTGCAGCCAAAGCTTAAACCACACGTCAGCAAACCTACGTCCTGCTCTTGTGTCCCACAGCAAAAGAATAAAGACCTCCCACAGTCAATAAGCTGTAGTTGAGCCTGCAGGCTGACTCTGTGCAGAAGGACAGGTAAAAACTATTTCTCACTTTATAAAAATATTTCTCTGTGATCCTGTAATACTCTCCATTCATGAAAGACACCAGTGTTATAAGTACCTGAGGCAATCACAGCAGTGAAAAATTTTGTACATGACTCTACAATAAAGGCTGTGATGCATGCATGGACCAAGGTCAGAATCAATTCTAAAGCGGATCCAGTGGAGGTCACTGTTGTGTGTTAGCTCGCAAGCCGTGTCACGTCAGAGCACTTTCTCTCACCAATATAAACTGTGTGTATCAGCTGACCTCAGACTAACCTCTGAGGATCCAGGTGTGAGTGTGTTTTCTGTGTGTGATGAAAGCCGGGGGATGTAAGCCTGTGCAGGCTCCCCCCCGCTGCAGACCATCTTCCACTGTGGAAAACACTGCAGCAACTCCACACCTCACATGCACTCGCATCGAGGGGGGGGAGATGGGGGGGCGAGAGAGTGTGTGTGTGAGAGAGAGAGAAAGGGAAATGGGCGTGGAGAAAGGAGGGGGGTGGGACTTTGGGGGTAACAAACGCCCTCTCAGATACTTAAATATTCAATGAGCTCCAAGCAAACAGGCAGGCAGGCATCAGCTCAGGCACAACTTGACGGCAACAACACACAGTTCATTCATTTTTACAGTAGCAGGCATGCTTCATGGAGTCATGGAGCACTCCTCCTGTCGTCTGGACGGAGACTTGTTTCACTTCCCACCGCCTGTTTCTGAACTTTTTACGGCTGTAACACTATGGACCCGCGGAGGACGGACACCGGCTCTCCGGTACGGCATGCAAATACGTACTCTGACGTCGGCGATCATGTGGCTTTTGGCGTAGATCCTCCTTATGATCGCCAATTTTTTCTTTCCTGTCGCCTGTTGTCTGCTCGGCTATTGGACCGCCGCGAGAGTGTTTGAAACAGATTTCTGCCTTATTTCTTCGTTTCGCAGCCGCTTTAGGATTGTACCGCACTACCTGAGCAACGCGCCAAAACGGTGGGCAGGTAAGAAATGGAGAAACTCTGCCTGTGTCTTTCAAACGGCTCGCCACGGCTCCCTCTCCCCCTCCTTCAAAAGTCCCCCCAAGTTAAAACTGCATGTAGTTGTGTTTTTTGTGCCTCTCTCTCGCTTGGCTCTGCCTTTTGGTGCCTCTCAAACACCCACACGCCTCTGTATAAATATTTTAACTTGTCTCGCCGCATGAACTTTGCCTGCCCCCGCCGTTTACACCTGCGTGCTCAGACAATGTGTCCGCCAAGTTGTTAATTGGACGTTTTTCTCCCCCGTGTTTAAGTTTCACTTTGATACGTTGTGACCGTGGAGGGAGACGGCGGAGAGGAGAAACATCGTGTCTCCACTTTTCCTCCTCCCCGTGTCGACATAACCAGCAAAACATGGCCGTCCTTTGCCGACATGTTGTTACGTCGATGGCGAGAGGGGGAACATTTGGGGAGAGTGTTTTTCTGCGCCCCTCTGTCACATGTCGGGCTGGCCGGTGGAAACCGCCGTTAAACTCCGCACCGCCGCCGCCGTACCCGCTCGTGCTCAGCGGTGTTGAGGTTTGACTCCAACTTTTGGAGTCCGACGTTGTTTATAGACTTTGATTTGCGCGACTCTGTGATGTAGGCGTAACGTTACCCCTGGTGATGCCTCCTCCCCTCCGAGACCACGGCTCGTACTGCATGCAGACAGACAGGCAGGCAAGCAAGCAGATAGACAGACAGACAGGCAAGCAGACAGACAGACAGAAGGCTGTAGCATAGGAGCTGACTTATAGCCTTTCGTTACCTTGTAGCTGCTGTAAAAAAAAGTCAGGCGTGGTTGTTCTTATACTGAATATTAACTTTGTTTATGAACCCCGCGCTGTGGACTGCAGGCAGGCTGTGATTCACGCTCTGCTTTAACCAGGGCGAAATGTGTCCTTATTTGCACCCGGGAAAACCTTGACGAGGGATAGCGATTGTTTATGTCATTGTGTTACATCCCACTCGTTGTCCGGCGGTGCATTAGCACCAGTGAAGTCACTGAGGAGGGGTATGGACATTTTCAGATAAAGCATTAGGATCAAACATAGCACATGCCACATAAGCAGTCAAATACTCCAGTGTCATAGTTCAAACAAGGAAATCCTGCCCGCTTGTGTAATGTAGGCTAAAGTGAGCCATATCCTACCTGTTTGTTGCTATTTTTCCCCCCTTATTCTGTGACACAACAATAAGGCTTAAATATGTCATTGTGCTGTATAGGTTTGGTTGAGAGGTACTGTAGAGTCACAAGCTTTTCATTTTGATTGGCAGTCACATGTTTCTATCAGTCCTGACGTTATTTTACTGTATCTAATCTGTCTTTTTGCCTTTTTGGTGTGTTTATGTGGGCAGTTTACAAGCCAACGGCTGAACTAAGCAGAATCAATAGACAGTAATCCAATACCCGGATTGGTACTGATGCCACTGCTGTCCTCAGTAGGTGTCTTGAGTATCAGTCATGACTCTACTGGTCCATATTAAATACTGTTTATTTGTAATTGTTATAAGAATTAAAGTTTCCTTTTGATTACATTCATTACATTCACTCAGTCACAGAGGGCAGCAAACTCAGTGTTTGCTCCCTCATACATCCTTGGCCTCATGTAACCCTGCATGAAAGTTATTGCTGTGAAATCCAGCAAGGTATGCAAATGTTACATTTTGGAAAAAGAGAGCACTTGTGTCCCCACAAAGTGTTGTACATGTGATATTTATTGACTTGTATTCTCTCTTGTATTGTGGATGCATATACTAAAATTTTTATTTAATTCTGTCATGAGCATTGTACACATAAGCATTGGTGCTGATATTAATGATGGAAATGATAGCAGGGTAAAAGGTAATACATAGCCATGACCTTTATAAAACTGGCAACAATCACACATTCATATCTCACATATCACTGCTTACGATAAACAGTCCTTGACACAGATTTACGTACTACGCGGTAATTCAGCACACCTGTTCATGAGCATACAGTCTCAGACCTCTGCCAGGTTTACACACACACACACACACACACACACACACACCACAGGTGGGCCAGTTAATTGAAAAGCATTTAGTGTCTGTTATGTATTATACCGCTTTTCTAAGTAAAGCTGTCACCTAGACATAGTCTGCATTCACTACAGTGTGTCTGATGTAATACCTTGTTCATTAGAAAATATTCCCTTCATACTGGCATGACCTGTTATGTCGTATTTCTAAACATTCCTTGATGAACAGTGGAGCCCAGTCGTAAAAGATGTAAGTGATTTTGATCACAGTGCAGTTAACCCCCCCCCTCCTCATCATACTCGTTACCAGACGATTCCTCTGGGTATAAACTTGGCTTCGCTCACTAAGCCACGCACTCTTGCTCTTTCCATGTGAATAAAAATGTGGCTCATGTTTGTTCTTCTCATGGGTTCCACTTGTGATCTGCCAAATCACAGATAATGTTATATAATTTGGAATGACAACTGGCTCACTTTTAGCGGTGGCTGAACAATCAAAGGGCCTCTGTTGATAAAAGTAAGAACTCGCATTTTAAATCACACACAGACAGTTGCTTTGCGTATTGTGTTGCCAAGCTTTTCGGTGGGGGAATACAGCCAAAAATAGGTGTTATTAATGAATTAGAAATTAATCTATACAGTTAACATGCCAAAATAAAATGAAGCCTGTTTTACCAAGTCAGTGTATTATGAAGAGGTGGTTAATAAAAAGGTTGATGATTTAAACCCCCCCCCTTTTTTTTGGATACACAAGGGACTACTGAATTGTTTATGCGGTTTGCCAGATGCTCGATTATGTCGGTGTCTAAATATTTTTTTAGGAGGGTGTTATTTTCAGTATTCCTTAAGGTATTTGAGAAGCACAAAGACTTGACCACTCTTCCTTTTTCATAATGCCAGCAATTGTCCCATCGTCACTACACTGTGATAGCAGCACAGAGAGAGAGAAAATCTTGGTGATGAGGAATCTTATCCTCAGTCTAAAATCATTGGTTTATTTACAGTCTGGAGTTTGGCAGCTATATTTCAAGAAGTAGCATGAAAAATGATTTACCCTATCCTCATCGAATTGCCTACTTTTTAAGTCTTGCTCAACCATGCAGTGTTTTTCAATGTACTGTGACCTCTTAAAATGTCACAGTCAAAATATCCAGCTGTGAGGTGATTCGCTCTATTTGTTCCTAAAGGTGTTTATTCACTTACTGTAGTCAGATGGTGGGAAACGAAAAAATCTGTCAGATTCATTTAAATGGAAACCATTTGTTTGGTGTGACAGCAACAAAAGTGCAGGATATAGTCAAATATCATTTGTATAAATAATGTGCTAGGATCTAACGCTTTGACAGTCATCATGCTGCCAGATGTTGGATACATTAGTCATACTAGAGAGAGCTATTATAATTATCTGACGCAGGTTTGGTTTGCTACCTGGAGCTAACCTAGGATAAAGAGATTGTCAGTAGAACACTGAGAAATTCATGTTAATCAAAGTGGTAGCAGGAAGTGCTGTTATAATGCTGTGGGAGTAGGTGTATGCTTGTGATGTGTGCTGCTAATGTCATTGCTGTACAGTGTTTGTATCAAGCTTTTCTGAGCAAAAGTTTAAAGATGACTAGTCCTTTTCTTCTAATAAACAGTTCTGTAACAGCAGTAGACCTAATAGGTGCTAAAAGCTCAATATTGTATTAGACATGTAATATTAGACAACAGAACTTATTTTTCAATTACACTTGACTTGAGAATTTCTAAGACTTTATAATGTATGAATAATAAGGTGTATAACACAAAAAGCCAATGGGATTTTTCAGAGGTAAAAAGCTATTATTCTCAGACAAACTACATCACAGTTGCATGACTTCAATGTCTAATCTAAGTTAACATGTAAAATATCCAAAAGCCCATTAGAAGTCACCAGGTTTGAAAGTTTAAGTTAGTTAGTTAATAGATTTTAAGAATGCAAATATGAACACAAGGGCTGTTAAGGCAGACTAGAGAGTAAATAAGTTAGTGTGCTTCCTGTAATGACATTTAACACCCCACAGCTTCTGTAGTCTCATTTAGCCACATGTCACTATTAGCCTTTGTGAAAAGCTTCAAAAATAAAGAGTGAGATATGTACTGATGTACTACATGCCTTGGAGCAAAATGTGAATCTCTCAAGCAAGTGTTTACCACAGACCTTACTTCTGGCAACTAATAAAAACTCTATTCAAAAGAACTGTTGACTTCTTAGAGAAGGGAACCAAAAGTTCACATGACCTACGACTGTGCAATTATCTACAGTTGTCCAATTATTGTTTTTTACCGGCTGGTATTAGCAGTCCAACACCGACCAACAATTATCTGGCTAGAAAACTGTGTGCACAAGCAGTTGACTTTTGTTGTTGTTCTCGAACCAACAGACTCCATGCTGTGTTTTTTATGAACAGCACGAAAGAATACAGACATACGTATGTGTGATAGATTTTTGTCAGATTACAGGCAACAGTTCATTTCCTCGTGTGGTTAATTCTACAAATAAATGTTAAACAAGAAACAGCTTGAAAAATCTAAAGCATGCTGAAGCAATAGATAATTTTCTTGATTTTTGTTGGGACATTCTTCCACAGAGAGGTTGTGATGTTGGACTTTTTTAAGTGTTTAAAGAAATAATTGTTGCAATAGCACACTCTTGATTGAAACCTGGCTGTTGATAATTTGCTTGTGGTTTATTTTATTGTACAGTTCTTTGAACTACAAGCCTACGTCTGTCCATTTACACTCACATTTGTTCGCGTGGTCACCGATAAAAGTACTGCATGCAAAGACATGTGAGCCAAGACAAACAGGAAAAAAAGACCAATAAATGTATGCTTCGGAGCTCACACCACCAGTCATTTCATGATATGATGCTGTTAGTCATGCTAGCCTATGGTGGATACATTTTTGCTTTACCTGCAAGTGGCAGATCACTAAAAATTTCAATGAGCCTCTTAGTTTCTTGTCTGTCTCTTCTAAAATCTGTATAGACTGCTTTACAATAGTAAAAACTCAGTCAGTCAGTGGTACCTGACATTAGAAATTTGTAAAACTTCGTATAACTTTAATCCATGTCTATTCTTAAGAACTGCTTCTCAAAAACAACACTTATTAGCTGCAGGTGACCTAAAAATATATGCTGCCACAAGATGGATTTTAAAAACTTTTTTTGTTTTTCACATTTGTTGGGAACGTCCAGCATTTCCTGACTGCACATTGCACTTCCTCATCCAATCCTTAGTTATATAATGACTGTCCATTCTCTTGGTGAAACACTGGAATGAGTCATCGCGGGTTGGAGGACGGAGGTTGTTGTCATCACGGTCTGTCGTGCTCAGCCTGGCTCTGTGATGACATCACCAACATCTATGCTTCGCTTTGTTCCTGTGTG
The DNA here is from genome assembly GCA_029814765.1 of Acanthurus leucopareius. Lineage (NCBI taxonomy): Eukaryota > Metazoa > Chordata > Actinopteri > Acanthuriformes > Acanthuridae > Acanthurus > Acanthurus leucopareius. Next base: position 10,175,853 of record JAQMCX010000057.1, on the reverse strand, counting down.
TTTTTTTTCGGTTCAGGTCCTCTCTCCGCTGTGCCTCTGCCAGATTCTCAGACGTGTTGTTAGGTGACTAAGGCAACCACAGAGATGAGCTCATCACCTGTAGGTGGGGCTGAGAGGGAGATCGTGATGAGAGGAAGGAGACAATTAGGGAGGCAGAGCTGAAGAGATACATAGGGACTGTCCCTGATACAAAGAGGGAGCATGAAATTAACACTGTATGAGAGAGAGTAGGTGTGATGTTGGAAAGAGACAGAGCGATACAAAGGAAGAGACAACTGAGTGACACTGCATCAGAGTGACAAGAAAGGAAGAGGGAAGTGATGGGAAATGAAGCCTCACATGTACCTTGACCCTTAAAAGCAATTTTCCATGTTGGTGTATTGCCAGTTGTTGGTAAAAGGCTGCAAAATGTTAGCTTAACTGGTTTCCAGGAAATTTCAATCTCAAACCTAGTGGAAACCAAGGCGACAACATTTCCAGTTAAAGCATACAGAAGATCACAGCCGTCTTACAAATGTTTTTTTTTTTTTAAATGACCTCCAAGGAAATGCACATCTCTGTTATTTGTTTGTATGTCGCCACTGAAAAACTTCAAGGACTTGAAGTTACTTCTGTGGTGCTCGGCACAATGGAAGCCCAAGCAAAGTAGAGGTGTCAAAAAGAAAACCAGTGAGGCTGAGCGAGTCACAGTGACCAAGACAGGAGAGACATAATGTCATAAGCAATATGAATAAGAGACTGCCGTAGAGTGACAGACTGCTGATAAGTGTTTGAATGAGTCTAGATACTAATGGTGGGATCCAGTTTACCCTCTCATTCTTCCATTTAGTGATTTAATAAGAGGAGTATTTCACAAAAGACTATACTTCTTTATTGTTGTTTTGATTATCAAGAAACTCTATCGGTGCCCAGCAGTTTGTGCTTCTGTATGTGCAAGCTTGTATTATGTGTATATTACCCACCAGTCAGAGCGCTCATCTCTGGATGTTAATGCAGAACTCATGCAGTTGAAATGCAGTGAAATCCTCAGAACATGTCAACCACTTCATGCAACTTTTAAGAAAAAGTTTCATACCCTTGCACACAATCAGTGTCTGCATGTCATGTAGGTCATTCATGCTTGTGTGAGCATGTGTGTAGAATAGGCCCCCCGTCTCCTATCCCACTGTGTTTTGCAATTTACAAGTTAAGGAAAAGCAGAAAAAGGGGGCAAAGGGATAGAAAGAGAGCTCTCTAAAGGGCCTTCTGCACTGCACCACGTCAGCTGCTGGAGCACAGACACACCCCTCCTGCCAGCATGAGACCAATGAGGACAAGCTGGGGATGATTCACAAGCCACACCCACTGCAGGGAGCTAGAGATTGACAGCTTGGAAATCTGGCCTCATAGGAGCACTGAAAGCTTGCATATATGCTAATGAACACCAAATAAAGGAGGTCAAAGTCACCAGGGCTCCTCGTTTGGACTTGGTATGAATCCTTCTCTCCCTCTCACATGTGCACCCCCAAAGGACGTACTGTATACAAAAGTATAAATATTTCCTCTGAACATTACATCACATTGCATTGTAATAGAAATCAATTAACGTGCAGTAATTATAGTTTGGAAACCATTGTACTTCAGTGTTGCAGAACCCCCTTTCTGTCTCCTATCTTCATTGTTGACCTAATTTGCAGGCAGCTGGTTGGGTGCAAGATAACCTTTGCCCTACTCTACTTGTGTCACACAGTGCATTTACTGTAACAAGTAAGGCATGGTTTACCCGAAAAAAAAAAAAAAAAAAGGATTTTTACAGTGGTTTAAACTCTATAAAGTTGACATTGTGGAGTACAATGTTACTGAGGGGAAAAAATGTATCCGAATCACCGTGTGACTGCCTGTGAGTGCACGAGACCATTAGAGAGAGTGAAAGAGAGGGGCACTGAGCTGGACAGGGTTAGTGCAAATAGGACAGCAAAGTCAAGTCAAGGGGGGACATTGTCACAGAGGCTGAATAAAAATGCTCAAGTCAGATAGTTTAACCCTACATTTCTTGCTAATAAAACTTTGCCTCTTGCCCCATCTGCTTTTCATTCCTGCTCGCTGCCCTTGGATCAAGTGAATGTTCTCTGACGTGCTGACCTTCGCCACTGGGGTGGCTCTGTGAGTTTATATGAGGTTGCAGCAACAAACTGAATTGAAACAGGATTAGATGTTCTATCACAGTATGTGCATTGCATAACTGGACAACTCATAGTTTGACCCGTGATTAGTACAAATCATGCAAAACAGCTTTTAAGACCTTTGCCTTAAATCTCACAGTCACTTCTGTAGCCATTGCTGGTCTGTAGAAATGACTGTGGGTTTTTTCAAATGCTTTTTGGTGATGATGCAGTCCTCAGCAGTTAACATGTACAACTTACACAAGGTCAGAGACGGTGTGTCCCACCACTGAATATGTCACTGTAGTTTACTATTAATGTAAAACATTTGTTGATGCATACAGCGTTAGTATAAATGTAAACCCAAGTGTCATGCTGGAGTTAAAACATCGTTGCTGTTGTGAATGATTGACCTCTGCTGGGATTCTGCTCCTGGATGCAAGCACGCTCTCTGTTGGTTACAGTGTTACCATAGTAACACAACCATCAGCCGCAGAGTGGGTGACACTTGGATATTTTTATAGCTTGCCCTTTTGTGTGTGTGACAGTGTGCCTGTGTGTATTCAGTGAGAGGACAGGTCTGGCAATGTGAGACTAGTGTATGTGTTCAATGTAATGCGAACCAGAATAAATGGAAGGCTGGATTCTTGATTGAACGCAGTGTAACCTGCCTGACAATATTTCCATCATGCTGTATATAGGCCACTGTGCTTCTTACAGTGTTTTTTGGATTGAATAAGGTCACAGTGCTGCAAACCAGTCTGGCTCTCTGTAAGTTTAATAAGTAAGTTTTGCAACATTGCAAAAACAGTTCGTGCAACTTAAGTAGATGAAATGCTGTGGAGGGAAATGCATTTAAGAAAAGTGAAAATGTGTAAAATAAACAAATTACAGCAGCAAACTTTTGCTGATGTGACAAAACCATGTTAAATTGGAGTACATTTAGTAAAACCTGCTTTGTCACTGGGATACAGTATCAGTGTAAAAACCCACCAATAAATTGAGATATGTTTTAGGTCATTTAGAAACATCATTAGTTTGCCCATCAGAAAAAAAATGGTTAACTTCTTTAAACCAAATTTATAGGAGTTAGTTTTTTGTTTTTTTTTAAATTTGAATATGCTTTCGTACTTCTGTTAAAAGGGAAGGTCCATGTCTGTACATTTAAATATGTACCTCAGCATAAAGAATTGAAACAGGGAAGTCACAAGCCTGGCTGAATGAGAGATAACCGAATAGAGTTTTTTTAAACTCTCTAATTAACATGTTATTCCTTGTTTGTCAAATCTGCGAAAGAAAAAAAAAGCCCTAAGCATAAAATGAGGGCTCTGTTCCTTTTCTTTTTTTTTTAGGGGTTTATGTGGAGTGAAGTCTTACTGGTTCTGGCCAAGTACTGTTTCGGTTTTGTACAGATTAAACAAACAGGGGATAACATGTTATTTAGTGAGCTTTAGAGGTGCTGGCAGGCAGATTTTGTTACAAATGGACAGAGCCAGCTGTTCCCCCATGTTTCCAGTCTTTATGCTGTACGAAGCCAAGCTGACCGGTTGCTGGCTCCAGCTACATTTTTACTGTTGAGACATGAGAGCAGCGTTAATGTACCTAACTCGGCAAGAAAACAAACAAGTTTATTTCCCATAAGGTTGAGCAGTCCCTTTAAGGGATCCTTATTTTTTTTAATATTTGCTTATGCTATGTCTCAATTAAAAAAAAGAAAACTGTCATATACTCAATAACGGCAACATCCTAAAAAATCCAATATAAGTTGGGCTCAAGGGACAAAACAATCAGTTCCATCATTCATCCACGTTTAGTCTTTGCCGAGCCCAGCAGAAGTAGAGCCTTTCTGTTGCTCTCTGTTGCTATGCAGAACATACCAAGCACTCGAACACAGCAGCACTGCTTTGCTCCAGAGGAGCCGCATGATGAGATTTAAATTAATTCTGCGACGGTCCGAAATTCTGCCTCTGCCACCCCTGCTGGGACACGTTACATTAATGACGGTGGTGCTTCTCCTCACCCACACAATTCAGACGCACACATTGTCCTCCTCACTGCAGTGGCTGACTTGTGGAACAAGCAGTCAGGAGGGAAAACACACTTAAAACAGACTGACTGAGAGAAACACACCCCATACAGTGCTGCCAGCAAGGCCATGTGTGAACACCCTCTTTGCAATTTATTGTTGTTACTTATGATAAACAATGTGCGGTGGAAGTTTGAAGTTTGTAACAACAAACTTATGACAGTGTTTCTGCAGTTTCTGGTTTCTGTCTTGCTATCTTTTCTCGTTGCGCTTGTTGTTTTAGCACTGTAGTGTAACAGGCTGGTTTGTTCCTCATGTATGGCTTCGCGAGCCTCAGAGGTTGCCATCCATATGCCTTTGTGTTTGTGACGGCTGCTGCATGCCGGTAAACTCTGCTCCTCAGTTGGCTGTGTCTCTACACTCATTTCTTCAGCCTCCTCCTCTCCTCAGCACAACAGTGAACCCCACCAAAGTCTGCAGTCGTTCAGCTAAATTTTTGCTCAGTCTGTTTAGAAGACTGCTGCAGCACGAGACACACTGTTTGACCTTTCAGGCGCCGCATGGCCTTGCAAGAATGCGCCTGATCAAAAAGAAAAATTGTTTCCCAAAATAGTTAAATCATAATGAATATCAGTCAAGAAAATATAGATGGGGACGTAACTTCTGAGAAGTTGGCATGTGGGATGTTTGGTTTTTTTTTTCTTTTTTCCAGATGGATGGTTTTTAACAGCAAGGATCACTGCTTAACCAAATTTCCAACATCTGAGCACAAAATGGGCTTTCCCTACTACCATAGTTTGAGTATACATTAATGATACACAGATACAGCAGCTGAATCTAGTGCACTGCTGTGACTCATCTGTTCAGTGTCGCTCTCTTCTCACTGCTGTTTGGATAGATGTCTTTCCTATAGCACCACTTTGTTTCTGCTGTATTAGATCATCTGTCTGTCTTCATACATTACACAAGCTCAGTAATACGGAGGATTTGTATTGATTTTCACTGCGTTCTCCACAGTATGTATGCTAGTGTGTAGCCTAAACTGATTACTGCCAGGGCTGATAAATGTATTTGCTGCCTGGCAGCATTAAAGGTAACTCCTTCAGAAAGATGGCTCCACTAATATAATGCACCAATCAGACAGGCAGCCAGACAACAGCCTAGTACAGACAGACGGGCTGGCAAGGGGCTGCCAGGCTGAGTATTCATACAAGTTTAATGAGCATCCAGACAGTAGGGAGTTTGTGGCTCCAGCACGGAGCTCACTCTGCACACAGAAGCTAACTGGCGGACTAGGTTAGACACACAAACGAAAAGGTGGGAGACTGACTGTTTGATCCACCTGGTTACGAAAGCAGCCAAGTTGACGATTAGTTGGTTAATTAGCTTTTGTACAGGAAATAAAGTAAAGCTACTATGCGGAAAAACTCAGACTGCAGAATCGAAAGTAGCAAGTTAAGGCAGCAGGCGAGCAGCCCTTCCCTGCTTCAATAGAGAGAGGAATTGGATTTTGGTGCCAGTGTATCCTCAGTGTCGAGCACTCTTTACACAGGCTTTTCTCTTTGTTTGAGACAGTCAGCGCACACGCAAGGGTAACTCGCCTGCAACGTCTCAAACTGCAGAGCTGTTTGTGTTTATATTGTGTAAGATAATCTTCCTTTTTCTGAGTCAGCCTCTGCTCAAAGTCTGTCAAGTAAATGACTCAATAGGCACTTGTTTAATATGCAAACCAGCATCTGATGTCATCCTGCATTTGTAGCAAATGTTTGAGGAGCCACTGGCATAACACAGCTATAAAGCAGTTGTGTTTACAGATTACTAATATAGATGCAGCACAAATGGAATTGCTCATCCTCTCTCCCTCTGCTTGAGTGGGTTCGACACACCAGTGGGAGGAAGCGCAGTCCAGCTACAGCTCGGTGCCTTCTCCCTTCCGCTCTGTTCGCAGTCAGATCCTCAACCAGCCCGAACATCCAGAAAGTGTTGAGGCTGTGTCAGCAGTGAGGCAGCAGAAGTTCAGCAGGTCGTGTTGAGTGGCACTTCAGATGCAGCTGACAGATGCATCCTCAGCTCTGTTTTTACCAGATGTTGTCTGCATTACTGGATGCTTTAAGTGAGAAAATGGTAGTGAGGGGAAGACTGAGTGTGTACACATGCAGGGTTTCCACCTTGTGTGCTCCTAGGTGTTCAACCATACAGCACCCAGGGCTAGTATGATAATAAGGAAGCTTGTAACCTTTTCCTGCATCCTGAGAAATATTTTCCATGTACTGCTCTTGACTAGCTCTGAATATTCTGGGAAGTTATGATCTTTTCCTTGTGACTGTCCGCTTATCTTCCTCTTAGACTGTCAGTGGGTAAGGCATCCATCAGGAATGGGGTTTTCCATGCTTTTAAGACTCATGGCCTTGTCAGTTATATTTAAAAGATTTCTCCTTCCCTAAGGACTCCTGTTGTTGTTTTTTTTTCTTTCAAAAGACACTAAACACAGTCCCACATGCAGTCTGGTCACCCCTGTAAAGACAGCCTCTGTCAGTGACACGGATGTAGCAGCTACTTGACTACAGCTCTACGTCTGCGGTTGCTATAGCGACACCATGGTAATGAGTCTGCATCCTAATGATGCCTCAGTGGGTTGTTTTAGGAGTTGAAATCTCGGGACAGTGAGTCGACCAGCGAGTGACAGCCTTCAAGCTAAGAGTGCCAATGTGATTAATGCACAGAGACTGAATGAAGTACGTGACACTTTGAGGTGATTACAAAGTACAGAATTAACCTACTGAACTAACAAAACACCTAAAGTCTTAATGTACATTAATTTACTCTTGCCCCACCCTTTTGCAGTGTCACTGTACAGGCTCAGATATGATACAGTCAAAGAGGATCATTGTTTGTTCAAGTTAAGTTTATTTTTTTCCGTCATGATTTACTCATATTCATCACACATTTAAGAATCAATGCATTCAGGAGATTTTAATTTACTCTTCACACTTTTCCTTGTCCTCTGTGCTGACTTGGTTGTATGGAAACCCATTATGTCCTGATAGAAGAGCACCACTGCTGCATCGACTCATTTGATTTTTACTCGTGTGAATATGAGTATGAAGCTTCTGCATGAGGCCTCCAGAATATCAATAGACCTTTTTCCCTCAGATAAGCTCCTCTCTCTGCTCCTCTCATTATAATATTACCCTGGGAAAGTTTCCTCTGCTCATGCTCACTCAGCTTTTTTTTGTGTGTGTGCGCAACTGCTATTTCTTGACTGAGGTGTCATTTCACACAACCCAAATAAAGCTGCTCTTAGCTTTTTAAGATGTACATCTGAAGCTGCTTTGTCTGTGGTTTTTCACTCTATTCACACTCAGAGACATGATCTGATTTATGATTAGTCAATGTGTCTCAGCGGCAGACCTAACAACTGCATATATTTGCATACCAGCTGTGGCCAAAGTTTGCTCTGTTTTGTCTAAATTGTCTTAACAGAAAAGTTTGGTCGCTAGCAAGTTTGTTTTCATTTCCAGTCAAGGTGAAGCTGTGACATACAGCCAGTAGAACTGTTCTTGGCTCAGCCAGGCTGTAAACTTTAAAGTGGATAAAGTTCATATAGTTACATTGCTGCTTATCTGGCTGCCATGTTTTTACAATCATTTGTTTTCAATGTGCTAGAAATCCTGAGATAACCCGTTTATGTAAGCGTACAGAAATGTATCAGTATTTATCAGCAAAATGTTTACTCATCAATGAGTACGTCGGCCTCATTGATTTTAAATATGTGCACATTTATTTTTCCATCATCACCAGACATAACAAAAGCCAAGGTCCAAGTGGAAGCGAATGTCTGGCTGTTTTGTAGAAAATATAAATGTAGGAGAAAATACAGAAAACAGACAATGCACAAGCTGCTGAACCTTCTTTCATTTTAGCTTAGTGTTATTGTTTTATTGATCACTTACTAAGTCTGCAAATATCAGAAAATATTGAAAATGCTCATTAGAAATGTCAGCACTCTTAGTAAATACTGTGTTCATTCGCTTATTTAAGCCATCGAATTCTCTCTTTTTTTTTAAAACCCAATATGTTTATTTACCTCAGACAAAGACAGCTGAGTGTGGCTCAAATGACTGATCTGGTGCTCTTTGGCGGGGCAGGGGACAGTCCAAAAAAACCCCATAAAACCCTGGAAGTCTTGTTTGACGTAAGGTGATGATGACAAGCACAAAAAAGCCAAGGCCCTCTGCTTGGGTAATTTGACTCACCTCAGAAATCTCTACAAAGTTTCCCTCCAAACTGAAATGAAAATCCTCACTTTGCAGTTCAGTTTTTTTTCAGCCATCAAGAGTCCAGTGATTTTGCTTCAACACACTGCAGTTAGTTTTTGTTTCTTCTAAAGGATGTTGGCTACAAATGTTCAAAATTTGTTGCACCCGTCTGGAAGTGTTCCACCTGTGGACCGTCTGCTCTGCCGCGCTGTTTGTCAGCTTCGTCTGACCTTTTTCATTTTGAGCCATTTTAGCCTTCTGGCCGACTCTTCTTCTTTTGGTGGTGGCTCACAGCAGATCCACACATACACCGCTGAGCTTAACCCCCCCAACATGTTGTTTTTCTCAACTCAAACCAGCCCGTTTGCTGTCCTTGAAAGGGTCGTCTCAGTTTTTTTTTCTTAAAAATTTTGGTTCTATCTGTGTGCATAATCCAAAGCCTCAGTTTAATATTCAATAAATTTCTCTGTATAGAGTAAGCTATGTGATAAAACTAATACAGGATCAAAGCTTTACATTGATTTTTGCACAGACACATAAATTATAAAAACTATTCACTCTATCTTTTAATTTTTACTCATCTTGTATTGAGTGACCAAGTAAAGATCTTTGGACTTAAATGCACTTAATCAAATATACAAAATGTGATATTTACATTCTAAAAGATTTAAGTCTTAGTCTGAGTAGCATTTTCACAAATGGTTCAAACAATGTTCTCACTTAAATTAAAAATTATATTAAATTTGTCTCATTTGTTACCTTTATGGTGGGTGAGGAAGTAGATGAATGTTATCGAATTTAACATGGATTAATCTGTGTCAGATGATTCCACGCTGGCCTGGGATGACATCAAACTACAGCCGTTGTTTTAGTTGTTTTGATTGAGAGACAACAAGGCAGAAATGACATATTTTGTTCCCGGGTCATGAACAGCACAAGCAGAGAAAATGAAGGACAAAAGAAAGTACAGGTTTCTAAACCAAAGTAGGCCAAATATCCAGCATAGTTTTTTATGTCTATGTTATATTAATCTGTTTTCCTTCTATGACTCTTTTCTTATTTCTCCCTCCAGGTACTATCCTGTCATGCTGTTCCAGGAGGACAGCCAGCTCTGGAGCTGACACTGTCAGCGAGCCCAGCCCACACAACACTACAGCAGTCCCATCTCTACCAGACCTTCACCTTCCTCTGCCCTCCTCGCTCTCCAGCCACTAATCCCACCCCAGGGAGAAGACTGTTCTCAAGACTCCTTGGCTGCTCACTTCCATCCCAGAGACTGTCCTTAGCTCACTGCCTCTCTAATACAACAGAGAGCCCAGGCCCGTACCTGGGTCCTTGAACAGACAGTTCTCCTGGCTGGTCTTCAGCACCACTGACTGTCTGCTGTACCACCCAACTCTATACCACCCTGTTAGCATAGTCCTGCACCCTGGGCACCTCAGCCTCCTTTGTATCACAACTGGCCAAGTACAGGCACCCAGTGAGGGCATCTGTCCACCCAGAAAAACTTACCAAGAACCCTCATCATGTCCAGCCGACGAAAGGCCTCCACCCCCTGTATGATCCGGCCTGACCAGACCATTGTGGAGCCGGATGATGAGGCAGAGGAATCATATGACATGGAGGTACAACTGTCTGCTGATAGTTTGAATAAATAAGTAAATAAGTGTTCAAACCCTGTAAATTCATACATTAATTCCTTCTCATAGAAAGTGTGACATTAAAGTATTTTGTGTTGCTAATAAAGTTTAGTTGCAAATGCAGACCCCTGCATTTCATATCATAGAAACAGTTTCTAAATTGCTATTTAAAATGCTTATGTGTATCACTCTGCACTTTTTCTTAACTGTTGCCAGAATGATTGAATTCAAAAACCTATTAGGTGAAGCAAACATAACTAATATATTCATGTGTGTGCAGCAATGTGTGCATGGTTGAGAATACCATTTCCCTTTAATCCAAAAACGGCTTTCTCCCTCTATTAGACATCAACAGAGAACCATACTGAGGAGGGACGTATGGACACAGATATCTCAGCAGAGACGGAGCCCTCTGTGGAATCAGACCCTCCCACAGCTCCAGACAAACCAGCTAACGAACCCCCAGACCCTTCCAAGCCTCAGCGTAGGCAGCAAGGTGGCTACGAGTGTAAATACTGCCCCTTCTCCACACAGAACCTCAACACTTTCAAAGAACATGTGGACGCCAACCACCCCAACGTCATCCTCAACCCTCTGTACCTGTGCGCCGTCTGTAACTTCAACACAAAGAAGTTCGACACCCTGACAGAACACAATGAGAGGTGTCACCCAGGGGAGAGCAACTTTAAGTTCAAACGCATCAAAATGAACAATCAGACAATCCTAGAACAGACTATAGAGGGGTGCAGTAACAGCACAGTCATCTACAACTCTTCCAGTGCCGTTTCTGGCAAAGGGGACGAACTGGGAACTCTGCCACTCAGCAAACCAACGACAGTCAAGATTGGTAAACCAAAAATAATGTCACCGGACAGTAAACGGACAGAGTCTCACTTGGGAAAAATGACTTCAGATCTGGTCAAGAACCCCATCACAGCGCTCAATGTAAACGGGACGGTCATTATCCCTGAGTCGACTCTGCTCAAAGCAGACTGCCTTTCTCACATCATGCCTTCCCTACAGCGGCCTCTAAACTACACCCAGGTAGGACACACATTTATTCTCCACCTGACACTTTGACATGTGGAAATACCATTATTTGCTTTCTTACCGGGAGTTAGATGAAAAAAATTGACACTACTCTTGTGTATATATTGAAATATAAAGCTTCAGTCGGCAGGCTGTTAGCCTAGCTTTGAATAAAGGGTGGAGGTCTGGGGAATTAGCTAGCCTGCCTCTGTTTAAAGGTAACAAAATACTCCTACTAATTATGGCATTATATCATATTGATTTAATAAGGAAACATATTTTGCAGAATGTTGAAGCATGTATGCTAAAACTTGCGAAGCGTTAATACTGGAAGTGGGTGGAAACAAGCAAAAATAATGAACAAAACTGCTGATTTTCTACCCCGTTTGACACTGCAATAGTAGTATGGATTAAACAAAACAGAAGATGTACATTAATAAGGTTTTGAGATGGGTACCAGGCTTTTTTGTAACTTTTGGACAAAGCCAAGCTAGTTGTTTGTCCTTGCTTCCAGTCTTTCTGCTGTATAAGCTAAATGTCTCCTTGTTCTATCAGCACAGTAATCCTACAAGCAGACTGATGTTCTCTCACTCATGACAGGTGTTTTCTGAAACAAGCTTTTACAAGCAGAAAAGTTGACAATATAACAAATTAACATTTTAATGTTTTTCTAACAATGCTTCATTTTATTGGTATTTAACTTAATTAAACATTCTAAGTAGAACAATTTTATTTTACTGCTAACTATACCATTGGCTTTGTTTCACCCTGCTAAATTTTATGATGAGGTTTTTTTTCTTTTTTTATGTGTTTGTGAACACAAGGACTGAAAACTCATTGAGTCACTATTGCTTTTTGTGTTATTTGAGGTGCCGAAGATCGCAGTGCCCCTAAACACAACCAAATACAACCCTTCGCTGGACGACAACCTGACGCTCATCTCTTCCTTCAACAAGTTCCCCTACCCGACACAGGCTGAGCTCTCCTGGCTCACTGCAGCCTCCAAACACCCAGAGGAGCAAATCAAAGTCTGGTTCACCACACAGAGGCTTAAACAGGGCATTAGCTGGTCTCCTGAGGAGGTAGGAATTTTGGCCATAAAAACATTTTAGGAACTCTGTTTAATTCCCCCACTTGTGCTTTAGTGCTTTTACCAAAACTCTGAAACTCAAATAAGGCATCAGCTAGTCTCCTGAGGGCTAAAACTGATAATGGTGACCAACATATTTCCAGCACCTTATGTTTGAAATGCTTATAATGAACTGAATTTGCATTCAAGTTTTTAAAAAGTAATTGGCTGTATATCAAGTCTGCTCATTCCATATCACTTTAAAGCAGATTGTAAATCTAAAGCGTTGTTACAGTTATTGCAATAACCCCTGACAGGGTTAAAGGAGTTTGCTTGATGGAGTTTGTTTGATTACTGAGCCATGTTGCTCAATAATACATACTTTTTGCTTTTTATTTCCCTTTACTTTAACAAAACCACCATTAAGACAGATGTGTCAGATGGAAGTGTACAATTTTATTTTGGTGAATTATGAAGCAAAGTTTAAAATGATCAAAATTCTACAAAAAAACTTTTTTTTTTTTTAAATGTGCAATTTGAATCTTTTGATTATTTGGTTTTTAAAAAGATGCCAAGATGTTGAGAAGAACAGAGGAAAATCATTTTAGAACTCAGATTGCTGCAAATAATTACGACAAGAGCTATTTCATCCAGAACTTCTCAGCTTGGTCATCATACAAAAAGTGAAACGCTTTAAAGATTTTACATTTGTTTGTCTTTTTTTTTTAAAAATAGATGTATAAAAAGCACTTCTTTTCTACAACAGGTGGAGGAAGCCAGGAAGAAAATGTTCAACGGTACAATCTCCTCTGTGCCTCAGACCTTCACCGTTGTAGCTCCTCAGCTCAACTCCCAATCATCCACCAACCTGTCTGCCTCCACTGCAGCCTCCAAATCCATGCAGACGGGAGCCCCCGTCCTGCAGTCCCTCCCCTGTCAGCTCCTGGGACAGACCAGCCTGGTGCTGACTCCAGTCGCTAACGGCTCCACCGTCACATGCTCACCGCTGGCACTCACCGTGGCCAACCAGGTACAGAAAATCTGGGCAGGAAGGTCGATTTTTGTAGATACTGAAATAAATATATATATCCAGTATGTGTTTCTATTTTAGTGTTACCTTGTAAAAAGAATGAACAGGTCTCACTTTACCCCAGGTGAATACTGACCTACAAATTTGATCTTTGCAAATGAAGTAAGGCAGAGAGATTCCTTTAATTCAGTAAAAAAAAAAAAAAAGGATTCAAGAAAATACAACAGAAAATAGATGAACATACATGTGCCATGATTGATTTAACTTGACAGACTTGTGAGTTGAAGTAATTAAATTTCCCACCATGTTTTTTGCAGGCGGCACAGTCTCTTAAACGACCCCTGGCCTCCCCTGTGATCACCACGGAGAGCAAACGACCTTCCATCATTCAAACCATCTCAGCGCCCATGGCCACATCCAAGCTGGTGTCGCCCAAAGTGCTCAGTTTCACCCTTGACCCCAATAAAACAGCTGAGCAGCTTTCAGTACTGAGGTCCAGCTACACTCAGTGTCCTTTCCCTGAGGAAGATGAGGTAAGAATAAGTGAGTGAAGTGACACTTTTTTGTGCCAGAGGATTTTAGTAGATGCTTTCACTTTCAAATTTACTATTAGCTTTTTTTTTAACGCTGTGCTGTCACTGATAAACACCCACACATATTGTGTGCTTTTATTTGTCATCCTGTCATGTGACAGATCTACAGGCTGATAGAGACCACTGGGCTGTCCAGGGGAGAGATAAAGAAGTGGTTCAGTGAACAGAGGCTCCTTAATCTCAAAGGTATGAGGTGTGATCGATGCTGCACAGATACAGCGATGAAACACCCCAACTGATTATTCCTGAATCTCTTAAAGTCTACACAAGCTGGTTTTGGTTCTCAGAGGTTTCACTCCTAAACCTTTGAAAAGAAATTCATACTGAGAAAGAGAGCGTGTATAATCACAGCCTGTAATCTGTTAATAATAATTTAGAGGCATTGTTTGTGTCTTAAAATATAAACGACCTCTCTTTCCCTCTGCGTCTCACTTGAAGGCGTTCCTCCACCTCCGGTGCTGGTGAAAGCAGAGGTGACACCGACACCCAAAGATGGTCCTGTAAAGAAATCAGTCCCCAGTCAGTTTCCGCTGCTGGAGAGGGTGAAGGGGAAATCATCAGAGCAGCTGAAGGCGCTGGAGGAGAGTTTCCAGAGAAGCAGCTCTCCGACAGAAGCAGATCTAGGTAAAGCCCCAACCCTCCCACAGTGAACTTCATCGCATGATTCTTATTTTCCCTCATAGCATGTGTGCAAGACAAGAATGGCAAGAAAAGTGGAATAGAGTGAAGGCATTTAAGTCCAACCAGCTCAAAATGTGTTTTGCTTTTTGTTATTCTGACAAATTTAAGGTATCAATAGGTCAGTAAAAAGACCATAAGCCATAAACTACTAGTATTAAACAGATTTCAAAAATATTTCTATCTTCACATCACATGTTTTTTACGTGTTGGGCAGATTAGATGCATATACATTGTACATGATATGTGTGTATCTTTGAATTTTATGCAAATGTTTTTGCCAGAGGTATTTTTTTTATTATTCAGTGAACCATGTAACCAACATCATAGACCAGCAGCCGTCACACTGACTAAAACATGGTGACTTAAACATTTTAGAACCACACCATAATTAAATTCATTTTTTTTCTTTTTACTCACAGAACTGATAACCTTTACCTACATAAAGTACCATAACCATGTTTAGTGCTTTCAAACAAATGTTATTTTACTCTTATATTCCCTGTTGGTCCCAGCCTGAGCCTTAAATTGAGATGCTTGAATATTGCATTATGTTTGCGTACAGAAAAACAAGACAGCCCACATGCAGGTTGGCAGCTAATGAAGCACAAAATCGACCTTTCAGCAGCATCTATTTTAAGGATCTGTTTATGTTGTAAAGTTATGTAGAAAATTATGACAGAACTTTGAAACTACTTAATAAAAAGTTTGTGCCAGAAGTAGAAGGGATAAGGGGGAATAAGGTGAGAGTCAGCTGGTCACATTAGTTGTGGATATAGTAATTACTTAAAGAAGTCCAGGAGTGTTTTCCTCTATTTATACTAGTTCACAGCATGTGACTTCATTTTCTTTCACCCCAAAGGAGCTGCAGGCCCGTCTCTGGTGGGCGCCTGCATGACAGGAATAGCAGAAATGTTTTTAATGAGCCCATTTTAAAGTCCCCCGGAGACAGACTAACTTCCCAAGTTTCTAAAAAGCCCTCCACTTCAAGGTAACGCGGCACATCTGATCCACTGAACTCTGTTCTGCTGCAGACCAGCTTGCCCAGGAGACCAGGCTGTCCAAGACAGAGGTGGACTGCTGGTTTTCAGAGCGCAGGGGGCTGAGGGACAACATGGAAAAGGCTCTTCTCACCATGGCTTCAAAGAACACGGAGGACAGAGGAGAGCGGCCGGGAGCGCTGCTCAACGGGGCCTCGCATCATCGGGAGCAGGACGGAAAACCTCTGCGCTCCTCCCCTCATCCGCCTGTCCTCTCCTCCATCTCCTCCTCCTCACCTCCTCCCGTGCTCGTCGCCTCCTCCCCCCATCCACCGACCCTCTCCTCCTCCGCATCACCCCCCATCCTCACTTCATCCTCCTCCTCGTCTCCTCACCCTCCCATCCTGTCGGCGTCCACGAGCCCGGCCCCCATCACCAGCCGCTCGCTCACCCTGCTCAGAGAGGTAAGACGAGCTGACAAAAACATGTCAAAATGACAACATGTGACACAAGATAGAACCTTGATCCAAACTGTAATGATATAAAGATGAAGACTCTTTTAATTAATGACAGTCCGCTGAAGGTATCAAGACATTAATGAGTTGTGACTTAAAAGAGATTAATTGACGAGATGGCACCTTTTTAATGCAATCTGAAGTGAGATGTTGTGTGACACTGATTCATCTTGAGAAGGCATTGTACTCATACTTAAGGAAAAGCTGTGAGATTGACACTACGCGATGAGATTTGATGATACTTTAATATTGGAATTGAGATAAGATGACAGGAGACTACAAGGTCAGATCTGACAGACTATAAAGAGAAGGTGCTGGATTGGTGTTATGTCTAGGAAACAGCAGCATCCCATAGGATTACAGAGCCTAAAAATGGAACATATATTTATGATAAATGTCACATTTTATGCTCTATAACACATTTCAGAGACACAGGCTGTCACTTAATAGTGACCCACTTCTTAAAAAACTGATGGTTTTTATTTATCTTATCAATCAAATTCATGTAATTTACGAAGCTAAATGTGTAGGATTTTCATCAGAGTTGTTAAAGGTGACAGTTTTGCTGCTGGAGAGAGTGTGACTGTAAATGACAAACTGATGCAGCACATTAAAGTAAAAGATGATTAAGTTAAATGCCTGTAACAACATGCTAACATGGTCTCAGTGAGGATAGTAAAAAGCTGATGTTTAGCATTCATAATGTTTACTGTTATAGTTGAGGATGTTCAGCAGTGGAGGAAGTATTGATTTCATTTATTTAAACGTCAAGGGAAGTCAGCAAACATAACTAAAGGAGGAGCAGTATACAGTAGAATGACATGTAAATATTGCAGTACATACACCTCAAATTTGTACTGTCTGAATTAATGTAAATGTATTCTACTTTTAAGTGTGTTCGCCTGCTAACATTTGGGTACAGCTGAGGCTGATGGGAATGTCAGTGGTTTTACAGCTGATTCGCTGGTTTAATGGACCTGGCACAGATTGAGATAGAAACTGACTGAAATAAACACACTGGCCAGTTCCTCTTTACACATTTTAAAAATTACTTACGTTTTAATATTAAATGCATTTTATTATTTTACACAATATTTTCAGACTACAAATCAAAATACTTAATTGCAGTAGCTAATATGGAGTTTAGTCATTTTAAAGACAGAGGATCAATTAAGTTATTACTCATCATCCTCATGCTGCTAGCACAGCCAAACAAAGTTATGAGTAGCTTGAATTGTGCATGATATTTTTTATTTGTAAATCAGTCCTAAACTATGAACTCTGCTTCACAGACAGCTGCCTTTTTTTTTATCTTTAACCAAAGTTAGCAACTAATCTTTGAATGTAAAGCTCTGAGTTTGTTATCACACAGGCCTAATAAGGCTTTTTGTTTTTACTGTATACAAGTGAATGAATAAAGTATATTTTTATGACATTAAATGCTTTGTGTTTGGTCACATAATCTGCCTCGACAGATGTTCTGTCGGACTCAGTGGCCGACTCCTGAGGAGTACAGCCAGCTGGAGGTCCAAACAAGCCTGGGACGCACCGACATTGTCCGCTGGTTCAAGGACCATCGCTCGGCACTGAAGAATGGTGAGACTCTGGACTGGATGGAAGGCCTCCAAAACCAAAACCCTGTAGAGCAGCAGAAAGCAGGCCAGGAACAGAATGGCCAGAGTGTTTCTTTGGAAGTCAAGGCTGTGAAAGGTGAGTTTTGGAGGAGATTAAGGAGATCTGTTTAAAGTTGTGTCAAGTGTTTTATACACACGTTTGACTGTCTGCTGTGCACTTTTTAAATTCTCGCAGTGGAGGTGGCTGGTGAGAACACAGCAGCTGAAACAGAACACTCCAAGCTGTCCGACCAAGATAAAGTCCAGTGGTTGACTGACAGATTAGCCCAGAGTGTGACGGACCTGAGCCGGACCAGACTGGACCAGAACAGCTCCAGCACTGCTGACAAAGGGAGGTGGGTTAAGTGAGGGGAAACAGATCTTTCATCCTGGATTTATTTTCTGGTGTGAGACTCGTGTCATGAAGACAAAAAAAGATCAGCTCACTGCCAGTATTAGATTTTTTAAAGGAATATCTGAGGAGTTATTTTAAGATTTTTGTGCAAACAGTCTAAAAATATAAGCTCTGCATAGGAATTACAGTTTGTGGATCCTGAAGGGCTCCATTATCTGCACCTCTTATTCATTGCTTCAACTAGATTTTCATACAAAGTTTTGGCATTTTTTTATTGACTCATTCTGTGTGCAAATAAGAAGAATCTTTCTTTACTTTTTTGTTTCCGCTCACTGAAAAAAGAGCCTGTGTTTAAACTCGGTGTCTGTTTCCTTGCCAGGTGGGTTAAGGTGACTGTGGCAGTTGGGGAGGAGAATGAAGAAGCAGTGGAAAGACAAAAGCTGGCAACAGACACTGACGTCGTGTCCTTGGAGCAACCTGGGAGGGTCACTGGTTGATGGTATGTTGAACTGGTGAAAAATATGTAACAAAAAATATAAAATGTTTTACTCTTGACTTTGCTAGTCTCATCACTCTGATTGTTTGCTAGTTTTTAACTTTGTCAGTTTGGTGCTTGTTAGGCAGCACACAGGTTTTTCATCTGAGTTTGCACAACTGCCTGTTGAGGCTGAAAACAAAGTTGATGAAAGTAAATTAATAGTTTATTAGACAATTCAAAACCAAGTTGTCATAAAATATTTCGTGACTTGAAAGATGCTAAAACAAAGATGGAGGAATGGTTTGGAAATAGTTAGCTGTGGGTTTGTTTCTTTCAGCAACCTGACCTATTTTTAATCTAAAAATATTCATAAGTGCAGCTTTGACGTCCTGATGAAGATTTTGCCACCCTTATATCAATCACACAAGGTTTCATTGTTGTCAAAGACAAGTAGGACATGGCTGCTCGTATTGGCTGTGGTGTTTCCCCGCCTTTTTATTCCATACATGCTGGTCTGGGCTCCATCCCTCTGTGACCCTGAAAGGGATTAATTGGAGGATGAAGCATCACTGTTGTTTGTGAAAAAAAAGATGGTGAACTGTTCTTTTTTAAGATGCCACAGCTGCAGCCTCCAGCTACCCAGGAAGTTATTAGGGTGTAATTACCTCTGATTGGTCTTTCAAAAGGATGGCATACTGGGATGGCAGGGTGGTATTTGGACCACACCATCATTAGCACTGAAGATTTACACACATACATACACACACACACACACACACACACACACACACACACACACACACACACACACAGTGTTACTGTCACAGGAAGGCTGAACAAAAGGTGAAAGTGCTATTTTTCTTGTTCTTTGCTTAAAGATTTACACTTTTACATGCAAAATTCAGCTCCCATTTCATGTGCCCTAATACCATGTTTTTTTGCCATTGGATTACTTAACTCCATATTAGCTACTGCACTTAAGTATTTTGATTTGTAGTCTGAAAATATTATGTAAAATCATAAAATGCATTTAATATTAAAAGGTAAGTATTTAATTTTTTAAATGTGTAAAGAGGAACTGGCCAGTGTGTTTGTTTCAGTCAGTTTCTATCTGAATCTGTTCCAGGTCCATTAAATCAGTGACTGCTGAGTCATCGACCATCAGCCAACGACTCAATACGACAAAACGTGGAACCAGTGATGTAACTGTCTGCCTGTGATGTCATCACAAAGCGCCGAGAGAGGCCCACAGTTAAAGCACTAATGTGTGGTGCAGATGCTGACATTAAGAGGAGTGCCAAAGCTGGACTTGATGCATTGTTCTTAATACTACTACTACACTTTTTTTAAAGAAGCTCCCCTGTAAATATTTTTCTGTATTACGAAAAAAAAAAGTTTGTACAGTTTTACTGGGAGGACAAGTTTTGTTACATTTTTAAAAAAAAGGTCTGACTGGTGCCCAGAAACATGGAATGTTTTTTTTTGTCGATGTTGTTGTTTAAAGATCAAAGTGTAAAATAGTCTGTTATTTGCTGAAAATCAGTCCTATTTTTTTGAAAATCATGCCTGCGCACTGCTCATGACGAGTAGTCTTTGATGGCACTTGCATACTATATTCCTGTGGTAGTGACAGTTATCTACATGCTAGGCTGCTTAATCTCAAACTGTTAGAAAATGGTAACTTTTCTGTTTCTCCTGCAGTGTCACCTTGACTCGCCCTCATAGATTTACACTGGAAAGTGCTAGAGGGACAGATAGAGGGAGTGACAGTGAACACAGCCACAGCCTCACCACTGAGGGGCCAGAGAATGAACACAGCCACATGGGCAGACCAAGAAAAACTCTGTTAGCATGACTGAATAGATGGATGAATGAATGCGCAGTGCGTACTTACTTCCAGCATCTTTTATAATCAGCTGGTTGTTGCATCAGTACCCGAGGCTTGTCTAAGAGGCCCATACGGCACAGAATGTTCCTTTTCCTGATATAGAAATGATTATTGACGTAGAGAAGAGAGTGGAGTGTCTGTGTGATCGCACCATGCTGCCTTTTCAGCTCTCTTATCTAACTTTTGCTGTCCGCCTCCGAACTGCGGACAGTGCAGACTGGTGATGAAGATTTCAGCATTTCACTTCTTTGTTTGAAAAACTTGAAATATTCTTGACTAGACTTGCCAAGAACATTTTGGTGAAAGTGTTTCACGCATGACAAAAGAACTGAAGCTCCTTTATTTAAGCCATGTCACATATCCATTTTGCTCAGCTGTGATCTGTGAAACACATCTGTCTTTCTCTCTTAGCTTTCTGTATGTAGGAAGGCCCTTCTACTCAAAGCTGCATCTGGTTTAGTTAATTCCTGTACAGTCAGTTCAGAACACCTGAAACTCAACTCTGAGTTACAGAGATGATCAAACGTGGGCTTATTTCCTGAAAATGGCAAAAAGCATTTGGAATATCACAACAGCCAAAACTGTCATGAACTGCTTGCATGTGCTTCAACAAACTTATTTTTAAAAAAATGGTTTAAAGGAATATCCCTATGGGTTAAATTACAAGTGTTTGCAATGTTTGTGCAAGCAGAAACTTAAACTGGTTTGATTAGCAGGTGTTTGGCTGTTTGCTGACTGAATGTTGCTGCTGCTGCTTTAGTTTCACGTTTAGTATCTGGGATACTGTACATTTGGTTGGCTAGAATGGAAAACGGCTTGCATTTTCATTTTGTACTTTTAAGTCTGCTGTAACTCAATAAATACACAACCAACTGTAAACTGAATCGGTCTTTCAGTGTTACTTATGCAACAGAAATGTGTGTATGACCAAGGTGCAGGGAGGCTGATTAAAACTGTTAACTTCAGTACTAAATTATTCTGCTTGTAACTAGTTGAACAGACAAAAGTCTGGTGTTAAACATAGAACAGAGTTTGGTTGAGCTTGACAGGGATTTTTTTTTGCATCTTTGAAGTGATACATTTGTCTGAGCCAATTTCTAATCAAACACGCTTCAGCAGCTCCAGTTATTCAATCTTTGTTAGTTTAGCTTCCTAATAAGAACCTGATTTTGACCAAATGTTCCAAACACTGTTTTGGGTCGTTTTACACCTTCTGCTGCAATTTTCAAATTAAGTCGCAGCCGCAGGACTGTCAGTGGAGCAACATGAAACAAAAACTTCTTTCCATCAACACACATACTGTGTACATTTTCACGAGTGACGTGAAACATTGACTTGTAACGTCTTCGGGCACAGATATTATATATTTTGATAAGATCCCCTTCAAGGCTCTGACCCCTCTAAAAGCTTGATGTCTAAAAAATTTAAGCAAAGCTCTCGCAATAAATATTACAACACTGTATGTTAATTACCTCAAATGGTCCCCAATAGCTGTTGTTTCAGCTTCCACTTCACTGGATTTGATGGCAGCCTCACGAGGACACTGACAATTCGAGCTGGAGGAACAACATGTTTTTCTAAGGTTTCCTTTCTGCTCTGCTTCTTCAGACTGCATGTAGGTCGACAGAGGTCAATCAAATAAGTTTCTTTATGTTTGTTTTATACCTGTAAGTAGTTTGTGTCTGTCTTGGTCTTAGTTTTGTGCCTGACCCCTGACATTACTAATGGTTTTTCCATAATGACACCTATCTATGGAGGGAGAATGAGTGAAATGTGTTTTCAGAGAAGCATAATTCAAGCTTCAAGTGCAATAGTTCAAATGCAATTACATTTCACTAAAGCCGAGAATCAGTGCCTGTTTTATATTATTGCATTAGCATGATGGCTTTAATAGAAAAAAAAGTTCAAGTCATTTTTTTAAGGCACAAATGCCATCTTTCACCTGGTCGTTCTAGGATTCCAGATTGAGGGTCTGCCGCCTCTTTGTTGTATGTTGAAGTAGAATAAGACTTTGCATATTGCAGCAAACAAGCAAAACATTTTTCACTATTTTATAATATTTGCAGAACAAGAGATCAATCAGACCAATTGATGGCAGATTAATTAGTCATGAGAATAGTAGTGACAGTCCTAATTTTATACTTTACATACAATCACAGTGATTTTCAACCAGCCACACTTGTGCATAATCGACTGGGTTCTCCTGACTCGACAGAATAAAAAAGGTCCAATGTGAATGTTGGGGTTGAGTTGCATCAAGAAAAACGAGGACAGCATGATAATTACACACACAGACACACTGGTGATCTTAATAAACAACTGTTATATTTACAAAAAAAGGGGAAAAAAAAATCCATCTTCACTTCGTTTTGGTTAAGATCAGAACTGAAGACAGAAGAAGATCAAGTCTGTGCCACAGACGCTTATAAAACATTTTACACCCATGTTAACTCAGACCTGGATACAGTGCTCTCTAAATAGCTTTGCCTATGTTCTGCAGAGAGACTGAGGTTGAGAGCAGTGCATTTGTAATTACAATGTAATCTGATATGGCATCACAGAGAGAGAGAGACACAGAGAGACAGAGAGAGAGACAGAGAGAGAGAGAGAGAGAGAGAGAGAGGGAAGATAGGAAAACACAAGAACCTAAATCAACAGTGTGCAGGTGTGATCCATCTGGGTCTCACCTGAAAACCACAAGCAGGTTTTCAAAAGCACACTCTCAACAGACGGAGTCTCTGAACCCGCAAAACATACAAGGAAATGCTCGGTGTCACAAATATGGTGGGTCATGTGACAGAACAGGGTGGTGTGCAGCTGCAACATCTCTTGTCTTGACAGTCCGATGGCATGGTGTGGAGACGGGCGGAGAGAGAGGGTGATAAAGAAAAGGACAGAAAGAGAGAAGAGGGGAAGGACTGAATCATCACATGAAAAAAAAAAAAAAAATCAGTTTATTAGAATTTTCTTCTATCTGCTTCACATGGACACATCCGCGGTAGTAATAGCAGAAGCCACAGTCTGAATCCTCTGCCGTGCCGTCTTGGTTAAATTGCAAGCTTCCTTGAATTTCTTCCTGTTGCTTCCTTTAAAACTAAACGGTAATATGAATTAAATTTTAAGACAGGGTTTCCCTTCAAACAGGAGAGAATGTGAAGAAAGCCAGCATTTTAACCTGAAATGTCAACTGCACGGCCATTTGTCACGAGGAGCGAAAGGAGGTGGCTCTCTCTCATCTTGTCTCTGCTCATTCGCCACCCAGACGGAAGCCTTGGCCCCAGTTGTGACGTCCTCCTCTTGCGCCGGCCCCTCCTCCTCCCCCTCCTCCTGCCTGCTCCTGGGCAGCTGGTCTCCTGGTGGGAGGTGCTCCAAAGCCTGACACCCCCGCCCTGCTGTTCGGGAAATACCGATACCTGGAAAGAAAGGAGAGATGTGGAGAGGGGTGAGAGGAGAGACATAAAAATATGACGAGGAAAACAGATATCAGATTGAATTTCACACCACTTTGCAAGCAGGTAATCAATCAGTGAAACCCATTTGTGAGAAGACAACTTTTTTATTTATTTATTTTTTGGTCAAAGGCAGTTTTCTGCAAGGCAGTTACCTACAGATTACTAACAAATACATCCTAGTATTTATTAGTAATGTTTTGTAAAACTAAAAAATCAGCCTCAAATAAACATGCTCATTTTATGGCCAGGTGAGCTCATATCATGAGTAACTGTAGTATCTGTGAGGATGCTTGTCATTTACTATCTACTGTTAAGTTTCCCTGCACATGTGAAACCAAACTAGTTTCCTCTTTTGGGATTTAAAAGATTTTACTATTATGTCTTAAATTCTATTTTTGGAAGTGAAACCAAAAGTAAATGCAAATGTTCAGTTCTTTTTGAATGTTAAAGCAGAACATCTGCACGGTGAACCTCTGCAAGATCTAAGGATTGTTAACCAAACTCTCTGTTGTAAGCAAACGCATCATTCATTTCTGCTCATTTCTTCTCTTTCGAACATTGTGGTTCAGGTGATACAGATAAGCTCCAGATATGTTAAAGCTTGAGTTTGGATGGATCCAATCCAGTATCAGTATCAGGTGCCAATTGTGACATGATTCACTTATCAGATATTGGAAGGACACCACATTTCCACTTACTAATCCAGATTCCATAGCTTATTTAGATTTAACTTATTTGATACCTTATTTTGATGGCGTAAATATTTAATAATCAACAAAAACAAGCACTATGATTTATATGGGTAGCAGCAGATATTATATAACTTAAGGAATCTGAACCGAATAAAGTGAATTAGAGCATCTCTCGTTTTCTGTCTGATAACTGTCTGGTCCCCGTACACTGCAATTTAAAAAGGGCCTAAACAACTTTGACTGAACCACAGTCTTTGTGGCAACAAGTTGAAATTATTGCAAACTGGTAAATGCAAAAACAGTGTTACTGTAGCAAAATGTATGAGTGAAAAATTACTATTGAAATCTATCTAACATTAGCCAACATGAGCCAGTATTAGCAACAATAAGCTCTGCAGTTGTCAAGCACATTCTTACTAAAAGGAAGAGAGACAAACATTCCAAAATAAATCCCAGGTTGGAAAAAAACGTACAAGATTTCTGGTGTGGAGAGGAAGGAGCGTCCTCCGAAGTCAATGGGGTATTTGAACATGAGGAAGAAGTAGAGGTGACCCACGAGGTTCCCTGTCAGTTCATTCACAAACCTGCAAAATCACAGCAAAGACACCAACATTCCTCAAACCTCACAGAAATGACTGTAGACTGGTGTTGCACATACACATTCAGTGTAAACGCTTCCAACATACTGCAACAACACGACGTAAGATTACTTACCTGGCCAGTTCAAGAGCCAGTACATTTACTTTCATAGTTCAGTGAGATTGAAATATAAACATTTAAAAGTATATTTAATTCAAGAAATTTAAAAAAAAAGTTACTTACGAGCCTCCAATGATGAAGTTGAAGACCAGGATGACCCAAGGTAGATAGTGTGCCTGGGACAGAGCAACAGAGAGATAAGAAGAATATTAAGATTACCACTAGAATTATCTCCCTATGATCGATAAGAGGGCTTCACATTCAGTTAGCAACTATTAAGTACAATATGATGTACTTTCATAAGATTTGTATAATTTGTCACGTAAAGACAGTTGATGATATAACATGGAAGTACCTTGAATCGTGTTCCAAACCAGAAGGATACGATCATGTCTTTGTTGAACTGAGCCCAGACGTACAGCACCGACATGATCAGTGGGATCATCAGCAGCTGATGACAACAACAAATACAACAATATGTAAGTTCACACAAACAAGACAGGTGTGAGTAATATTTTACCAACCATTTTTCAGAGCCATGGGTTCATTTCATTTTTGGTCACAACAGGATCAGTCTTGCTTTATGGCACTTGCAATATTACATAATATGAGAAGGGGGTTTCACACAGATGATTGGAACGGAGGGCTTTTTGTGAAAAGCTTTTCTTAAATGAAGCTTACAAACTGATCCAGGATTAGCAGTTAAATAAAAACTAATGCTGAGCTAATAAGATCAGAAAAGTAAGTCTACCTTGACAACTTAAGTGTTTGTATAATATGTAAAATAGAGTGTTATGAACAGTGATATGAACATCATTTTTGTCGTTTTCATTTAAATACATTTGACACAGATGGCAGATTCTGGCTGTTTGCTGTTTTTTTTTTTCTTTTTTGATAATCAAAGTGATTAAAATGGTACTTAGTGAACCATGCAAAAAAAAAAAAAAAAAAAAATAAGGTGACTTTAACTGCAGTGCCTGTTGCTGAAATAGCTGCAACTGCTTCTACCGACTTAACTTGCTCGGTGCTGTTAGCTAGCCAGCTCAGCCAGACTGGGAGCTCGTAGCATTGAGGAAGTGTACATGTTTACACTTCTAATATCAGAACCTTGGACTGA
>JAQMCX010000057.1:10052136-10148888 GCA_029814765.1 Acanthurus leucopareius | reverse complement strand
GACACAAATGACAGATTCTGGCTGTTTGCTGTTTTTTTTTTCTTTTTTGATAATTAAAGTGATGAAAATGGTACTTAGTGAACCATGCAACAAAAAAAAAATTTAAAAAAGGTGACTTAAACTGCAGTGCCTGTTGCTGAAATGGCTGCAACTGCTTCTACCGACTTAACTTGCTCGGTGCTGTTAGCTAGCCAGCTCAGCCAGACTGGGAGCTCGGAGCATTGAGGAAGTGTACATGTTTACACTTCTAATATCAGAACCTTGGACTGATGGGAGGTTTTTGGCCTGGGGTGGCAGAGAGAGTCAGCTGATGGGCCAATAATGCTAGCAGCAAAGCTGGTTTAGCTGGCTAGGTAACAGCAGCCACAGCTAACAGCTAGTGGTTCTAACAGCCGACCCTTACGGGGAGGAGGTTTTCAGGCCCAGCAAGAGTCGGTGCCCCACTGCTACTTTCTAAGCTACGTTACTATATCTGTCATGGCTTTGCACTGGGTGCCTGCCGCTCAGCGGGCCCCTGCCAGCTGGCCATTCAGAAGAAAATTGGCTTTTAGGGGGGGGGGCTTACGGAGATGGAAGCCAGACAGATGATGTACTGAGCAAGCCGATGTAAAATAAATAAGGAATTTCTTTAACAGCATATCATGCAAAGCTACTTTATTGGAGTATTGTAATACATAAAGAGACCTGGAAACTGGCATGGTCTCCATTCAACACAACAAATGAAAAATACTGGTCAAGTCAGATGTCAAGCTAAACCGGAAAATGAGGCAAATGAACACAATTTCCTAATATAAACAGCTCTCTAATCATTTGTGAAAAATGCTCATCTACTTTCTTCAGGGAGTTAATTTAACTAATGCTAGTACACAAGACTGGTACCATGCAGAGAGCTATAGATCCTCTCATCGAACTCAGCAGAAAAGGAAAAAAAGCTTTTTTAAAAAATTCCTCCCTCAAGTAAGGCTAGTGTAAGTGGTCATTTAACACTCCTAAGATCTCAAATGATAATTTCAACAAATGTTGAATAATTTGTAAAAAGCATACACTGGTCATAGTTTTATGTTTTAATATTAATACAGAGAGAGGGGAGAATTTTCTCACCTGCATGTTCATCAGCAGCCCTGTTATCTACAGATAAAGTCAAGGACAACAACTTTACTGTTAAGACTGTGATCAGAGCACCCACTTCTGTTTCTTCTCCCTGAAAAAGGGGTCTGATACTGGCAGGTTCGACCTCACATAACCTTTCACCACTTTTCCACCCTTTCTCACAATTTGCCTGTGATAACAA
Organism: Acanthurus leucopareius; assembly: GCA_029814765.1. Classification (NCBI taxonomy): domain Eukaryota; kingdom Metazoa; phylum Chordata; class Actinopteri; order Acanthuriformes; family Acanthuridae; genus Acanthurus; species Acanthurus leucopareius. The sequence goes on along the minus strand of JAQMCX010000057.1, from coordinate 10,147,597 downwards.
AAACTGAATCCTTGATTTATATCAGTTTATAAAGAGCATAACTTTGCCAAAAAGTGTCTTTTAAACATGAAAATGTAAGTGAAAAGCTGACAGTCAGAGCTGAACTCCTCACAAAAAGACACAGTGTTGAGTTGTGGGCCAGGCTGCACTGCTGGTGCTGCGTGTGACCTAGATTAGGTTTCTCTGCTCTGCAGGGGAAGACTGACACTGGGCCACTGGCACAGAGCCATCCTGACATGGCACAGTGCTGCAGAGAGAGAGAGAGAGAGAGAGAGAGAAAGTGAGAGAGAGTGGGGAGTGGGGTTCAGAGAAGACAGATGAGAGGGTAACGCATGGCAAAGAAAGCAGCAGAGAGCAAGAATCAGTAGAGGACAGGAAACAGGCTAATGGGTGTAAAAGTGTGATCGCAGTTTATCATTTAAAACAGGAGGTTTGGTTGTTTGTTTTTTTTTTGTGATGCCACTCAAAAGGATACAACAATGCAGATCCAGTTGAAGAGAAGCATAAAGATATAGTCTGCAGGTCTGCCATCAAACGCCCCTGGAAAACAGTGCCAAGAGGATGATTAGCATGACAAAGATAGCATTTCAGTGTGTGTGACTGTGTGGGTGTGAAGGCGTTGAGGCCGGCAGTCTCACCTGTCTCTAGCCGAGTGGAATAGTGGTAGAGGAAATAGAGATTGACTAGGTACAGAAACCCAGTGTTAGGGGTTATTGGGAAATACAAGGTGGCCGTCACTGGTCTCCAGAGCTGTAACAGACAGACGAAAAAATTAGTTACATTGCTGTGCTTGTTTCACAGATCTAGACTTTTGAAGCCATGCTTTGTACACGCATGAAGTCTCATGTGAATTGTAAACGGTAAGTTCTAAGTGCTGAAACAAGCAGCATGAGACAGCTGGTGTTTCTCTGCAGAGTCTGTTACCTCACATAAGACTCAAAGATTTGTTTGAAGGCAACAGACGTAAGATCAATACAGCATTTAGGAGGTGGCATGAGGGGTGATGAGCATTTTTTTGTGTTGCGTTTCTTTTAATCAAAGAGAAAATAAGATTATACAAGAATTAAATACAATACTGAAGTGGAGCAAATTATAACTGTGTCAACTTTATAAGTGGATATGCTGCAACTCCTTAATGGTATTTAATTTTATATGGTCCAATAAAGATATAGCAATTTTCCAGTCTAACTAATGGATTGATTGATGACTTTTCTAAAAAATTAAACTGAAACTACTTAGTTTTTCCACTAATCTTTGGTCATTAACCAAGTAAAATAACAAAACTTCTGAATTCACCTCTCTCATCTGGCTTGGGTTCCCACATCCTGTGATGGGCTTTTTCTACTGTGTTTATGACATTTAATACTAACTTGACAGGTACGCTGCATGCATCCTAACTGAAGATTAGTCTCTGAACTTGACAGAAGCACAGTTACAGTGATGTTTAAACAGAATGGATGCCCTCTTCTATTTACCATCATAGAAGCAGCACAACTTGTCAGATATTTAAAATCAATGTGTGGTGAAAGAAACTTACAGGGCTTATGAGGGATATGCAGGAACTGTAATACTGAACTGACTGAATTGCTACATAGCAATAATAAAATTAATAACTGTTTTTGTTGACTCACTTAAGATAAATAGCCTACATTATGTCACAAGGTTGAGATTCAATTTCTTATTTTGGTTGCCTAGCAACAAAACAACTCCAAATAAATAGAGTAATGCAATAATAAAATTCCCGGCTGCAGCACTTCGCCCTGTGTCTCTGAGATATCGGTAACCTATTGTAACAGTCACACAAGCCTGTTATCTGGCAGGTTCAACAGTGCACAGTCATGTCACACCACAGCAAGTGTAATGATCTCTCAGATTAACCAGTGGTTAAAAAAAAAAAAAAGAAAAAAAAAAGTATTCCACGTAGCAAAGCACAAAGCATAAAAATAATTCAATAGTCCTGCATTTGAAATCTGTCTTTTATAAAATGAATACACTACATTTACATAAAAGTTATCAAAGTAAGAGCAGTAATTCTATAATAATAGAATTACTAGGCATGCCTAAGTTTGAAATTTAGATATATTATTATTGTTGTTGTTCTTGTTGCCGTTGTTGTTATTGTTAGTATCAAGCGTTTAGGTGCAAATAGCATTTTATTGCTGTGGCTGGTAAAGGATGCAGTCATTTTAACTACCGGTGATTCATATACTGTTGGATAGAAAATTTTATTTTATACATTAACAACATATGTGTATGTAATAATAAAATCTTATTCCCCAAAGGAGCCAGTTGTTGTAGCTGTAGCACACATTTATAGTAAAAAAAAAACCTATATATTTCCCTTTAAAATGAACAAAACTTGAACGCAAGTGTACTTCAAAAGGTTAACTTAATGTTAGTAACTTTCCAACAATTTAATTAACTAACGTTATTTCAGCAATGATACGTATGCACACAAAAGACTCTGACTGTTGTCACTTATAAACCTAAAAGTAAAGCTTGCTGCAGGCGGGGTCAAAAGGCGTTGCTTGAGGTGTTGATTTTATTATACATAAGTTCCTTTACAATTAGAAAAAAACCTTCTCCACCCTGAGGAAGCAGAGCAACCACAACATATAACTGAATGCCTTTATTCCGCCATAACGATAAATCTAAAGGGCATCTCTTTAGCAAGTTAACCATCTGCTCTTTTTACAGCGATGTTATATGAGCACGTTATTTCAATGTGGCTAAATTAAGTAGCATCTTGACAGCATCCGGAAGTGGTAACGTACTGCGTCTCGCCTTCTCATTGGCTGTCACACAGCTCAGGCCTGCTGATTTAGCTTTGCTAGCCACCTGCTAACTAACTAATCACATACACAAACACAACATTACATTGTATCGGATATTTCAACACAAACAAGTGAACAGAGTCAAAAAGAACTTACATGAAATCTGCTAAAGACCAGCTCTGGAAACAGTAAGAGGTTTCTAAAGTCAATCAATCCTAGTTTCCCAATAAAGGGGACAGCAATCGAGGCAGCAAACCAGGACCGGGTGATCAGAGGGATACTTCTAAACCAGTCCCCAATATCTGACATCTTTCCATACGATTACTACCACGTTACAAAAACGAAACAACAGCTTGACTTTAAATATGAACTAATATCCCCCCCAAAACTGTGACCCTCTCACTGCATTTACATCACACTGCTCAACTGCTAAGTTTACATGACGTGGCTAATCAGAGAGCGCTAGCCTTAATCAAGTAACTGTAATCGGGGCGGACACATCCTGTTAAGATTTTCAATGTAAAATTAAAAGGTCGACTACTATTAACAGTTGCAGAATTAACTTTTTGTCCAGTTAACATTACAAAAGGGGTATGATAAGTGTAAAAGACAAGGAAAAATTTAAATATATTGAAGAATTGAGAATTATTGAGAATTGCTATTCAAGGGAAATAAATAGTGTTGTCAGAGGCAGTACAACATTAAATTTATATATGTAAGGAAAATTTAGAAAAATATTTATTTGATTACTTTGATATTATTCCCAAATTGTGGTATTTTGTTTAATTAATAAGAAAAAAATTCTTGAAGTGGTAAATGAGAGGGATATACATTACATAAACTTATAATAAGTTTGTCATGGCATTTCATCCTTTTCTTCTCTGATGTTATTACAATTGTGACACTAATAACGATTTTAACAATTGACAACAACTTGAAATATATGCAAATAATACCGTACCAAATAATACCATTTTATTTATTTAACAGCTCTTAGTTTGAAAGAAAAATGTACCACCGGATGTATTTTATGAGTACCCAAACACATTGTTTAGTTTTGCTTTGCAGGATTTCCTGTGAAATTTGCAAAGGCTCCCGTTTGACCATCCAGAGGCAGCCAGCAAAAAAGAGGCGTGTCGGACGCGACAGTTCATTAGTCCCACAGCAGCCACCTGCGGAGAGAAGTCGAGCCAGTGAAACGCATATGCAGCTGGAGTTTGATGGTAGCTGCATCTGTTATAGCAGAAAGTGATGAATGGTAGGCTATACCAACACAAATAATGTTTATTTGTTTGGTTTGGCCTGGGAGGATTATTTGTGTTTTGAACTACAACTCCCATGATGCACGCTGCTATTCACCTTTTACGTCAACTGCAAGCGACGAAACAAACCATCCTCAAAACAAACAAAAAAAAAACCTGAAACTGATGTTGTAGAAAGCCTTAGCATACTGTCTTTTAAACTTGATTGTCAAATTCTAAAGAAAACAATATGACGCTGAGTTTTGCGGCCTCATTGCTTGTAAATTCAAACTAGATACAATGAATGTTGCTTTTTCAAATTTCGCGCTGTTTACTCCGCCTGTTGAGTGATTAGCCCGTTAGCTAACATAGCCATCTTACACGGACACCAACAAGTAGAGGGGATATTCTGTTTTTTATAAATTAATAAAGGTTTCTACAAACATTCATAAAATGGAGGTGACGGACATCGGAAATAAGGAGGAGGGGAAAATGTGGCATCGAAAACCAATTGCAGGGAAGAGGTAAGTTAACGGTTATGAGAAATGATGCAGGTTAGGTTCCTACGTGCACTTGACTCTGTATGGAGTGATAGATTTATGTGGATTTAGTTTTAAAGTTTCTTCCTTTCATATGCCTCTGAGTCGAAAATTGTCTAACAGGGTGGTTAACTTCTTATAGCTTAGTTATCATCAGTCACACTTGTTGCTCTCTTTGCTTATTTAAACGTTAATTACCGTACATTTATGCAAAAACACTCATTCAGTTGTGTACATTTCAATGATAATCACCCAAATATAAGGACACAGTTCACTTTCAATAATGCCACTTCTTTTTTGTTATCTGACTTTATTTGATTTTTGTTCCAATTTTTAACTCATAGTACAGTCGTAAAAGAGTCCATAATGATGGAGGAAAAAGATAGAAACCATTAAAACTTTATTAAGGAAAGATTTATTTTTCTTTTTTATCACCACCTTTGAAAATTTATTAAGTATATAGCCTGAAGGCATCTTTGTTTTTCTGATATTTTTTGGGAAACCGGGTCCTTGTCATTAGTTCCTAAATAATACCACGATGTTACATTTTAGTCAGTATAGTGATTTCAACATTGTGGTCATATTCTTGGTATACATGTTGGTGTTTTAATGTGGTGTCCAGTCTAATCTCAGATGTGGGTGGTGATAAAATCTTTATTAACACCAGAAAAGTTAAATCAAGTCTAGAGAATTATACTACATTTTAATTTGAAGACAAATTGTAAGCAAATAAAATTACTGCAGATGTGTAGTTCATTGTCAGATTATTACTTAACATATTGCATCCCATTGCTCCATGAGTCAGTAATCACACAGTTGTAGACTGAAACCATGAGTCAACTGATTAATTAGTTGATCTAGAAAGAAAATAAATTTTCAACAATTTTTGATTTTTTGATACATGGCTTTATTGTAACATTGTCCCAGATTGCAAAAAGATATTTTGGAAATGACTGAGTAACATCCTCTCTCAGCAATTCAGCAACTGAGAGGCTTCAAAGTGTACTTTTTCATGAGAGGTGCTGTTGCAGGAGAACAGTGTTAAATTGTTCAGCCACTTTTTATAAGAGTGTATGCTAACCACTAGAGAGCAGCCATGATTCACTTCAGTGTGTTACTTTGCTTTCTATAAGTGTCCTGTCTGAGTGTGTGTGTGTGTGTGTCTGTTATTTGTCCTCCTCAGCACGTTAGTGACGGTGGTCCGAACTTCTCAGCAGGCCAAAACAGTGCGTTTTCTTCATGTAGCCTTCGACACCACGGGAGATTCCTTCCTAGCAGGAGATCACCATGGCAACATTTACGTGTTTGACATCAGTAGAAACAGGTGATGGGTTGTTTTCAAAAGCCTCAGAGTAATTTGGTGTTTAAAGTTGTTGCTTGTTACTTGTATTATGTTTTATTGATAAGATTTGTTTTTCAGCAGTTGCTATGTGTGAATTTTCAGATATCAACAAATATTATGGTCCACTTACTGTCATTACTATGACAACATTTCCTATTCATGCTGGTAATAGCCATTTTATGTCGACACATCTTTTCTCTTACCTAAATCTTTTCTATTCAGAGCGGAAAAAATTCTTTTTCCCGTTTTGCTTTTCATCTGCAAGGATATGACCCCATTTCAGTCTAAAATGGTATTGCTATCTGCTCAGTGTTGAACATGACTTTAAAGTGAGCGACCCTTACCCTTAAACTCAGCATGCCTAAACATTTACTGGTCTTTTGTTTTTCATTGCTTCTTCCTCGGGCAGATTTCGTCTGGCGCAGAAGACAGGACAGGCCTGCACTGCTCTGGCATTCAGCCTCCGCAGGACCACAGAGTTCCTTGTTGCCTTGGCTGACTACACCATCAAGTGCTTTGACAAAGGTAGGTTGCACACATCCACACAATGCTTTGTTCTTTTCATAGTAACTTTGAGTGGTGTACTCAGCTTTTAGGTTCTCAGAACTTTTTCCACAGAAGTTCATTTTCACTTGGACTTTCTATTGTTTTATAATCTTTTTTTCAGACACAAAGCAGCTGGTCAGTTGGATGCGAGGTCATGAGGGAGCAGTTTCCTCCATCTCTGTCCACAGCTCTGGTCGCTACGCCATCAGCACGTCCTTGGACACGGCTCAGCTCTGGGACCTGGACACCTTCCAGAGGAAGAGGAAGCTCAACATCAGACAGTCTGTTGGCATTCAGAAGGTAAACATGCAGACATCATATTTACAAATAATACTTTAGTCACCTAATGAATATAATCATTCATCTGAGGACTGAATTGTGTCGTCCTGTTAAATCATGATATTTGTCGATTTTGAGCTCTTAATACTACATGTCCAGTGAATTTAAGGTATGCACTAATTCTTTTCATTGTTGTCATGGTCTCTTGCTTGTGTTGCAGGTGTTTTTCCTGCCTCTCAGTAACACCATCCTCAGCTGTTTCAGTGATGACTCCATCTTTGCTTGGGAAAGTGACACACTCTTCTGCAAATACCAGCTCCCTGTCCCCGACTGCGGACCCAAAATCTCCTACAAGGCCTTTGCTGTCACACGGTGGGCCTCTCGTATTACAAACAATAACTGGCTCACTGCTTCTGCAGCTTTTCAGCATAATCTTCAGTACTAGATTTCCCACCATGCTTAGCCTTAATACATAACACTTGATACACACAATGAAGTGATAAGAAATGGGAATCAGAGTGCTTCATCAACCGCTGACATATGCGTCTTGTGTTGACAGTGATGGCAAGAGCCTTGTGGCTGGTGGGCGTTCTAACCTGCTGCACCTGTGGTGTTTGGACAGCAAACAGCTGGTCAGGGTGATTCAGATGCCTGCGCAGGTCCGAACCGTCCGCCAGCTGGAATTTCTGTCCGACAGCTTTGACGGAGGAGCCAGTCAGGTATTGAGACAACAGGGCTTTTCTCTTTCCTCCTCAGTGCTCCTGTTTTTTAAAACAGTTTCTGTAACTCTGTGTTCATGTGTGAAACTTTTTTTTAATATCTGCAGACACTAGGTGTACTGAGCCAGGACGGCATGATGCGCTTCATCAACATTCATTCCTGCAAGCTGCTTTTTCACATGGGGTCCCACGACGATGCCATTACCTCAGTGGCAGTCAGCCCGAATGGCCGACATGTCGTGGCCATCATGGACAATGGCAGCATCAACGTCTACAGCCTTCAGAGTCTGACGCAGGAATTGAACAAGGTGACAGTCAGTTGTGTTTGCAACTCACATGGTGATAGGAATTTTCCACAAGATGATAAGATATTGTTTTGTTTGCGTTTTGCGAATGTGTGTGTCTTTCTTTCTCTCTCACACAGCCTCCTCCCTCTCAGGTGGCAGTAGTCTCTGGAGGTAAAAGTGACCAGGAATTGTCTAACCTAAAGGTCAAAGTCAGATCAGAGGTCGTTCAGAGACCAGCCAAAAGCTCAGGGAGGCGGACACAGGTCAAGATACTCAGACCCTCAGCTGGGTCTACAGTTGAAGACAAAGAGGTGGGAGCAATGCACATTAACGTCCCTATGCATTTGGGAGGGAGAGGGGTTTCCATTTTCTGCATATAGAGTTTTATTTATCATGCAGATGTTTAACTGCAAATACACCTTAAGAATTTGCCTATTAATTTGTCTTCTAAATATTTTATGAATTTATATTGATTTTATGTCACGGCTTTGTGCTTGTCCATAGAATGAACTACCTGCTGGTCTGAACAAGAGGCGACTGGTGGCTCTGCTCAAGGCCTTTGGAGAATATCCAGCTAAATACAGGTACAGATTGCTTTCACAGGAAGATGACTCATACATGAATCTGCTGACTGAAAAATGCCAATGTTAACTTGTGTGTCTTTGTCGTAGGATGTTTGTATGGCGGTCTTTGTTGTGCCTCCCAGAGAATCACGCAGCGTACAGCAGTCTGACTGATAAAGGCCTCCATTCAGCCTTCCTCACGCTGCATGATAAATACCCCATTAAAAGTCACAAGCTTCAGAGGGGACTGCAGAGGTACCCTGTCTCTCACACACACACAAACACACACCGCATGTCAATGTAAGCACACACATTTTTTTAAACTTACTGTTGTAATTTGTTGTTATCATTATTATTATTATTATTAGTAGTAGTAGTAGTAGTAGTAGTAGTAGTAGTAGTAGTATTGTAGCTATTATTGTTATTTGGAGGATTATAAATAGAAAAATGTGGCCCTCTCCTGCTCCACAGGGTTTTGTCAGCATTAGCTCACTGGGCAGCCATCTTTGGAGAGGTGGAGTACCTTCCCCTGGTAGCCTTCCCTTTCGTCAAGCTCTTCCAGAACAACCCATTGCTCTGCTTTGAGGTCGTGGCCACTGTCATCGGTACTTAATGGTTATTACTATGAAAAGCCATGTTCTCAGTTAGCACAATTTTATTCAAATGTAGGGTTTTTCTGCACTGCTACCCTTAACAGCATTGCTTCAGTAAAGCTTTTGAAGCTGTTCTGCTTCACAAAAATGAAAGCTTTATATTGTTTCCTGCCGCTTTGAACTTATGCTAAGCATAAAACCGTCCGAATGTCTGGAGGCAAAGTCAAGTTTCAGTCTGTCTTTTGTTTGTCCAGTGAATTGGTGTCAGCACTGGTTTGAGTACTTCCCCAACCCTCCTCTGAACATCCTAAGCATGGTGGAGAACGTTCTGGCTCATCACGACAAGGAACTGCTGCAGCACCTGGTGGACTGCGGCATCACCTCCCAGGTAACAGCAGCAGTGCAAAGCTGCACATGAAACTGGAGGAGGCTGTCCTGAACCCCATCCCATGTCTGTGTCTTACACTTATTTATCTGTGGCAGCTCTACGTGTGGCCCCTCCTGGAGACTCTATTCTCAGAGGTTTTAACTCGTGATGAATGGCTTCGACTCTTCGACTCGACCTTCTCCAACCATCCATCATTCCTGCTCATGGCCTGTGTGGCCTACATCACCTGCTGCCGCGAGCCTCTGCTGCTCTGCTCTCAGAAACAGGACTTTGAGGTTACTACTTTCTCCGTTCCTCTGAAATTAAATAAATTCAGCCTCATATTCAGTTAGCAAACTTTTGCTTCCCCTTCTTTGCAAAATGTTTATGCTTCTTTTCCTCTCAGTATTTTTTCCATCATCGTAACAACCTCGATGTGGGAGCCATGATAAAGGAAGCCTATAGACTCATGGGCAACACACCAGCTGATATCCATCCCAGGACAAAGCTTTCTGACTTCACACCACTGACCAAAGGCCAGTACCCTGTGTTCAACCACTACCCAGAATTCATAGTAGAATACCAGAGCCGGGAGAGGGAGAAGATACGACTGCAGGAGATGGAGTATCTCCGCGAGAGGTGAGACAACAGAAAGTGATTAAACATTATGAATAATGTATGCAGAAGTGTATATTTAATCAGCTGAAATGAATGTTAGATGATACATTTCAAAGTTTATAGAGATAAAAGGTGCATGAGGTGAGATGTGTGTGTGTGTTTTTGTGTCATCAGGCAGGAGGTGTCAGCCCTGCATGCAGATTTTGTGCGTCGCAAGGCTGAAGAGGAGGCCTATCAGGCACAACAGGTAGGTGTTGGTTTTTCAAAATTTATTTTTTATTTTTTATTTTTAAGCTTTAAGATTTTGTTCTTATTTTTGCCACACTAATATGAGTAATTGGTATAAGAAATACAAGCCTGGAATTTGATTGAAGTCAACTGAATCCTAGCATTTTGGTTTAAACGCAGGATCTGCTGCAGAAAGCAGAGGAGCAGCGCAGAAACATTCTGACCCAAGAGGAGGAAAAACTTACTCAGCAGAGGGAAAAGTAAAAAGAATGAAAACCTTCAGGCCTGAATAGTTGAGTTATGTAAAACAAGAATGATGTGGTTGAGCAGATGTGGTAGCTGATACCGCTCCATCCTCTGCAGGCTGACAGCCATGAAAAGAGAGCTGAAGGTGAAGGAGTTGCAGCTTCTGGACGCAACTAGAAGACGTTTTCTGAAACACCAGCAGGACCTGAGAGCCACAGAAATCCAACGACTTGACCAAGAGATCAGCAGAAAGGTAACAGGAAGCCAGTGATCAAGATTTGAGGTGTTTGTTTTTTTTTCCATATAAACACATCAGCATAAATCAGGCACATGACACGTCACTTTTTTCTTTTTTCGCACAAACAAAATGTTTTTTTATGTGTTGTTTCAAACTGCTCACTTTGTCTACTCTTTTTAGACCAAACCAACAGCAAATAACTGTTTTTCCCCGAATGATAAAAAAGAGAAAAAACTCCTCTGTTTGTGTTTCAGGTTACAACAGTGACTGACTGTGAGTTATCATTTAGTTACTGAAGCAGAGGCTTGTATTTACAGAGCTCTTTGTAAAGCAATGCTCTGCTGCTCACAGTTTATCATAACTCATGTGTTTTTCTCTACCTGTCATGGACTTAATACCCTTTATGTTTGAGTCATTACCCAGCAATAACCTTTCTGTGGTGATACAGATGGATCTGCGGGACAGAGAAACAGCTGCAGCAGTGGAGGATCTAGAGGTCAGACAGATGGAGCTGGAGGCTCAGAGGAGACGACTTGAACAGGTGAAAAAGACGTCACATTCAGCTTTTCTTCTGCTCTCCCTGCCTCCTCTTTGGATCTATTTCTCCCTCGTTTTGACTTGTTTCTCCATTTATTTGCTAGTAATCAGGCCGAAAATCTAAAACTGCTTTTTTTTTACATGACTGTTTCCCTCAGCACCTGTTAAAGGAGCAGGAGCGCATGGAACGGGAGGTTGAGGAGGAGGTCGAGATGAGGATGAGGAGGGCAGAAAGAGAGGAGGAGAGCTATGCAAAGCTGCTACACAGCACTGGCACAAACACACAGGTAAGTAACACGTTCCAGCATGGAGCCAGTACAGTAATACTGATATGTGTCATGTGTCCATCTGGCTTTACAAGAAAACATCTAAACCACACAGTCATTCAAACGCTGTTTTTGGCACAGACACCTGTGATCTTTCCCTCTCGTATCTGCTAACCTTCTTTACACAAACACACACAGGCCCTGGAGGAGTCCCTGGCGGAGGCGTGCCAGCTGGGTTTGGAGTCGGACTGGCAGAGAGAGGTGGCGGAGCGCCTGCAGCAGGTGGATGACGAGCAGGAAAGGAAGAGGGAGAGACTGGCAGAGCTTCATAGGCAAACCCTGGCAGAGGAGGAGAGACTGGCTGACACCATGAGAGATGTGGCAGGAAGGAAGGTAAGAGCAACAAGAGTGTGTTTGTCAACACACAACTTACATAATGTATTGGCTTGTCTGCGTACAGTCACTATGACATAATTTTGTATGCATTTCAGAATAGCTCTTCAGAATAAAAGACATGATTTACTTGTTGTAACTTGCAGTGGGATGAAGTCATGAGTATCAGAGCCCAGTTACAGGAGCAGCAGCAGCCCCAGTCCTCAGCAGACACAGGTATTACTACACACACACACACCAGTATTTGTTTCTGGCCTGTGCGAACTGTCCATTATTGAGGCGGGGATCTAAAATTGCAGTGTTTCCTTTGTGCCAGATTGGCAGAGACGATCCCAGTTTTTGACCAGAAGACTTCCTCAAAGACCCAGCATCACCACTGCTGTTTCTGTTGGAACCAGCACTGTCGATCCAGCTGTCAGACCCGACTCTGCCCTCTCCTCAGAGCATGCAGGAACCAACATGGTGTGTCTGAACAGCAGGTCACCTTCAGAGAGCACCTCCACCAACTGTAAGTCAGACCAAACAGAGGAGAGAAAGGCAGCTTCTGATGAGTTTGAATTGGTCTAAAGGGCTCTCTGCTGTGGAGTTATTACTCATAAAACAGGGCGCAGGGTTTTTTAGTGTAATTAGTGTCGGAGCAGCGTGAGGAAAAAGTGATCCTTGACACGGTTATCCTGCTGCCGACACAGTAAGATAATGATCGAATGCAGGGTAATCCTCTGTAATGATTTCGTACATGAGTGGTTTTCACTGAGCCAAAATAAACAGAAAAAAAATATTCTAAAGATCCTTTTTGCAGTCATTTGTGGTTGCGCTGCTTCTGTCGCTGTAGGCAAACATCAGGCAGCTGCCACACACACACACATACACACTCACATACACATACACATACAACAGCAACGGTTAACTAGGTGAAGTGAGGATAACCTGTTAGTCAAGGCTAACAGGTGTTGGTTATTCAGATGTCTGCTTAAATTTAGCCTGAAAGATTGAATGAATAAATTCTAATGTGCTTGGTTTTAAAGCTTTTCTCCACAGCTCCGGTGTGGGAACATTTTGAGTTTCATCCAATTGAGAGGAGAACACTTTAACATTAAAAAGCTAATACTTTAGCTTTGTTTTAAAACAGTGGCCACTGTAAAAGTAGCCAAAACTGGATGGCAGTATTTTGGAGCCTGCAGCTGCCCTGTTAGCTGGATAAAGCCTAGCCTGACACTTAACTCAGCAGTCAAGCCAACCTCATAACCTGTGTAATCTCGGTCAGTCAATCAAGTTCATGTGTCACATGGAATCACAAGGTACGATGGCATGTGTTCAGTATATATGCTGGGACCAAACACAGCAGTGCTGCCTCTCTGCGCTGACACAAGCGGATGACAGCAAACAGACAAGAAGCTACTGAAAAATCTCATTTCTCTAAGATTGATAATATACCCACGCTTCCACAGTAGGCCTTTCCACAGGTGGAGTGTTAGGAATCGAGTAAGGGAATTAGACATCAAGGCATTATAAATGGTTATTTTACTATGTCCAACAACCAATCAAATTGCTCGATTTGAGCTGTCCATTTTTTTATTGTCTGTTCAGGAATAAATGACTCTTTATATCTAAGTGCCAAATATTTGTTATTTATTCAATTCAGTTTTTGTTAACAGGCCAACAGTCCATTTCATTGCATTATTTTACAAATATTAGAAATTAATCTTCCATCAGTCAACTTCATGCAGCTTACATCATATGAACGTTATTGATCATTATCTTGAGTTTTGTTCAATAATTCTTTGTGCGTCCTCGTGTCTTCCCTCTCCGTCAGTTTCCCTGAATGGAGGCCGGGCCCAGCTGGACAGCAGCGAAAGAGAACTGCTGAAGGAAATCAGAGAACTGAGGCAGAAACTGGCGGCCAGAGCCAGAGAGGGCAGCTCTGCCTCCTCACAGTCTGTCCACACACCGTCCTCTGTGTCCCAGTGACCAGATCTCTGTCCTCATGGTGTCAGAAAAACATCTTCTCGTCTCAAGAGGGCAAGAACAACAGAAACAGTGACTCAGACTGAGGAGCATGCCGGCTAGCTGCTATTTTTCACACTCTCCAAGTACTGATGTACCATCCTTGCCTTTATCTTGAACTTTTTTTTTTTTTTTTTTTTAATTACAACCACTCTGAAACCACCTCTATGAAAACTCATCTCTTCCATCAAAACACAAGTCGTCTGACTGGATCTATGTGAGGAACAAAACAGGTTCATCTTTTGGGTTTGAGCTGTGCTGTGCCTTCATGTGAGGTGCACGTGATTATTTATCTTGTGTCAGTCCTCTGAGATCCAAGTTGATCTTTATAACGAGGGAAAGGTCCTCTGATAAAACCCCTTCACACCTTTGAACGGATCAGTCCACCTTCCATTACATGTTCAATTGTGTATATTGATGTCGTTTTTTAAATATTTGCACTCATGCCCATTTTTGAATTTTTATTTGAATTCATCTTGAATGATTTGCCTTATTTAAAACCAGTTTTGGATAAAATGTTTTTAATAATCCTGATTCAACCTCGTGTTTAATTGTTCTTTTTTAGATAGACATGTTAGAACACATATGTTCATGTCAGTGTGCAACATTACAGTGATTATGGTAGATTTATAATGCAGCCCCTTAAACTCTTGTGCCCAAATATCTATTTAAAAATGAAAAACAGCTCCAGGTGTCATTTCTTATAAACATGAGAAAGAACATAATAATTAAATATGCAATTTGAAGACAGAGTTTCAAGGGCCCCCACTACAGGTTTTACAGTTTAGATTGTTCTATCATCAAAAGTGTCTCATGGTTTTTATGGTCTATTTTTCTGCTGTCAAGACAATTAAAATTAAGTTAAGAAATGGAGGATAAGGACAGGTTGCACTGCAGTACGCCCAAAAAGTCAAAGTGTAATTAATGTAAATCAGATGAGGATCTGTGTGCTCCTGCCCGTCTCAGCTCAGTCTGGGTGTGCCTGTAACTCTCTGTCTCTGCTTGCAGTCATTTAATCAGCCAGGTGTTGCTTGACATGAGCTGAAATGACAACCATCTTCATTCCTGTCACTCATTCTTGCCTGTCCCTCCACCCATCTCTTATCTTGTTCATCTGCTCTGATCCGATCTTTCAACCCTTCATCGGATCCTTTAAGATCACGTCACATTCTAATTAACCTCGCCTGTCACATCTCGTCACTTGTTAAACCATTTTGCCTGAAGGAGGGGGCTGGTCCATCGTTTTTTTTTTTCTCTACTTTTCTCTGTGCTCCCACCACTTTTTTTTCACTCATATCAGAGACTCTCAGGCAGCTGTCTCATTCAGGCTCTGAGGATCATGCGCCGCCGCAGTTTTTGCATGCTTGTGGCCTGGCTATAATTGTCTAATGAGTTAGTTGTCTGACAAGTAAACAAAACTTGAATTTCAATCATCTATGGATGCCAGCTATATGTCTGCGTTGTGGCACAGGGGGTCCAGACCTCAGGGGAAGGTAAGGCAACGGGTTCAAGACCTCCGCATCCCTTTCACCTCTTACTGTGACTACATGACCAGCAGACCAACGTTAGACCTGAGCCTCAGTGAGAGCGCTCGGCTGGCGGCGGACTCTCTGCTCAGCCACGGCTTGAAGGGCTACAAGGAGGTGTTGAAGGCGGAGGGAGAAGTGGACTTTCTGTCAGAGCCGGAGAAGAGTTACATCCTGCAGAATGGGAGGGAAGACAACACAGGTTGTAAATGTTTGTTTTTCTATATTTTGTCCCCTTTGGTAGAGCCTAATGTGTTTGAAGACAGTATAGTTTTAATTCAACTTCACAGTAAATGTACAGAATATTAGTAAGCCTTTTACAACAACAAGCTGTTTAACGTCTAACCAAATATGCAAAAAGCAATAAATTACATATGTATAAATATATACAAATAAAAGTGAAAGTATATATGAAGAAAATAAACCAAAAACAGTGTGAACAGGGAAAAATTAATACAAAAGATATACACAACCTATGCAGCAGACATATTGCAGCTGTAAGTGTAAACATACAGTGCAAGTGTAAGACAAGTATTGCAAGTATTATAATGTATATTATTCTTCATACACAATAATTAGCTGGATATGAAAAAAGTGCAAACACTATAGGACAGATACTGTATGTTCAGTATAAACAGCAGGAGAAATGTGAAAATGCCATAACATTGCAGTTTCAGAACCTTGTGTAGGAGCCTCTGTCTCTTCCAGAGTCCAGGCTCAAACTGAAAGGGACAGAACTTTTGCCTGAGGGCCCCCCAGGCAAATTATGTTAATCTTGCCATTCATGTTCTTTATCTCTCATTAAATTTACTTTCTGTTTTTTCTCTGTATAGCTTTTCAGAGTTTGCAGAGTTTAACACAATGGTGATCAAATAGACATCAGATCGAATTTTGGGGAAAAAAAAGAAAACGATTGCCTGTTTGACTGCTTTGAGCTTGATGCAGGATTTTGTGCTTTATGCAGCCGACCCTGGTGCATCTGATGATGTTGTTGATGATGATGAAGCAAACTTGTCCGCTGGCTCTCAGTCTGCCACACAATGTCTTGTGACGTCTACAGACAGTGATCCTGCCGTGACAGGTTTGGATCTAAGCCACTTCAAAGGTATCGCAGGGTTTGGAAACTTAAACAGAAGCCAAGAATTTTAGAAACAAAACTCTGTTGGCTTAAGTACAATCTTTTTGGTGTTTTAACTCATAATGTTTTAGATGTTTAAATCCTGAACAGACTTTTGTGAGTCTGCCTAATAAACCTCGCAAAATCAAAACTGCATCTTTTTTTTCTCATTTGCTGCAATTTCTGACCATGTTTTTGGTGCTTCCAGATGTGAAGAGGACAGGTTGTGCCCTGGATGAGTCCAACATTGAGGTTTATTTCCAATCTGACAGCAGGGCAGTCAGCATGAAGGACCTGGTCAGAGAGTTCATCAGAAAGGCTCAAATGGTAGGTGTGTGTGTGTGTGTGTGTATGGGAGAAGACCAGTTTGTGTTTTTCTTCATATTCTGCAGAAACATGTGATGCATGTAAAGAAGAACATGACAAGATTTAAGCTTTTACACGTGAGGCCTGAAAAAAGGTTGGTATTGGATCTTGTGTGCTGAAAAGTCGGATGCACCTGAGTGATGTGTCTGCACAGGCATTAGCCATAGTGATGGACAGCTTCAGTGACGTAGAGCTGCTGTGTGACCTCCTGGAGGCGAGCAAGAAGAGGAATGTGTCTGTTCATCTGCTGCTGGATAATCTCAACCTGAACCAGTTTGTCAGCATGTGGCAAGACCTCAACCTCAACAGCAAAGACTTTCCAGTAAGTCTGTTTCTCTTCTTCTTCCAAAGCCTGACTCTGTTCTCTTTTTATCAAAACATGTTTGAAAAACTAACTGCATCAAAATTGTTGGATTTTTATTTTTTATGTCTGAAAACCTGTTGATTTCTGAGAAGCCTTGATCAAAAAGAACCTTCTTCAAGTTTTGATTTATTGGATAAAATAAGCAAACCAGGTTGTCTGTTTCATTCAAGCGATGCATTTCATCTCTGCTTGAAGGTCATTCAGCCAAACTAGTCGACTCGCCTTGCATGTCTATATTACACACACACACACACACACACACACTCATACACCAGCACTAAAACTCACCAAAGGCCTCACATCCTTTGAGAAAGACCAAACAAGTTTAATGAAGCCTGCTTTAACTGCATAATATCCCAGAATAAATAAATAGGAGCATCAAAGCTTTAGTTTTGTTTTGTTTTTTCGGTGGATGTGATGTTCACTGGAATACAGCGTCAACATAAAGGTCATTAGCATCATGTAGTCATCTTTTCTCTCTGCTTAGTTAAATCTAGCTGCAACAGCGCTCAGACATGTACCAGTACACATGTTAAGGACCACAGTCAAACAGCAAATACAGGGTCACTGAATCCACCTTAAATGTGTGCTAATTACAAATATAAAGAACTATATTTTTTAAGGAAGCTTGGGATCTGAATGTGTTACGGGACCATTTTAATTTAAATAAATGCAGGATTTCATTAGACTTCACAGCCACTTTGGTGGTTTACATGAAAACATTTAACTACTAAATTAAACTTCCATAGTATATCTTTAATACCATAATTGGTGTGATGCTCTTATTTTTTAGTTTGCTGTTATATTCACCTCCTATTTTAGAAAATGTCTGTCATTTGTTTCATCTAAAATAATTAAACTGGGTGACAAATATTTTATGTTTTGTTCATGCAATGATTTAAAAAAACGAATTATCTAACTACCATTACAATAATAATTTAATAATTGCTGTCCTGTGTGTGTTTGTGTTTGTGTGTGTAGAAACTATCGGTACGCAGTAGCAGTGGACAAACCTATTGTGCCCAGACAGGCAGGAAGCTGACGGGTCAGATTGCTGAGAGTTTTATCATCACTGACTGGAATGAGGTGATGACTGGCTCATTCAGGTACGCACACACACACACACACACACAAGCACACACACACAAGCACACACAAAACACATTCCGATGGCAAATGTTGTTATGCAAATGTTTGTATTCTTTTAAGTGTATATCTCATGTATTTGTCCTTTTTTGAGGTTTCAACTCAATCAAATATTAATTTTTTTGTGTGTGTGCGTGTGTTTTGTCTCCTCAGTTTCTCCTGGCTGTCCTGGCAGGTCCACCGTAGTCTTGCTGTCCTTGTAAAGGGCAGCAAGGTCTTACCTTTCCACCAGGAGTTTCACAGGCTTTGCACCAGCTCCAGACCAGTCCCTGGCTTTGTCACTTACATCACTGTGCATCACACTGTCCTTCAGCACGCCGCGTTACATGCAGCTCAGAGCAAAAACACTGATGTCAGCATGTCTAAATCAAGCCAGGCCGGGACAGTATGCCACTGGGCTTGGAAAGAAGATGCTCAAAACATCCAGACAAAAACAAAAACGCCTGCTTCATTCAATCCAAAGAGCCCAGAGTCTGAGAGCAGCAAAGGTGACACCCAGCCTCTACACAGAGCAGGCACTGCTACACAAAGGAAAGAAAGACCTCCACGACTGTACCCAAATCCTCTGGCACTGCAGGGTGTGTCTATGGGAAAGCCAAAGCATACAGTTGATGCTGTCTGCTCTCAGCATGGTGCACAAACAAATGTAGGGCCTCTGGAGAAGAGCCAAAACCAGATTCAGAGTCACTCAAACCCCCTCAGTCAGGCCCATGTCTCATATGTTCAACCTCAGCTCACCAACTTTACTGTTACTCCTTCAGCTGAGAAGAGCATGATGGTTCAAGAGTCAAACCTTCTCCACACTGCTTCGCCCACTCATGGACACCACAGGACTATCTTTTTTTCATCACCTTTCAGGACTAATTTAAATCTTGAGCATAATATGGTTTTTGAAGGTCGTTTCTTCCGACAAAGGAACAGTGACAGATTGCTGAATGCTTTAGGCACTGCTGCAGGTTTGAACACACAAAGACAACCATGGTACTGCTCACCCAACTTCACACAGAAGGTGGACTTTTTAGATGATTATCCCAAAGTTCTATCTCCTTCCACATCACTACAAAAACAAGCAAAAACAAACCCCCAGCTCTCTTTCACCCACCCGAGAGGACATACATCGTGGATGCAAACTAAAATGTCCTCTCTAGAATCCAGGAAGCAGGATGAGCTCCAAAGACACCACGCACCACCTCCCCAGTTACATCCGACCACAGATGCTCAAGGTTCAATGTCAGCATCAACAGTCATGGGTGCTCATCTTAATCCTCTACCCCACTCAGGCTCTAAGCTGTTCTCACCAACTTTAGGAAGTAGAATTCATCTACAGCCCCTCACCTCCCAGCAGGTGAAGCCCACCCCAAGACTAAACTGGATGCCCCAGAGTCACACTGCAAGACCCAAACCTGTGACTCGCCACAGTTCCTTTAATAACGCCTACGGGACGGGACAACGGGCCTTTAATACATCATTGGGACGGAACAACAGCATACATTTTGGACACTCTGCAGACTTCAAAGGAGCAAACAAAACCACGATCTGACCCAAGTTTTAAGAGAGAGGAGAAACCATCACAGTGTGTTGCCTCTCTCATCCTCTCACCAGACAACAAACTGAAAGACAAAGCCTGCTGTCCCAGTCCACCATGCTAAGTCTCGGACAGTCAACTCTGAAGAGGCCTATGACACCACAACCAGAATGACTCATATTGCAGACTCCCTCTCTGTGCTCTTCCTAACCCAGTCGCAAACACTGAAGCCAGAGCATGAAGAGAAAGAGTTGGGGGACACAAGTGATGCAGCACTTTATGCCTTTAGTTCAATGTCCCTAGAACTTGTCTGCTTGATGGCACCTTTGTCTGATGATTGTAGACAAGGGCTGCAAAAACTTTTGTGCCAGGCCTGTTGTGTGAGACTGAGGCAGAAGGGTCAATGAAGCCCCGGAAGCAGTTAAGCCAGGCTTCAGAGGCCTCAGGTTATCAGGGTGGGGGCATATGATCCAAACCCACATCCACAGCCAAAGCAACTCAGCTGATCTACTGTGTGTTTGAACCTACCCTAAATACTGTTTTTAATTAAGCAATTAGCACAGCTAAGCATGTATGTGAACTCCATGCACTTTTATTGTTTTTTTTAGATAAGACTTATGTGTCTGCAGTGGAGGGCGGGTGGCTCTGGGTCGACACCAGGGCCAAATATCTCTCTGCTACCAGGAAGAACCTGGTTATCCCTCAGCAGTATTAATCAAGCCATAGACCTGAAGGCAAACCATCCTCTCACCATTTAGATCCATGCTGAAATAGAGGGCCAATGCTAAGTATAGCTGCATTTTGACTATGCAAAGCATCAGCCATCTCCCTTAATAGCCCTTGACCCCCTTGATCCATGCTGGCATCAGCTATACCACCAATGGCCTCTTCAAATGAACCAGCAGGTGGTATATGTTCGTGAAGACCACTGGTACGAATCATCCACTTTGTTTACAGCCACTGGCAGTCAGGAAGGAACGAAATCAGAACTGAAGTTTCCAAGGTAACTATGACTCTGTGAAATGGATGACTACCATTTAAGCCAGTCGCTTATGCAAACTTATAGCTGGGATGTGCAGGTCGCCTGTTTGTCACACAACTGTGTTTATAAAAGACCTTGACCTGCGCTTAGAGTGAAGAGACAAAACACTTTTGTTTACCGCCACTGGCAGTCATCCAGAACGTCACAGAACTATGCCTACCTTTGTAACGTCTGTTGTGTAATGTGACCAAACCAGAAAACATGGGCCAGGCAGAGTGGGACATGTCAATCAAGTGTATACATACACTTGCTGAGTAATGAAGAGATCTAATTAGGCAGTTAAGTATAAACACCTGTGCAGGTGACTTTATTGTTTGTTTTAATTCCAATAAATTATCTTAAAATTAAAATTAACATTAAACCACATTATCTTACTGTATTCTGCTGTATAGGATGACCTGGCTTTGCTTCTGGTACAGCGCCAGTTGCTAATTATGGTAACAGCAGATGTTGGAGGCAGACAGCTTCCAACCTGTGGAGATGAATGTGTAAATCAAGTGCAAACATCTTACTCTGATAACAGGCCCTTTTCCTGGCAGATATTCTGACTGATCATATCAGAAGCACAGGGGGAACTGACACTGTTAGTAGCTCATTAAAGATATGGTTGTTTGCTAGCACGCACAACAGAGGCTTTGGAACAGGCACGCCTATTGAGCTGTGGTTAGCAATGATATCGCATGTCAAAACGTTCGCTTGATTACCATTTGCCTTCAGCTATTTCTGCAGAGCATGTTTGATAATGTTTCAGAGAAAACACAAAATGGGATTTTCTATTAAAATTGTTTTATAAGATGTATACATGAAAAGACATACATTACATTTCATGCAAAGCATTAAAAGCATTTAAAATGTCTCACTTTGTCTCAATGAAGAACAGAATCACTGCCATAAACTATTACAAAACACAGTTTGAAGTGGATGAAACATTAATGGGTCGGTGTTTATCCAATTTTTGACACTTTAAGATTTAATAATAGCTACATTCACTGCCAGTCTCCCTTTGTTTGAATTCATTAAAGAGGCAAACATCGAAATTTTGTTAAATTTATGGGTTTGATTTTATACTTTAGAATACTATGATTTTTTTCTTTTTTTTAGGTGGTCAACATTAAGAAAGCTAGCATTCGACCTGTATTTGTGACCTATATATTCCATAAATAGGAGGACTTGTTGTACATCTTAAGAGGCCAACAGAACGACTGTCCACATATGTTTTCAGGGTTGGACCTCATTTTAATTTCTGCTAACAGCACCATCTCAGTATGTTCTTCGCTTCTGCTACCTTCTCCGTAAACAGGCATCATTTGAACATCAGCACTTGGTGTCCGTCTGCGCCTGATGTTGACAGCTATCAGTTTCTAGCACTCCGCTCTCTAAGATCTTGTTCCACCAGCGCTCCCTGAAGTTCTGCAAACACACACTAGCCAGACTCTCTCCATCCTGGTAGTCCTCCCTCATCTTCTCTGGGATCAGGTCCTCTGACATCACCTGGGAGATGGAGGAGAGAGAAACTGAATAATCTACTGACTTAACTCAACCCTTAAAAACCTGAAATTCAGGCCTTGACACACAAAACCAGGAGCGAGTCCCCACCTCAGTGAGAGTCTGCAGGGTTGTTTCTTTAGGATTTAGCCGCTGTAACACCTCATTTGCGTTCTGTAGGGTGTTTTCACTGCGCTGCAGCACAAAGGATGACTGCTGCTGCCGAAGGATTCTCAACAGGAGTCTGACAGAGACAAAACGGATAACGAGACATTCAGACAACATGATTTACATTTAAGGGCTTCATAAACACATAAAACTCTGGTATCACAGGTATGCTGTGCCTTGTCCTGATGAAACAGGTGCAAGCTTTCAGCCACAGTCTGTCCCCGCTGAGCTCTGCTGCCTCCTCCTGCTGTTCCTCAGGCTCTATATCATTCTGCTCCTCCACTGATTCACACCTCTGTGAGGAGCATGATTCTGGTGAAGGTAAATACAACAGATAACATCAAACCATGAGAAAAAAAAAATCAAATCTTTTTTTATTGATGTGTTTGACAAAAGAACTTGCTTTAGATGAAAAAGCTCAACAGGTGGGTGAACAGACAGGAAGTGAAGTCCATCCTACCAGTGGTTGTGTTTCTCTCCAGCAACTGCAGACACGTCTGTCCCAGCCTGTGCCAGTGCCACGGGTTGAAGGGCAACAGGCAACACAACTGCTGCAGGCATGATATCGTGGATCCCACATCGCCAAAATGCTGGTAAATGGTGACCTTCAGTACAAATTTACAGTTAAAGACTGTTATTACATTTCCAAAGGATGATTTCGAGCCAGCAACAGGAGGGAAACTGGCCTGTTTCTGTATGTGTTTGCTGGTTAATGCTGAGCAAGCAAACCTTGAGCAGCAGGAGGCTGGTCAGGTGACAGGTATTTGAGGCTTCTTTGCTCTGAAAAAAAGATAAAGGGTAAGTTTGCTTTTTTAGGGCTGATTCTTCACTGCTTTTTTAGTAGACTAGTAGTAGAAGAAATGTTTCTTCTGATATATTACAGAAAATTTAATTAACTTCAGCTTGATTTATTGAAAAGTCTTTTGTGGTGATGTGTTCATGCACTACTGGAAAACAGCAATAATGAGCCACATCGGTGTATAACTTAACCCAGGAGAATAACACCAAGCATTTTTGAACTTCAAAAGAAAACCGATGGATGGATTTCACTCAAACTTGGGTGGCCTATCCAGTAGAAAAACACCAATATATTTGAGACAAGTGCTACATGACAGCAGAAAACAAAGACAAAGAGCCGTGAGTTGTGTTCAAAAGGTAAGAAACCTACAAAAGCCAGAATGCAATGGGCCACACCAGACTAATAACAGCTTCTGAATCTGCTGGTGATGTACCGTGTGTTGGGCTTTGATTAATTTATCTATTTTGATATAGGAAGCAATATGGAGGGCAGCTGGCAACAATCGATAACGTAGATAACATTGATAACGTAATATGAATTTTCAGGTTTTTTGATGATGAGACATTTTCTGCATGGAAAACCTCTCAGAAAAAAAAAAGAAAACTGTTGAATTACCAGTAAGGCAGACAACTGCAGCGCTCTGTCTCTCTGTCCCAGTTTGGTGCAGCATCGGGCCATTCCCTCCAGTACATCTCTTCTGATGGTCAGGTTGTTGTCAGCGATCCACTCCAGGCAGCTGCTATATGCATCTAAAGCTTTCTATAGCCCCCAAATCACAAGAACAGAAACGAACAAGGCTTTTTAATATTAAACACCTCACACTGGACAGTGGCCGAAAAATTGTGTGTAAAAAAGTATAGAGAAGATTGTGCACTTAGCCTAAGTAAGTGTGCCATGAGCCTCAACTGAGCCGCTTCTACTGAAATGCTCTAAAATGATTTTTTTTAATAGTTGTGTGCATGAATCAATACATAATACAATATCAGACAGTTTCGTTTCATATACAACATACTAAAGCTGTATTTATTAATTCAGCCATATCACCTGCTTTTCTTTCATGAAGAGTTTCAATGTGATGTGGGTAATGTGGCTTCATGTGCTTTTAAAAGGCTCCATCATGTTGTTGTTTTTTTTTTGTTGTTGTTGTTGCTCTTTTGAATACATGCAAATTGCAAATATAAATGTAACAGAAATAACCGTGTTGTTATTTATATACTGATTTCAGCAGAAACATTCAAATCCTGGCCCATGCCAGCAGCGTTGTGTAATAGTCCCTGCAGGCAAGATGGTTGATAAAATTTTATTGACTGACAATAAACTGAAAGCTTTCACTTATTTTCTCTGTAACTTGCCACCAACTCCACTTGCAGCTAGCAATATTGAAAATAGTCCTTTTAGTTATTATTATGTATTAGAATTTAGAGGTGACTGAATACATTGTATGACTGTTACCTGGTAGTTCCCCTGTCTCACAGCCAAGTCCCCTCTAAACTTAAAGACTTTCTGTTTCTCCAAAGAGTCGTCTGTGTCGAGAGCAGCATTTTGACAAAACCACTGTAGAGAGAAAAAAGGAGGACAAACGATGATTTTCGGACAGGTCGGGGAGCCATTTGAGTCAAGTTTCAAGTTTCTAACAAGCTGCGCAAATGAATTGCACAACTACGAGCGGTGCAGGCAATGCACCATGGCCCAGAGGCAGAAGCCACCAGTGCATGCACAATGTTTTAATCACATTAAAAGCGCCACAAATATGAGATGAAGCAGTATCAAAACATGCACTACAGCAGCAGAGATATAACAGAGCCACTAGATGGCATTTGAAATAGGTTAATATAAATAAAACACAACATCACTACATGTAAATGACATTAGTGTCCAAGTAAGTATTTTAACTCAAAAAACGGGAAGAACTGCAAACTTTGATTTAATCGTAATACACTGACTAACGCAACGTTAGCTTAAGTGCCTATTTGTCGACACTTTCAAAGTTGCACGTCGGTATTTAAGTTCGTTGCATCGTGTTTGTGTTGCATGCTGTTTAATTAGTATTTTAGTATGTTATCGTTTTTATTTTATATTTTTCCTTCACTTTTGAATTAACGTTACGCATGTCCCATGCTGGGTTGAAATTTGTGATAAGTATTGTGGTTTTCTTCTCCTGCAAAAGAGTGCGAAATAGGAGTCAAATGAAGCTGGGGCTAGCTAGCTAGCACCATTACGTTATGCCATTCATAGCTTTTTCCATCATAAAACCGCCGTGACAGTCTTATTTTACCTACACCCAACATATTAAGTTGTATGAGGTGTTTATATATTAAGTATACTCTTCAGAGGGTCTCACCTCTGGATCACACAGTTTGGCGTTATAGGCAGAAAGAGTCACAGACACTCGGTCTCTCGCTTCCGAAAACACCGAGTCGTCAAACGTGCTTCCAAATATTTCCATCCGAAGCAGAAAAATGAAAAAAAAAAATCCAGCAACTCTGTGATAAAATTGTCACATAAACAAATGACAGCAGCTAATGTACAGTTTGTTTACACTCTTACAGCCTCGTGGTTACACAGTCCTTATACGAAGAAAGCCCTACTAAAACAATGTTTAGGCTTAGTAGTTCCGGGTAGTGTGGTTCCGACGCAAAAATAGACCAGTGAATCAGCACACATCAATAACATGAGAATAATTTGTTAAAATAGACGTGTACATAAATAGACATTTATTTGAACTCCATACTGACATCCCAACAAAGTCAGTCAGTGCTTTCATTTATTTCCTATGCATTCAAAGGGTAAATAACTCATATAATAAATGCAATTCAATCAAAATAGATACAGAAGGCTATACAACTTTAGTATCAGCAAAGACTTTTAAAATAAATGTAGCCAGTGTTAACATAGCTCAGCAAAATATGATAAATAGGAATTGAAAGGATTTATTCTTTCAAATTAAAAGACATTTTAAATATTTCCTGTATATCTACCAATTATATTTAACAATTAACAAAATAAAAACGGTCCATTCCAATGTCAAGCATCCAATTTAAGCAAGACTGAAACAATTCCTTAATATTCTTAAATCAATGATTAGAACACAAAAAAGGGCGAGCAAAAGTTATAGAACAGCTTAGATGTTAAATATCATACGATTATTATTTACAGCATTATGAATTACAAATGGATAATGCTCTGAGATAACTTCAAACATATTACAAAGGTTACAAGGTTTATGTGCATGTGTTACCTAAAATAATGAAAGAAACACACAATTTCAACTGTCAGTAAATATATTTCAGAACAAGTTACATGTCATGCTGAGAGCCATGTTTACTTGTCAGGCATTCAACTCCATCACCAGTGGCATCGCCTACGAAACATATTCGAGGAGAATTTGTTAAAACACAATCATACCATCAGTGACCTTTTCTAATTAAAAAAACAAAAACAAAAACAAACAAATATCAGTTTCTCTTACTTTGTGCAGATAAAATTTAACTTTGTATCGTGATGGATGCTGATCCAGTGGTGGTCCTCTCCTTTTTCCATGGCGCCACTCATGTCACACTGTTTTGTTTTATTATTAGGAGCAAAGTTTTCAAATCGTAAGGGATGATCAGTGACCCAGAACCAGTAGTCCAGGACGCAGCTGTAATGAAGAGCCAGCCACACAAAGGAAGTGTTGGCCTTCATGGCCTCCAGCTCAGCCCAGGCTTGGTGTTCTTCAGTAAGGATGGGGGCCAGGTTCATGTTCCTTTCCCTGCAATATTCCAGTGCATCCTCCCATGACCTTTTCTCTTTGATCAGCTCAAAGGGTGATTCTAGAACAAAAAAGTAAGTTTAACAATATTCAAGTGAATTCAAGTTTTATTAGTATTATGTAGGTTGTTACTTCATTTTTGGGATTGTGCTTATTAAGTAACTCAATTTGTGGATGAAAATATTTATTGTACCTTTTTTTGTGGCATTGATCCTGATTTCACACACAGCTAAAAATTCTGTTGTTGGCAAAAGCACAGTGATGTAGCGTCCTGACATTTTTTTATTACATCTGAAGCAACTCCATCTGCCCAGAGGGAAGTCTGTGATGTTTTTACACCTGGAAGAAGAAAAGGGTTGATGAACTGAGGAGGGAGAGAAACAGAAAGAGAGGAAAGGATGATGTTTGAGGTTCTGTGGGATGTCTTTTTTCTTTTTTAGGAGATGTGAAAGCTAAAATGTAATCAAGTTCTACAGACACCATGGCATTAAACACATAAACACATGAACTACGTCCCTCAAGATAGTAACCTTATAGCTCTACTAGTGTCTGTTGGGGTTTTGAGGATGGGACATTTTTCTCAAAGACTGATACTAACATTTACCTTGAACTTTCAACTCTGAAATCAAGTCGCAATTGTGATCCATTGTCACCTCTGGACTAAAGTTACTGGAAGTGTGAAAATTAAGTAAGTCACAGCCAGTAGACCAACTTAAAATCAATTTCTCAGCTCTAATATTTGAGGCTAGTGAAGCACACACACCGGTGCACAACCTAAACCTAAACCATCTATAATAATACTGCATGTGCTGAAGTACTAAACGTTACATGGAGCAATTTAAATGAAAGAGGGTTTTACAAGCTGTCCGTAGTGAAGTTCTTCTGACGAAAGTTCCATATGTGGATCTGAATATGATTTCTTTTAATATTTTCCTGATGAGTGTTATAAATAGTAATGGTAGTTATTTCGTAGACATCCATCAGGTCAATTGTCCACCAGGAGTTCGGCCTCTGCTGGACCTTTGTGTGAGCACAGGTGTTGACATTCCCATCAATAGCTCTGATAGAATTGAGGTTTTGGTAGGTTGATGACTGAGACGTCGTCCCATTTGGTTTGAACCATTTTGTGTTGCAAAGAGCTGCATATGGAAGCAAAAAACAAGTAAAATAATTATATCATTATTTGATAATAATATCAATTATATTATTATCAAAATACTGACCTTCACAGAAATGCATGCATGCATTTATCCTGCCTGTGTCATCATTATCTAAGTATGCATTTCCTTTTAAATGTTATATGATGTTAAATAAGAAATCTTATTTACATTATCATTATTATTTTAATCTTTAGTTAAAATAAGGTTAGAGGCACCTATGGCATTACAGCAGAGCACTCAACATTTACTACTCAGTATCCTGTTCTAAACTCTGAGTGGCCTGTGTGCATAAAGTTAAATTCCTTTTTAAATAATAAAACTATTCTTGCTCCACTTAGGGGTGCAGAGCAATCAACAGCACAACTGCCCTGTCATATTTTCCATGATTCACATTTTTTTGTGGATTCGCCATCTCATTCTGTACATAGATCATTCAAGGTATCACTGACATGCCTGTGTGTAAAAAAGGAGCTACTCACCAATCAGAGAGATGATTGTTAGACCCCACAGCATCTTTTGCTGTGGAGGAAAAATGTCAGTAACAACAAATGTTCTTGCAAAACAACCACAAACAAATAAATTTGACCCAGGAAAAAAAAAAAGCTCAAATCTTCCTCTCCACCTCTCAAATGTAGCTACCTATATTTTAGTTGAGGACTCTAGATTTACAATTTGGAAATTTAGGTTGCACTGACCCCACTCTCCTTGTCAGTCTACAATGTTTTTAAAATGACAATTCCCTCCTCTGGCCACTCCACATACAGACTCTATGAAGGAACAAGGAATCAAAGCATGCAAATATCTTTAACCTCAAGTAAAGGCTTCCTGTGTTTTAACAGGTGAATTATTTTCATATTTAAATCTATGTCCCCTGCTGTCAATGAAAGTACTGTTGGATGAAGGTTTACTGTGAAAAGAATTTGATTATCAGATGTATTGTGAAAACAAAGAAGACTAACAACTATAAACTGTAAGCGATGCACACTGCATCACTGTTGGTTTAGTTAAAACACTGTCAATATCCATGAAGCTGCTCTATGTAACATTTTAGCACTAATTAAAGCACACTTTCTTAAAAGAGGTCAAATGACTTCCATATACTGCTTGTACTGCACAGTTATGAGAAGTTATGGATAAAGTAAAATTAGTCTGGTAGAAAACCAGGAATCCTAATCAAAAAAGTGTCTCACCAAACAGTCATTCATCATGTGACAAATACTGAATAAACATCAAACTAAAGGAGTGACTGACAGGTAGAGTTCAGATTTAAATATGATACTTTAAACTTCTTTCCGCTCTGCATCCGCATTTTGTCCAGACTGCCTCACATCACATTCATTCCAAGCAAAACACGCAAAACACTGCTCTCAAGTGCACATCTTTCGACCAAAATTTATTGGGTTTTGTCCTCAAACAAGTATAAAATATAAATCTTTTCTAAATCAAGCTAGAAATCAAGCCAGAGCCACAATAACAGCTGGGATTTTAAATTAACATTGCACAAATTGTCTGCCTCACAGATGGTAGCTACACACTGGCGATCACAGGGGCCACAAAAGGACTTTATAGCTTTCTAAAGCAAGCCTGCAGAGGCAAACGCACATTCACACTGTGTTTAATCACACATTTCAGTTGTACAGGCAGAGGGTAGGAAAACCTAGTGTTTATAGAAATATCAGTTCTGTAGACACAGAACGACATCGATTTGAACAGAAACATCACCTTTGCCCATATTTACTCCAAGAGGTATAGTTCAATTAAGTTTATGTCATTCCCAAACTCCCCTCTAGTTGTCAAACAGGCATAAGGCTTACTAGTTCATAATGAATTTTTATAGGACCGAGATCACAATTTATACTTGAAAACCTTTTACTGAAGGGTCAAGTGGGATGACATTTTAAAATAGCACTATAATATTATTTTTTTTGCCCATTGTAATCGTGTAAAATCTGGTCATTGGGGCTTTCCCACAGACTCTGTGTCTACAGAACCAACTGTAACTTAATTCAAGAGCTAAAAAAAATCACTGTCATCTTCCAGTAAAATGGTCTGAAAATGTGAGCTGTGTTGTAGCAGCAACAAAGAAAAACGTGTCCATGTTACTTTACAAAGCAAAGCGCGCTCTTGAGAAGCATGAACTTAAGGTTAAAAACTGTCGGCAGATTAAAATTAGATCAGAAAAACCAGAGGAACATTCTGTGGTTAAGGAGTTAAAAAAGACAAACATTTCAATTTAATCGTACAGTACATTACAATTCTGACAGGGTGATTTTTTGTATGTTTTTTGCCACAAAGAAGCTGGCTGCTGTATAGCAAAAATGTTTGAATCTCTGATTGCTGTAAGAAACATTCAACCAATTACTTGTGTAAATACAGTAACAAGTGAGGACTATAGCAGAAGTATAGCGAAGGATATATGTATATTTATATGACATTATGTGCACAAAAGGACAGCAGGTAAACTACTCAGATTACATTGTTAGCTCCTTGCTCTACTGCACAAGGTTAGCTGGGATACATGATGACTGTTGGATATAAAATCATAACTCAGGGAGCAGACGTGGCACCACAATAAGGGGGAAATTAAATACAAGGTTAATGTTAAAAGTTAAAGGGCATTTTTTTATGAGGCCGGTTTATTTTTAAAGTTTTTACTGTAGAAAAGTCAGAGTGGTTCTGGTTCTACTACAACTCTTTTTAGTGGTTAAGATCTGCCGACTTTTAGGCTCAAGTATTGGTAAAGCTCCCTCAACACAGGATCCATTTTCACTGGCAGAGCAGTTAATTTCATTATAAAATCAAGGGTTTATTTATATTCTTTAAGCAATTGTGTTACTCATCAGATTTTACACAATACATGTTTTATACTTAATATACTCATACAAAATCTCAGCTGCAGAGCTATGGACACTTTATTAAGAGGAATAATTTCTTTTGATACTATTTTCATAAGTGCACGTCTTTCCTTTGAGTTCTGATTCTATATTTTTTGCAACAAAAGTACCAAAAAGCCACTTGTGCAACACTGGCTGAACGCTAAAACTGCTTCTATTTCAAAGACACTATTCTATTGTACATATCGTACGAATCTGCTTTGTTAACAAACAATCCACTGATGTCTGGAAAGAGTTGTAATGACAGTTTTCACAGATAGAAACATTTAAAACCATTCAAAACAGACTGACTATAGCAAAGAAGAGCACACTGTAAAAGACTGTGGGCTGAATACCTGTGGGCAGGTACAAGCTTAACCTTGGGACTGAAACAAGCTAATTTACAGACAGCTATTTAATAGCCTTTGTAGAAATTAGCACATGGAGTAACAGGACACAAATGTTTGCAAAAGGGCACAAAATGGTCGCTGCAAAGCTTCCACAAATTGTGATCATAACATTGTTCAGAACAAAGGACACTTCACCTTAAATGTGCTCTAAATGGAACTTCCTAATTGAAATAAGCCTGTCTGAGCCAGAGCTCACAAAATGAAGAGGAACAGAAAACATGTCCATGTACAGTCAACTTGCTAACTGGTATCGTTAAAGCTACACAAAGAGTTAATCCAAGATTAGGCTTCTACTGTGCCAAGTATACCAACCCAAAATATTGTATGTACAAATAAGCAGTTGTTCATCTTGATTATTGCATGCAGTATCAGAAAAAAGGTATACCTCAACATTTTGAAGTCATTTTTCAATGCCAGTCACTTGTCGCAATACGACAAAATGAGTTATATTTTCCACTCTCATTCAGTTGTTATAAATGAGCTAGCTTAGCTAGTTTTATGGCTAGCACACGTTTGTTTCAAAGATACTCATTCAAATGAATGTACTACCGTAGTGTGACAAGTGGCTGGTGAAGAAATACATGAAAATTCGGAACACCAAGGTATCAGTTTAAGGACTTAAAACAGAAGTTTCCAATGTCAACTTCAGAGTATCTAGGCATTTTTTTTAAGCATCAGCAGAAAGCAGAACTCGGTCATGCATCACAACTTAGTTTGAACTAGTTTCCCTTACGAATCACCCAACAGTACGTGATTTCCAAGCCTTGACTCTCTCCCATGATCTTCTGTCGAGAGTTGGTGAAATTCTGCTCATCAAGTGTACGAGCCATGTAGGCACAATAGGTTTATCTGCAAAGCTTCATCAGAGTCTCTCCCCCATTTGTGAAGAACTGTAGCTGAGACAGTTGTCAGTCTATCGTCTAGTCAACTTACTGTGGTAAAGCAAAACTGAAAGAGGAGCAATATTTGGTAGGCTTCCCACTGCAGAGGGAATGCTGTGCTGTTTCTTCAGGCATCACAAAAGTTCCTTCCACGAGAGAAAGAGAATCTTCCAACAAAGTCTTTTATTTTCTGAACAGTGTCAGTCTTGTGAAGATGTCTGTCTCCCTGTGTTGGAAAATATTTGATGAGACAGAAAACCTACAGGACACAGCATACATTTACAGAAAAATGTCTCAGGAAGTGCACATCAAGAGTTTAGGCATTCATTTTACAAAATTGGGTTGCACTAGAGGGGTAAAGTGTTAGGACAGGGGTATGTGGGAGCAGAGAAGGAAAGATGGGAGTAAATCCCATGATTTAAAGCAACAATACAAAACATAGCGACATATATAACATGTGCATTTTAAAAAAGAGAGACGATTATAAATGGGGCTCAAATTGTGCAAGTTAGCGAACAAAAGCAGTGGGTGATTGTTTTCTGCTTTTTGAGCCTTATAAACATCCAACTCTGAAAAAACATAGATTAGAAAAGTGGAAACTAGTTCCCCCTCCTGAAAACACACTTAGGATAAAAAAGGCAAAACACTGGTTCAGTTTGTAGTAATAAAAAATAGATTTGGTCTCTCAGTGCCATTTTATGGTTTAATAGGAGATTAAGGTGCCTAATCGAGATTTAGTCCACAATGTACACAAGTGGACAAAGTGCATTTTTAAAAAGTTTAGTCAAGGGGCCTCATTACATAAACTTCCCAAATCTAAAATCCTGTCTTATCACAGATTAGTATTACATTTAGATTGTGGTACTACAGAAACATGTTTCCTAACAGCATTCAGGTAAAAACCATATCTTGTCCCAGGTTAGGAATTTAGCTATTACAGAACCAACCTAATTGAAGCTAAGAGTCCAAAATTTGGATGGCAAAGATTCTGCCCCAAATTCAAGGTAACTGCCAAAAATGTTTGCACCACTGTTGTTAGCTTATGCATGGCATTGATGATGAAGATGGAATGAGGTTAAGACTGACAGGCTACTCAAACCCTGTTGGAGGGCAAAAAAACAATGTAAGTTTGTTTGAGAAACAAAAACCAAAGGTAGTCTGCAGCAGAGGCTACGACAGACTACAGCCTGTTAGCTCTAAATTTAACAAAATTAATAAACCGAAAATTTAACAACAGTCTTTTCCCCATCTTATCATGCTAGCTAGCAAGTACATTCTAAACACGTTTCCTTTTGTAATGGATTATTAGATTTTCTTATCTTTGAACTTAAAATAGTAAAAGCAGTTAGGACATTTTTCTGTAATGAGACCCCAGGTTTGTATGTTTTATTCTCTGTGCAGACTTAATCAAGTTGTTATTTGAAATGCTGTTAAACAGTCTGTCTTTATAGTATTGGTCAAGAACCAAAAATGATCCACAGGCCTTGTGTTTGATGTTAGCAGATGAGCCCAAACCTAGAGGCCAGTTTTAATCTGGAGGTGACTGCAGTCTTGTAAAGGTGATAACTAGTGGATTAACTTTATCAAAGATTAAAGTGTTAGCTGCATCTGGAGCTTACATCTACATGATTTAGGAAATACTTTGTAAAGCTCCATCTTTATCTTAAAATCAGAAACTCACCATGATAAATTTGCTTTGAAATGCTGCAAAAGCATATTTCTGTTCTGTTCTGTTATAATTTCACCATACCCAGATATCAGCCATACAACGGCCAATACTTGGTTCACCAACAGTGTCACTGTCTCAAACTCTAGCTCAATCCTCAAAAGACAACAATTCAACTTTGGGACAAAAGCCTCATATTGTCTGAATCTACATTGCTTTAAAAAAGGAAAACAAAAAACTTTCAAAAGGTCATAATTGCACAGAATGTGTTCTATCAAAAGGTGAAAAATTAGGTCAAAAACAATAATAGCAGTGCATTATTTAACACATACTGTGGCATATTTCCATCAGATCTGTAGGTACTCAGTTAAAAATCTCTAACACCAATAATTTTCATGAAACAAGCCACTATAGAGGGAAGACTTGAGTAGACATCCTGTGTTATTTGAAAGCGTTATGGCATCCATTTAGAATTAAGGTACTTAGTCTATATTGAGACTGAATGCTTGTCTTTCAGTGTCATTATAAATCCATATCAGCTCAAACGACCTACTGATTCTGGTCCCTGCATAAATCTTCACAAGCGCTCGAAGAAAATACTATAACATGGAAAAATCAGTTCCACAAATAAATGTATTCTTGTTTCATTGGGGTCATTGCTCAGGAGTGACATCAAGCTGGGATACATTTTTAAGCACCTCTGTAAACACAACTTTTAAGTCTTTTTTTCTTTTCTGAGTGCACTATTAGTTTGGTACCAGGGGTTAAACATTCATAACACTGGAGACAAAAGTTTGAAATTTGGCCTGTGCTCAAACAAGCCTTCATAGGGAAATGCAGCATACATTTGTATTAATACTTCCCTCACTGGCTTCATTTTAGCAAGCAAGGAGTGCAAATTTAACTCGGGGCAACATGGACATTGAAACCGTCAATTCCTAGAATCTTCTCAAAGCTCCTCAAATCCTTCATTTACAACAATCAGTATTCATCAATTGCTTCTTTAAAAAAGAAAGTATGGATATGTATAGATACACCACTTTTTTGAGTCAAGTTCTCATCCTCAGCCCAGCTTGATGATTGCACTTCATGGTATTTGCTTTCAACAAAATACTGTGTGACTGCTGCTGTTTAAGCTTGATCAAAGCTCGGTGTGTCATCTCACAGGGTTCAGTAAAAAACTCCATATTTACCATGATTCTTGTGGAAACTGTTCCACATGACTTACCGTAACTAAGAATTGAAAGCATAAACTAAAGCTAGTAGTCCATCTGTTAGCCTCATGAAGACGTGATTTTGAAATAGTTTGAAATAATAGTGAACTAATGTTGCAAATGAGTTCACATGCAAATCCGTGGCAAAACACTTGGTTTAGCTGTCTTTCAGCATTTACCGTAACAGTATTTCTCATGTAACATTCAGTAATGTTTCTGCGTGCTTCCCACAATCATTAGTCCTCAGAAACTGACAAGGATTTTCTGACACTACGCGACGGCTCCCAAACCTCACTGTCATCTGTGTCATCGGCATCATCCTCCTCATCTACTTCCTCATCTTCTTCGTCTCTCATCCCTGTACCGCTGTGCTCTTCACTGACCATCAGCGCCTCTCCCTGCGTCTCTCCCCCTTCCTCTCCTGCTTCATCTCCGTCCGTTCTTCCTCCACCTGGCTCCTCAAAGGGATCTGATCCCACGTCCAGGCGTCGCTGGACCTCGGCGAACCACTCCCTCACCTTTTGATGGAGAAAGAAACACACGCCATGTTGAGAGCAGGGCTGTACGGTAGCTACCTATTAGCTAGGTCATGTCCTCTCTGATATTTCTGGTAGTTGATTCTTTTAAGTCTTTGATGAAACATGTTGTTTGAGCACAGGAGTGTATAAAAAGACACTTTTAGGTCCTGATTGAACAGAACGCTTTATGCAGGTTGCTCAAAATGAGGCACAATATACTTTGAGGTTGATTTAAATTATGCTAAAAAAAAAAAGTACCTCATCGTGCATTTTTGTTACGCACAATGTTGTTTAATAAATATATATTCATTTTTCCTTAGCCTTACCATTATTGTGTTGAGAGTGAGACCACAAATCTGAACATTTTATTTAAATATGTATTAGAAAAACACATTACTTGTTCTGGCTCTGATTGTAGTTAAAAGGCTGCTCCTAAATGATCTCCTGGACAAAGGAAAACTGAGATCTGTGGGGACACGACGATTTGACACAGAAAGAGGACACATTCCCGAGAGAAATGTTGGCATCAGCTGGTCCAGGTGCCTAAATGATGGTCAGGTCTTATTTCAGAGTTTGGATGTAATTAATATAAGATAACCTTCATCAGATTGGATAATTGAGAAAAGCACCAATGAACCTTTTCTACCCTCAGTTTATGTTGTTTTAACTCTTAGGGCCTTATTGTACACCCGGCGCGAACACAGTGCACCAGTGGCGCAGTTATCATTGCTATCATACACCTGACGCAGGTGCCATTTTTGCCACAAGTGTACGATAGCACACTTGGCCAAAGAAACACCCATGAAACACCCATGAATTGATGAGATGATTCTACACAGCTGATAGGACCGTCCTATGCACCAGTGGCACACTGGGTGGGGAAGAGCAGGATACCTCTGCTGCTCCTGGAAGAAGGCGGCAAAGGTTGAGCTGGACACTCCTCTGAATAAATTAAAACCCCTGTGCCATGCGACCTGCGCCTGCCGCAAGTGTATGATAAGGCCCTAAGTGTTTGGAACACTCAAAACTTAGACTGTGAAATAGCTATAGCATATTCTTAGTCATTTATTCCTCCTTCCTGTTAAATCAGCATTAAAAGCAATACATTTAGTTGTTTCTTATCTTGTAAAAACAATCACTTTGTCTCTGTACCAACCTATAAGCCGACCTTATATGTCCACCAGAGTTGTGGAGATGACTGACTATGCAAAACTAGAAGTGCGCCTTACCTGCCAACATTTAGCCACTGTCTGAACAAGTTGTTTCAACTGATTTCATGGTTTAAACCAAAATAATGAATGTTTATAGTAAACACATAATTTTTTCAAATTACAAATTAACCAATATAGGCTCCTTTTCTGTTGCCTGAACACGCCCTTAAAAATCAAGCTCTGTGAGTTGTTGTGTTAGGAGAAACTTTAAAACGCTGTCTATTACAAATTCTTTTCTTATTTGGGCCTTTTTGTAAATTTGGAAATCTCAGACACTTTTTTTGTTTGTTTTTGTGTAAAAACATGTCCATTCGTCCTACCATGATGACTACTACTCTTGGTTTGCCAACAACAATACATTTGGCTTTGCGAACATAATGATGAGGATGTTTATCTGGATATATAGCGGGGAAGTGAAATCTGATCGTGTGTGGTCCCTCATGATGCATTTGGGAAAGCATTGATATGCCAAGTGTGAACTGATGTACTTAAAGCTGCCTGTTTGTGATTGGATCACCCATGAGGGATGCTAATACTAGGTGCTCTAGAAGCTTTTAGAAAACAGGGACCTGGATGACAGTTTACACATACCTACATTTTCTGACATCTAGGTAAAAAAAAAAAAAAAAAAAAAAATCCTTCTATTACCTGTTCATAGCTCATGTTGGTTTTGGTGACAAGCTCATCCAGGTCTTGCTCATTTAGGAAACGGTGCCTCAGGTAGTACTCCTTCAGAATCTCCCTCCCACTCTTGTATTTCTTTGAAGGTGGAGATCTGTTGGCATCTGCACTGAAGGAAGCAGACCTTCTAGGCTGCTTTCTGGTTCGGGACCGACCCCAACCACGATTTCGGACACGTCTTTTCCGACCAATGCTGCTGCTGCTACCCATTTTATTGCCTCCTCCGCCATTTGGTCCTTCAACATTGCCACTTTGGTACTGAAAGAACCATTTCAGGTTACTGTTCTTCCAGGAGTAGCGAGAGTCCCCAAACCAGCTGACAATGTAGGACCGAGGAAGACCGCTCTCTTCTGCCAGCTGGTCGTACTCCTCTGGTGTGGGCCACTGGGTCCGCACGAAGGCACTTTTCAGAATATGGAGCTGCTCTGGACTCTTTTTACTCTTATCTTTTGTGTCTTTGTTGCTGCTGCTGGTGGGCAGCTGCTTACTGCGGCTGCCAGGAGGAGTTTGACTGCCTTTGCGAGACAAGGAGGCAGAGGGAGAGGAAGAGCTGGCTCCTCCTTCTCCTGCTTTTGCTCCGTCTGTCTCTATCTTTATTCCTTCTGATGATTCTGGGGAGGATGTGCTGACAGATGGCATTTTTCGTCTCTCGGTGAACCAGGCATCAATCTCTCTCCGTGTCAGTTTAGTCTCTGTCCTCAGGCGGCTCAGCTCTTCATCTGATGGGGTACTGCTCTTCTCGAAACTTTCCTCCAACACCACCAGCTGCTCAGGGGTCTTCTCCTTAAACTTCTGCAGAGTAAAATCTGGAAACGGATTCCAAGTTTTGGGCCGCACCTCCTTCTCCTTCACAGGAGGAGTGCGTGGAGGAAGGGGAGAAGCTGGGGTCTCATCGCTGGAGTCAATAACAATGGTGGAGTTAGCGCTGCTACTACAGCTGCCACTTCCTCTGCTCCCTCCATCATGGAAAACAATAACATGGCTGTTCTTGGAGTTGCGCTGGTTGTACCTGGTGTCACTGAACCACTTCTTGATCTCTCCCTTTGTCAGGTTGGTGAGCTTCATCAACCGGGCAATTTCTGCATCAGTTACAAAGTGGTTTTTAAGGTAGCTGGCTTTAAGTTCTGCCAGCTGCTCTTTAGATTTCTTAGGTCGCAAACTAAATGTATCAGCGCTGAGGGCCGAGTTCTCCTTAAAAGAGAAAGGACAGGAGAGAGTTAAATATTAAACAAAGGTTTCTAAAATACAAGTTGGTACACAGGAGTACTCTGAAAGCCTGATGGGAAGAGACAAAATGGTTACAGATGAGACATAAGGAATGTTAGGTACATTATATATAAATTATACCATGTGGTAATTCTGTACGACGACTAAGGTAAAAAAAAGAATGAACTCGCTTGTCAGCAATTTAGAGCACACGAGCGAAGAAGCATTTGTCTGAAAAGTAGGAACAAGTACTGTCCCCACCTGTGGAGAAAGGGAGGGAGGCTGGACAGTGGTTGCACGTTTCAGCTCATTGTTTGTTGGGGTGGGTTGGCAGGAAACTCTGCTTGAGCTCTGGGACTGACTGGGCAGCCCTGCCACTGTCAGAGTGATGGGACTGGTAACTGGAAGGTTCCCTCCTGGGCCGACCTACACGGAGTCAAAAAATAGTGACGAACTGATTGTGACCATGAAACACGTAGACACACATCGGTGTATTTGTTAATAGTGAAAGCAGTCATTATGAGAGCAGACTTTACGGAAAGGGTCCTAAAACTGGATTTGAGGTGTAAAACTGCAGTCATGTATTCATGTACTTAAGTCACTGGACTTTTGGCAAGATGGCATTTCCTCTCACCTCCAATATATAACAATAACAGTTTCGCCAGAGATCAAAACCAGCACATATCAGAACATCCAGCAGACTGAAATAGATTTCAGTCTCCACACATCAAATAGACTGTAACAATTTACTTTTTCTCCTATCATTTACTTGGTGCCAGACCTTGGTTCATCAGTGCCACTCCTTCAGTGGAATGCATGGTGGAATGCACAGATTTTGTGTGAGTGTGAGATGTTATTTTACTATCTGCTTCCTAGCAGATATTGACATACAGCATATACTTGATGTCAGGCCATACAGGGCATCCAGTACTTATGGCACAATATGTTGGTTTTACAATTAAATGGTCTGCCAAATTCCCTTTATTCAAAAGGGAAGCTTATCTTTAGCACATAATCAATATCAGCTTATGACCAACTGCTAATTATCAGATTATTAAAGGGGCCTTTTGTTATCAAGATAACTATATTGGTTCTATTACCCAGCCCTACTGCAAGATTAATAAAAGCAAATAAGGATACATCACAAAATAGTTAACATTTTTCAACCTTGTATGACCTGATTCAAAAACATAAAATCATGTTGTTTTTAATAGTTTTGATAAGAGGGGTCAAGGCCCAGTCTTGTTGGACACAGTGTGCTTTCTTTCCTTACCTACCTGTGTGAACACCAGGCCGGGCTGGCCCACTATCTGGCAGGTCTGAAGAATGGACTGCAGGCCGTTGGCAGCGGCTGAGAGTTGGTGAGCAGGTATGACAGTGATGGTCTGAGGCACTGTGTGCACCGTGCCATTAAATTGTTTCCTCCTGGCCTCCTCCACCTCTTCAGGAGTCCAGCTCACACCGTGCTTCAGCCGCTGGGCTGAGAACCACACCTGGGTGTACATCAAGTACATGTAACTCCAGCATTTACAAAACATGAAAAAAGCCATGTTTAGTACATTTTAGACTTGACTTTAAAATAAGGACTGAGGTGGGTTTGTACTTTTTGAGATACCTTAGTTAAAAACATTAAACAGCACTACTTGGTTAGCACAGGTAACCTCCTCAAAACAGCTTTCATCTACCTTGATCTGCTCCTCTGTAAACTGTGTCTGTGCTGCCAGGCTGTTGATCTCAGCCATGGAGGGGTAAGGAAACTTCTTGTATGTGCTTCCCAGCAGGGGGTTGGTGTCCATAGCTGCACTGTAGGAGGGGATGCTGCTGAGGGGAATCAGTAGCTGAGGCTGAGCTGCTGCTGCTGCTGCTGCTGCTGCAGTGTGCTGGGTCTGGAAAGCAGAGAGCACCTGAAATAAAGGAAGAGAAGGAGGGGATAAAAATGAATTGGACTTATAATGCCACATAGTGGCAAATGGGAGATATGGCTCAACCCCTGTTTGGCACGATTCTGTCCTGCCCGCATGTCTCTGAGCAAGGTAATAAATATCTACTGTATCAGCTGTGGAACTGGTATTCTATAGCTGAAGTTCACATTGTAACCTCTGTGCTGAGGGCATCAAACATCACAGCCAGTCATTATCCAGAGTATACGAGCTGATTTAGGTGTCTTTATGACTGATGAGTCTGATATATGCAAAACTTTAATAGTGTTAAGTTTTTCTCTAAATCCACACTGCTGCAATGAGTCCACTAAACCCTTGTACAATAAAGACTTTCTACCTGTGCAAGGCTGGTAGGCAGAACTGTGGGGTTTAAAGTAGATGATTTCCTCTGCTGCTCTGAGGTTGGGCTGACCAGCAAGCCGCCGCCCCCAAGCTTCATGGAGTCATGAAGCAGCATCTCCACAGGCGTCATTGGCCCTAGAGGAGCTTCAATGGGCTCCTGCTCTCCTCCTACCTCTCCCTCTCCACCCCCTCCAAAACCCTCCACTGCCTCATCTGCTGACTTCAGGGAAACAGCAATCCTTTTGGGTTCAGATTTGGTCTTCATCCTCATGATGGGGGTCTTGCTGAGAGAGATGGCAGCAACTGTGGCAGGATCTGCCCCTCCTTCGTCAGGTGTATCAGACTGTTGTTCTTGGGTTGGCTGGTTGCTGCACGGATCCTCAGGAGGGTTTGTAGCACTGTGCTTAATCGAAGGACCAAGTACTTCACTGTCTTCTACGGTGGAGACATTAGGCTCATCTATGATGATGATAACACAAAATTGTGATAAATATATATTTTCCGTGTCATCCTTGGTAAATCAGATGTGACTGTCATCTCTACATAGGAGGGTAGGTCATGAGGGATCTTACCTGTATCTGGGGGAGTGGGGACAACCACCACTGCCTGATCCAGCTCCTCAGGAGTTGGCCCCTCCTCTGTTCCCTCCTTCATCTTCACCTTTCCCTCCTCCTC
Source organism: Acanthurus leucopareius (assembly GCA_029814765.1). Taxonomy (NCBI): domain Eukaryota; kingdom Metazoa; phylum Chordata; class Actinopteri; order Acanthuriformes; family Acanthuridae; genus Acanthurus; species Acanthurus leucopareius. The sequence goes on along the minus strand of JAQMCX010000057.1, from coordinate 10,105,751 downwards.
CTCTGCCTCTTCCTCCTTTGTTTTCTCTGTTTTCTCCTCCATCTCTTCCTGCTCCATCATGTCAGAGGGCAGCACCATGCAAGGTGTGGTTGATTTCCGGCGGCTCGACATTTTGAAACCAAACTCTGTTTACTTGTCTGAAGGGTCAAGAAGATCTGGGACAGAAGAATCGAGGCTCACATGTCTCAGGTGGCTGGTTCACATACTAGAGTCCTTGAATTATGTATTTCTGAAGAGGAAAACATAAATGCATGTCAAATGCATGATTTTCGACACAAAAAAGTTAAGTGTCGAGAACTTTTGGATGTTTTATTCCCCAAAAACTTTCAATGATTAGCCTACAATGGCTCCTTCAGTATTAAAACTTAAAAGCCGCTTCACATCCTTGTAGAGTACTTTGTTGTGTCTGCTTCCTATCAAGGAAAACTGAATACCTTTAAGATTTTCGACTTACTGAGACAAATGGTACAATTTCAATTTTCTTCTGCTTTGCTACAGGTAACAAAACAAATATATTGCACCAAAAGATTTATCAGTCATGAAAATTACTCTTATCTGCAACCTACTAACAACTGTGATATAGTAAACCAACAATATATATATATATGCAACGATTTCTGAAATTGAATACATTTTTAATGCACAATAGCCATATCTGTGTAACTTCAAGCACATTGGTAATAAAACAACCATACACGGTTAGTAAAAAAGACAAAAACAACAAACACACTGGTGCCAGCTCATACACAAGTTTCAAGTATCAGAATTGGCAGTAGTGAAGAAAAAGTGCTATTTAAGCATTTCTTAACTTTTGTCTCTTTTTTTTAACATTCTTTGTACAAAATAATATTAAAGAAATAATAATCATTAGTTGCAGCCCTGTTTGAAATAATAAATTATGATAATAGATTTCTGTAACAGTGCTAATGCACTGTGATTTCAAATTAAAGGTATAACAACAGTTATGAAATGTTGCCCAACCCCACAATCATACATGTCTTATTCATCTTTTATTATTCTTATTCTCCCTTAATCACAGTACCTTGGAGTGTAATATAAGATAAAACGACATCAGGTCAGTTTATTGGTCTTCCAACAGCAGCAGGAACAAATTGTATCATTGTATATAACTCCTGGATATAATTTAGATTTTCTTTGACACACACAAGCACACATTGCCTGGTTACTGCAAATATTTGATTTCAGTTTTCATTGGTGATTTTGTTAATGATGATCCCTTAAGGCAGGTCACGGTTTAATTTGATGGTGTTACCGTCTCTAATAGGACAAGGTCATCCTCTGTGTTAGAGGAGGCGCAAATGTACAACTGTATGACACCACTGCAATATGCATGAAGTCTACTGTTAAAGGCTTATTGTTGAGTCAAGTCTGTCAGATGTCCTCCACGGTGTTAACTATATCATTACTAACTGTATACAGTATGCTGTGCGGTATTGCCACCAAGAGATAAGTTACATTAATATATAGCACCTCAATTATATCCTGGAGGTGTGCGTTAACTTAGCTAATTCGATATGATTAAAGTAACATGAAAGCCATAAATTAACATAAAAGGACATCTTACATGTTTCTCTACAGCATCTAGCTTGTAAATGAGGTGGGCCAACAAGCTAGTGTTAGCCGGGGCGGTCATTATTATTGAACATGTCAGGCAGTAAACTTACTGGAACTACTGAAATGTGCACTGTGTTGTTACCAGGCAGTCGAGACGAGGCGAGAAATAATTTCCTGAGACTCAGCGGAGCAGCCTTCAGGTTCTGTCTGCTGGTGTCTGTCGGTGTTCCCCCTTCTCCCGGCTAACCATTCGGCCCCAGCCTGGACGGGACTACAGTAGCGTTAACGTTATATGGGCTTGCGGGTCTCCCAAACCCAGCGGAGGAAGGCAGACAGACAGACGGACCGGTCTAACGGCTACGGCCCCCGTCTGCAGATGCTGGAATCACCGGGCATCTCTCTCCTCGTCGGAGCAGGTTATTTAATGCCCAGGTCAGGCATTTGTAAAAGTTATGTAACCTAAAATACGAAAGTTACATTAATAACATGACCGTTGGTGTCGTTACTTTGTTAGTTTGCTGACCTAATTCTCTGGTATTTTTTAACGGCAGATTTTTTTAATGAGCAAACGGCGTCATCATTCAATGTGATACGTCCTGACGTCATTCCTCGGCGACTCTCGGTGCTTAACGATTTTTAGAAACTTAGCAAAAATATACAGTATTTTCCGTAATACATATCTAACATAGTAATTGTATCATTTAGCTTAAGTTGTACCCCATCCGTGGAAAATATGCGGTAGTGGAGTATTTCAACGCGGGCGGTAAACTCGTTCGTTTCCCGGCCCGGCTGCGTGCCAATATGTCCTTACATGACCTGTCAGGGCAGTTTGAGAAGCTACTTGAGGACAACACTGACAGTGCAAAGTTCCCTTTTAGCTCACCTGGTATTACGTTGTGTTGCTGTTTAGGCTTTTCTGTTGATTGTTCTAACAACTACATCCTATTTATAAAGCTGCGGCACAAACACATTGTTATTAATATCCTTACGGAAATAAAATGTAAGTGGAGTTGTAGATAGAAATGAGAAATTTCACCGTATCATCTGTCAGTTTTTACCTGCATTGTATAACAACGTCTACCACAAAAAATACGATCAGGAAAACTGCAGTAAAAATAAATAAATAAATAAATAGATAAATTTCAAAAAATTAACGAAAAAAATCAGAGGTAACGTCACCAATATATACGATAACACTAGCAAGTGGCTAAAAAAATAATGATCGCTGACACATTTACAGTGCACGCTTTGTACAAAGTGATCTTTTTTAAAATTGTATTGTTCAGAAAGGACGATCTGAAGGACAAAAGGCAAAATTCAGCAACCGCACTTCCAAATTGATGATGTGGTGGGACATATTAAGTATTCAAAAATGGTGCTGCAGACAGAGATACTTTCACTAAAATGGATCACACCTCAAAACCTTGCATCCAGTTTTTTCAATATTGCAACTCAAAAGTAGTTTTTTGTTGGACTGTCACTTCATCAGATAAATCCCAACACCTTCTAGATGCTAGTTTGTAAATGCAGTGATTAAAAAAATGTATTTCCTTTGCGCATAACTTAGGTAATGCCATCATCTGAATTGTTTTCATGCTTTATTCAGAAGTATCTGTAAACTGATTTTGATTATAACCAATGATTAATTATCTGAGCTCAGATAGAGATGCATGTTAATCATATTTGGCAGAGGTTTTCTTGCCATTATAGACCTTAAACAGTTAAACATTTCAGCATCATAAGATTTCTTTAAAGTATAAGAAATGCTGGAAAAAGCTGAAGCAGTGCAGTTCAGTCTATTTTCTAATAAAACACAAAACTCCACAAGCTACAGCCAAGGTCATACTATTACACAGCACACTGTTTTTCAAAAACTTAAAACAAGTAATCTTAGGTGAAATAAAGGCAAACGATATTTGTACAAAAAACATTTAATTTAATATAAACAAGATGTTATACAAAGACTTAGCTAATGCACAAATGTGTGTAGGTTTCTATGAAAATAAAACCAGTGGTTTTTTTTGTCATATTTAAACAACAGAGAGAATGATGAGCACTGTAAATAACAAATTTATCACATTGTTCCTGTAGTCAAGTCAACAGAAGTCTTCAATCTCCTGTTCCAACTCCTAATTAAATGACAAGAACAACAAAGGACAAGAGATTAGGAAAATAAAGGTAAATAGAGTAAAGTATCTTAATAACATCAAATTTGCATTCACTGTTATAAAACTGGCAACATTCTGTATTGGGCTACAGGTAATAATTACCTTTCACTACAGTACATAACAGAAAGAATATTATATGAGTACTTGAATATGTAAAGGCTCTTTACTGTGGATGTTTTGACTTCCCATATCAGAAAAATCGGGCTGTGCCTGACAAGATTATTAAGGTGCTATTAATAGGTATTAAGTTACACCTGAGCTTTTCTTGAAACAACAACTCAGAACAATTATATTTTAAAAAATGGCCACATCTACTCATTAGTACAGTCCAATACTCACCCGTATTAGTGCAGTTTTGTTGTAGTCTCTTCTGTGTCTGTAGATGGTCTGACAGAGCAGAGCATAAAGTTTCTCCAGCTTGTAGACCTCGTAGCCTTCAGTCTTGGTCACTACTCTCTCCAACAGCTCCTAAAGAATTGAGGGAGAAAGGTACAAGAAAAGGGGATGACACACACATTATCTAAATTTGTCAAACATACCCTAACATACTCAAACTACATATCCTGTGTAGAAAAAGCAAGCAGATTTTCTAAGGCTTCTATACTTAAAGTCAAGATGTAGGATGCCCATCTGACCAGTAACTATAAGATCACACGCACCTTCAATTTGTCTCCGTCCACCACCAGAGGAGGAGTTTCCTGGTCCAGGATCTGCAGCACCTTGTCCACATTGATCATCTGCTGCTGCAGAACAGCATTCTTTAGAGCCCGAGTTATGCGCCTCACGCTCCGCTCTGAAAATAGAAATACACTAAGTGTCCAGACCACTTTAATAGATGACTTTTCTGATACATTGATCCTAAACAGTGATTGCATCATGTTATCTCTACACACAGTATGCAGTTTCTTTTTGCTAGAGATTAAGCTGCTTTTCTATTGACATTTTCTTTACAGTCGTTAGAGAGCCAAGCTGAAGTTAAGAGTTTTGATATCAAACCTGTGTCTTGCTCTCCCCTGACAGCTTCAGAGGTATCTGTGGTTGATGTTTCTGTTGCTTCCACCTCCATTGGTTCGGCTGGACAGTTTTGCTCCTCCTCTACAGCAACTACCTTGTTGTTCCTGACATTAACATTTATTACAGTTTTAAGATCATCAGTCTCAGTTTCTGTCAGCTTCTGGCTATTACTTTCAGCACTCTCCTCTTTGTTGGAATGTCCTTGGATATCTCCCTCTGTCTCAGCGTGGCTGTTCTGGTTAGTGTTCACTGAAATGATTTCACTGATCTCATTTCCTGCCTTTGTCAACTCTTTTCTGTCTTCCTCTGACTGTCCTAGTGGATCTCTGACAGCTTTATCCGCCTTTTCTTTGTCACACTGTGTCTGGTCATCATTTTCTGTTTTCCCTGTTTCACACAGGATAACCTCATCTTCAGCAGCTCCACTAATCACCTCTCCTCCCTCCTGACTCTCCTGCTCCTCCTCAGGCGGCTTGAAGCTACCGTCCTGAGCTGTCACAGGTCTGCACTCTAAACCAACCACCATCTGATCCTCCTCTCCTCCAGTTCCCTCATCACACTCTGTTCCTCCTCCCTTCTCAGCCTCCTCCTCATCATCTTCATCTTCTTCTTCATCAGACCCCAATTGTGCATCTCTGGATGTGTGAGGAGAGGAGGAAGACCTCCTCTTTGCATAGAAGCCAGCTGACCAGCGACTCTTCCGCCTTTTTTTCTTCTGGGCTGGATGAACAAAGAGGATGACAAGTTATGAGGGTTATGGTCAAATAAATCCTTACACTTTCATCACATAAAGAAGTTTGTACCTGAGTTTTTAGGCGTTGTAACAGCAGAGGTACTTGTATTGGGAGAAGCTGCAGCTGTGGGTCCAGTCTGCTCTGTTTGTGGGGTCATGTCAGTGGTCTGAGATTCAGCAGGCAGTTTGGACTGTTTAGGAAGAACGTGATAAAAGGAGGGAGCGAACCGGACACTGGAGCAATCTAAAGTAACAAAATGAGTAATTTTTTTGTTATTTTACAAAATTGTGAGACCCTTTCAGTGCACCAAAACAAGCCATGCATTCTGAACTAAAGGTCAAGATGAATTGTTCACTTTTGATATCATCACAACTGAGCTGCACTTTAAGAGAAATCAGAAGAAATGGATAAAAACAGATGGTCAGAAATTGTCTCGACATTGTCTTAGCAAAAACTGGGACAGCAGCCTAAACTAAACCTCTAATAAGATGTATTTAAAAACACAAACACAAAACGTTCACCTCTTGAACTGCGTGACACTTTAATCTCCTCACAAATCTTCTCAAAGTCTTCATCCAGTTCATCTCTGATGATGGCATGAACAGTGTCTTTCAATGCACATGCTCTGTGACGGATCTGACGGTCTGATGGAGAACACATGTACAAATGAGCAAGAATGCAAATTTTACATAATGTCTTAAATAATACTGCACATTGTTCTCCATGTGCATGGTGAGTCTGTTTATTGCTGTTTGTGGTGTGTACCTGAGGGGTCCCTGTCTGGGTTGTATTCAAGCGCATTCTGCCAGATAAGATCCACATCTTTAAGGAACTCCTTGACCGTCCCATACTGATGAAGGTCGACCTTAGAGAGAACTGTTGACAGGTCCATTGGCATCTTGATCACCTCAGCGTAATCTGGTACCTATGGCATGACAAAGAGGGTGGGATGAGTACAGATAAATACAAATAATGTAAGACAACAGCAACAGTTCTCAGCGCTGATAAATTATCGGCTAATGATAGGAAATTTATATTATTGGCTATTTATCGTCTACAATGAAATGCAATTAAATTATGGCCAATAAATAGAACTGATGATAAAAAGTCTAACTACTTTCATTGACCTAACAAGTGCAGGATCTTCACACTCCAATACTGTAGGTGGCAGTATGCAACTTTTAAATTAGGTAAAACTGGGCACATTGGTTTGGCCGTGTTTTCTGCATGGACTTAAAAAGAAAATAATATTGTGTATCTGTAGCTCAGAGTAAGACTTCATTAGTGGATAATAGGAAATAAGACATTAGCATATAACAGAACAGCTACCTCTTCTAAATCCACAGGCTTTGTAAAAGCCTTAAATCGTTTATCTTGAGACAAGCGGTTGGTGACATCGCGCAGGAAGAGACGGAGCTCTCTGAGGGTATCTTCCTCCTGCTCCTCTAATCGTTGAATCTCCTCCTCTGTCAGCTGACGTGGGGGAGGTGGAGGGGCAACAGGAAGCACCTCTAATGGATGAAGCACTGGAGAAAGCAGAGGGTTCATTGATGCACACAAAGTGAGAGGTGAACAAATAAAGTATTGCACCTTCATATAAAGCAAGATCTCTAAAGAAAAAGTTTTGTTTCTTTTCTTTCTCAGTATCATCCATTGTTTTGTCTGCAGTTGCAGCTAAAACAAATTTCTTAGTTATACATTTATTTACACAACATAATATCACATTAACTCTCAATGTGAAGACACCTTCTCTCTCCTCTGTACTTTTAAGTTCACTCTTCCTACACTTGAGACATCTTGTATCCCGCTGGGCTAAATGTTAATGTAGTATCTTCTTTTCAGCAACACAAATAACTTGCAAATATATATTATCTTCATTAACAATTCTATTAGTATAATAGGTGTCAGTCATCAATTAAATGCCACTTAAACCAAGCTGGTGTTACGCAACATTAAAGATGATATTAAAAAAATCAAGGTCACTTCTACCTTTTGAGGTTCAATCTCTACCATTTGCAACTACTTGAAATGAAAAATTTCAAATATATTTCAACACTGAATTTGTTTTTTTCCCTTAAGAAAACCTTTTAAGCCCTGAACAATGCTGTTATAACCCAATAATTAGGGAGCACCTTAACTACAAATCACACAAAGCTAACTTAGATCTGGATTCATTACCAAAACATTAATGTCTTTCTCACCAGCTTTCTTTTTTGAGGCAGGTGCCTTGGCGGCTTGATTGAGAATCAGATCCTCAAAGAAATTTCTTCGTTCTCTGCTGGTAGGGACCCGGACATGAAAAACCTCTCCATACTCGACCCGAAACAACTCCTGCACCTGAGAAAAGAGAAGTGAGAGTGCTATTGTGTTTTGTATATCTCTCAGAGATAAATATTCAAGGGACTGAAGATTCAAAAGTACCTAAGGCAGAGGCTCTCAGGGATTATATTAAAGACATTTGAGGAATTTTCTTTGAAAATGAATCAGCTTTCCAACTTTCCTTACCTCAACACTGAGTTGATCATATCGCAGGCTGCACGTTGCCAGAAGCAATATAGGAGCAAAGGCAGGGATGGAGCTGAGCAGGCTGAGGAAGGTGGCTCTCAAGGCTGGACCTACAGTTTCCCACCACTGTCCGATGTGAGGGATGTACAGAATACTGGGAGAAGTCCGCTTTGCTTCAACAAAGATCTGCAGAACACAGAAACATTTACATGTGGTAGTGATATTCTGGGATCAGTATAACAGGGTGTGATGAAGGTTAAATGCATTAATCAAAGCCATAATGAGTACATTAAAAAGTTAACAGAAAACAGTCACATTGATCTAAATGCTGAAACAATCAGCTGGTTAGACAAACCCTTTTATCATTTGCAGTGGTTTAAGTAAGAAAAATTCAACAGAAAGATATTATTTCAAAGTGAAGATTTGCTTCAGTTTATTGGCAACTTCTAGATAGTATTTTTTGTGACATAATGGTTTATTACACTCTTTCATATGATTATTTGTCCGTAGTACATATTTATCCCCACTACCCACTATGTAAGAACGTGGGGCCCATGAACTACAGTTTCTTTGGCAGCCATTTTGGCCAGTGGAGTCCACTAAAAAGAACCCACTGAATTTGACAAGGCTGCAAAGGAAGACAAAATCTTCAGCCGCCTCAGCTCTTTGTAAGGCCTAATTTTATCAGTCTTATGTCTTTTTTAATTGTTAGTGGCCAAACCTTAAGACATCTCATCAATTCTTATTACATTTGTCACTACATATGTAAAAAATAAATAAATAAATAAAACATTTTAAAAAACTTGTTTAGAAGCATTGTACTATGCATAGTAATATCTCATACTTGAGCACAACTCTCTTCCGGAGAAACAGCACTGGTTCCAAACAACACGGCCATGTCCAGTGTGTACACGGTGAATTTCTCCAGAGCATGGAGGGCAGCTGGAGCCAGGTGGGAGCTCTGACCTGAGCCAGGTCTGCCCTCCAACAGCAGCCTGGGACGGTAGGAGGTTGGGCGGCTCAGCACACTCCTAAACATGATGAGGTGACAGAGAGATGAGGTGGAGAAAGTGGTAAGAATGTTCAGGTTTCCATCATTATCGTCTGGGTTGGGTGCATGAATTTGTCTGACAGAACCTGAAAAGATTAAGGTCACTGGGACACAAAACAGCATCCAGCACTTTTAAAATACAGTAAAGATAAAGGAAATAGAACCACAGAATAAAAAGACCCAAAACTACATAAACTCCACAGAGGCATCAGCAGTGCTTTTTCATATGTAGACATATAAATAAGATTATTATTCAGAAAATTTTGTGAAAAAGTATTACTTAACAACAAAAACTAATTATTATCTGGGTTAGGGTTAGGAGACAATATGACCTCTTTGCTTAACATCCCTTCTTAAATTATGTCTAACCAACCTGTTAAGGCTGAGGAGTCCCTTCGTCGCAGGTGTTCTGAGTTGGGAGTGAGTGGGTGTCTGTCCATTGGAAAGGACCTCTGAGTCTTCATCCTCACTGAACATCAAATCATCCTCCAACACAACACAAGACACACCTGGAAATGAACACATACAAACAAATAAACAGTATAGTAATTACTCCTGATACTTGATTGATGTGCCACAAAAGGTTTGCAAATGAACAACAAATCAAGAAGAAATTACTTGTCCATGTCAGATTGCATAACCATGAACAGAACAGGTGAGGTCAGAAAACATGACTGCAAAACAAAAAACGAGACTAAACCTTCTTCTCTCTTCCTTTTTAAGCCCTGTTCAGCATGCGGGAACACTCTGCTGACTGTGTGAAGGACATCCTGCAGGGCTGCGCTCAGCAGAGGACGAATGGCAGGTATCAGGGCCTTGGCTGGTGACACTACAGCCCTAAAAATAACAATCAGCATCATTTATACTTAACGAAATGCAAAAACCAGGCACTGGAAACATCGGAATGTTTCACTGCACGGTTATTTTGGTGATACCTCTGAGAAGCAGGCACCATCTTGGACATGGCAGACATGAAGTCTTTGTTTGTGATAGATATAGAGTTGACATCAAGCACAAGTTTCTGCGATGAAGAGTAGATCTGTGGGTATCGACGCCGCAGCGCACACAGGGCAGCCTCTGAACACACTGCCTTGATGTCTGCTCCGCAGTAACCTTGTAAGAAAAGACAGACAGATTGTTGTAACACTCACAAAGAAAAATCAGTATTCAATCTGTAGTTGTAGTTGTGCAAAACAGTGTATCCTAAATTACCTAGACGGAGATAAAGGATCACTTTGATTTTTAGACACAGGTTTTGTCCTGGGCTCACATTTACACAATGATATATCTTTCTTTGATGTTTATATCAAGTAAAAGACTATTGACAATTTTAATCTAATTCAATTGATATTTGTACTGGGGAAGTTTAGACAGGAGTACGTTTTCCAAGTTGTTTGGGATCCTGTTTTTGCATTACTGTACACAAACCTACCAACACATTTATCTGCAAGTTCTTCCAAAAAAGCATCAGAAGGTGGTGGAGTCCACAGTCTCGTGTGGATCTTCAGAATGTCCTTTCTCGCCTGGCATACAAAAGGAGATCACAGCATTTCAAGTTCAGGTCCAATATTTTCCTTACAGGCTTCTGTTGTTTTAGCCCAAAATCATCTGAGTGTGCTCAGATTTGACTTTAACCTTTGCACCAATTTCTCTTAGAATCTCTGCCAAGCATTTAAGGGCACCTACAGTTTCTCACCTCTCTGTCTGGCAGGCCGAAGAGAAACTCTCTGTCAAAGCGTCCTGGCCTCCTCAGAGCTGGGTCAATGGAGTCCAATCTGTTTGTGGCTCCTACCACAACAACCTCTCCTCTGGCATCTAATCCATCCATAAGAGCCAACAGGGTTGACACGATGGAGCTGCAGACACAGGAAAAGATTTCAAAATCACAATATATTTACGACATTCAGTGCTAAATGCTGATTAGCTTTTTTTTTTTTCCATTTTATTCTTTTATTTTTTAGAAACTGACAGCCATAACTGGTATGATCAGACAGTAACTTTTGCAGTTTTCTCTCTCCATTTTACACATACTAACCTCAGTATACTCATCATACATGTACTGTACAAAGTAAGATATGACCTCTACTTACCTGTGGATCTGGTCCTGACGGCTAGATCTGACTGGAGCCAAACCATCAATCTCATCGAAGAAAATTATGGATGGACGCATCTGGTATGCCTTAAGAAAATTAGGTTTTACTTTAGTGCTTTCTTAATTTATTGTTTTATCTTTTGGAAACAAGAACAACACTATCAACTAGGAAAAAAAAGACTATTTCCAGAGATGCCTAACAGAATGATGTGTGCTGATGAAAAGTTTGGTTTACCTGATCAAAAAGCAGTCGCAGCTGTCTCTCAGACTCTCCTACCCACTTACTGAGGCAGTCAGCACCTTTCCTCATGAAGAAAGACACCTTTCTTTCCCCCTGACTGCACTCGTTGGCTAGAGCTCTTGCTACAAGGGTTTTCCCTGTGCCTGGAGGACCATAAAACAAACAGCCCCTGAAGAAGAGAGAAAATATGACAAAGACAAAGGATTTTATTGAAGTTTGACTGGCACTGCAATCTAATTGCAAGGACAAGGGGTTAAAAAAAAAGATACTGAGTCACAGAATATAAAAGTAATGCTGAACTACATTAAAAATTTAATCTTGCAAACATACACAAATTGTTTACCTGGGAGGCTGGATCTTGAACCTCTCAAAGACTTCTGGGTAAAGGAGAGGGAAGACCACCATCTCTTTCAGCGCTGAGATGTGTCTGCTCAAACCTCCAATGCTTTCGAACCTCACCTGGATGACAAAAAGTGTTAGGTAGGGCTGTGCATGATAACAGAGATATTTATCACAATAAAATGTTTCATTTCAGTGGATAACAATACTGCTGATCTTTTTTTTTTCATTACATATTCTTAATAAATATCATCAAAAAAGATCTGAAGTTAACCATATTACTTTGAATTAAATCTTTTTTCTTAACAGTTTACTTCTAATATTATATGTTATTTATATCTTTAAAGTTAAGAGTGAAACAAATGTCAGATTTGTCTTTTCAAATTTGCCTTACCAGTGCTTTTCTAATTAACATCAAAACATTTGTTGTTATTGCTGCTAACACACCCAAAGAAGCCGTCTGTGAAAGATTATCTTTAACTACTGATTGCCACCATACTAAATTATTATTTTACTATTCACTTTTAATTAACAATATCTTCACTCACTTTATACTGTTGCTGCGTCACATGTCCATGTAAAACTCAACAACACACCCATAAAATGATTGGCTGTTTGCATGTCCATCCTAGCACAAAAAGATCAAACTACTTCAGCACCTTCCTGTGTTTGCAAACGTTCATCTGTCGATGCAGCTTACCGTCTTATCTATTTGCATGGGGTCCACATCAGCAAGGCTGGCTCCAATCTTCATCCTGTCCTTGTGGATCCCCAGCAGGTCTTCTTTCACAAAGTTCATGGGCAGACATCTGTGGGGAAAACGGGTCAGACTAACAATCTTGCTCAAATCAACTGGTTTTTCAAAAAAATATTTTAAATCAAGAATATATTCTATTTAAAACGTCAAAATGATCTACACACTCTATCCATGTTGTTAAGGGAATTATGGGTGTTCCTGCCATGTGCTTTGCTGTCTTGTCTACCTTTACCTGTCCTGTAAGACAGCTGCTGCTGAGGCTCTCACCTGTTGACTGACCTGCTCCTGTTCTTACTTCTCCGTCTCTGGAATTGCTCATCGTCTGAGGAGGAGGAAGTGGAGTCACTACTGTGGATGGCGTGTCTTCTTCTGTGAAGACAAAAGATAAAGCAAATGATCCCTAATCCCATCTGTGCCACTTATTCTTAAGACACAACTAAAAAAGCATGACTTTAGAAAAAAATGGCAGTTAATTTTGGTAACACATCAAATGCAACAAAAAACTCTGGAGTGACTCATCTAACTACTTTACATGACTCCATCACGGTGAATGACAACTGACTAACACTTCACATGACCACACAATCAGGGCTTGACTTGCAACAAACAAGTACAGACAAGGTAGAGCAAGGAGAGATGGTCCACTAAATTGGTTGTGAATGGTGTGGTTCTCTCTTTATTAGGAAACAAAAAGTGAATACCTTAAAATGGGCTGCCTTATATGCTTTGACGGTTATTGAAATGCCCAAGTGGCCTGGACCACATATGTGTGATTAACACTACTGTGTCTTAAGGCTTTAATCAAAGTGTCCAGATGTAGAGCACAAAAATTCTCCACAGGCCCTTTCCTGCATCCTGGCCAGGCCCTTTCCTGCATCCTGGCCACTCATTATTATTATCATTTTTATTATATTACCTTTGTGAGTGTTACCCCCTGAGGGTCCTGTGTACTTAATCCTCTTCTCCCCACTGTCCCACCCCCCAGTATCACCAAAGTGTGCCTCACCTACCAACAACCACAGTGTAAAGACAGACAGCATCCCAATAACAGACTAGGCAGGGGCAAACAATAAACACAAGGGCAAGGACTTTGTCTTACCTCTCAGAACTACTCCTGAGGGTGGGATGAAGCGAATCAAAGAAAGAGACAGGTACAAATTTAAGAATGATCATCAGTGTGATCCTGTCCTAGATACTGTATTAGTTAGACCACTTGTGCTGACTGCTACAGTAAGTTCTTATTCTATATCATAAGGTATTGACCTTTTGACGAAAAAAACACATCCCTTAAATTTCTCAGTTTGAGAGTGATAGCTGGTCACCCGACTGTCCTGCTTACCTGCTGGTCCTCCTGTTGTAGGGGCTTCTGGGGGCTGAGGAGCTGAATCTAAACCTGCGTCTGGTAGGGGACGAGTGGCCCTTGAAGTACATGCTGCGTTTCCTGGGCTCTCTGGGCTCTGAGAACAACAAAAAACTCTATCAATTTCATTAAAATGCTAAAAACCCTGCCACATAAGGTTAAGCTAAGATCAAAAAGTCATTGAAACTAATGTTAATTCTATAAATTGTAATAACTCTACATTTTATTTTATTTCTTTTTAATTTTTTTAATTTATTCTATATTGAGCCTTTTATATGTGTCACATTTGAACAGTGTCATCAAGTTTAATACAAACAGTACCATCCAGTGGGGCCTGGTATCGAACCACAGTCTTTCGCTGTCTAAAGTCATAACGCCTCTGATTTTCTTCTTCCTCATCCTCGCCGTCTTCATCCTCATCTTCATCATCATCTTCTTCCTCCTCCTCTTCATCCTCATCTTCTCCATCTTCCTCCTCCTCTTCATCGTGATCACCCACATCTCCTCCTATTATTTAGAGAAAAAAAAAATCTTAGGTTTCTTCAACAGAAAAAAGCAACTATGCTGCTTTTGAACAAAATTATTATTACTTAAACCAAAATGTAAACAGTTCTGTTCTTGAAATTATATAAAGAGAGCCCACTGACATTAAGATGTAAGAAAACACGTGCATGCAGGTGTCTTTAGTATGCCTTGTAGTAACTTAAGGCCTTCTGTATGAATACTTGACAGACTTAGGAAAGTCTGCTTCATACAGAAAGCCCTGGCTTTGTAACTGAAGTCATTATTTAATCAAATTCATCTCACCTTGTTTCTCATCCTTAGTGTCTTTACTGTCCACATTTATCATGAGAGATCTTCTCATTCTACCTCTGGTATACATGCCAAGCTGCCCAGAGGAAACAGGTCAGATGCTGATTAGTTCGCTGTTTAAAGCTTGAAATAAAAAAAATGAACTTTTCTGTGTGGGTTATTACTTCTTCTTTAGTGTCTCTATCTCTCAGTCTGCGTCTCATCTTCTGCATGTCGTCCATCTTTTGTAGAACAGCTTCAGCAGTGCTGAGGGAGGGAGCAGGAGGAACAATTTTATCAACATTAATCTCTGTATACCTACAGATGCCAAATGCTTTTAGATCAGCTTTATTTTGAACTGAAAGCAGTGAGAGGTCAAAGCCAAATGACACTGAAGTGAATATGGCTATACTCACTTGGTGATGAGGCGGTCATAAAGCACTGACTGGTTACGGGAATTAAGTTTGTATCTGGTGATTCGTGAACTACGTCGTACAGAGCGATCCTCCTCTTCCTCGTCTTCTTCCTCCACTCCTCGACTTTGTAGATTAAAGCGACTTCTCTTGGGAGTGGATGACCCCTCAACTTCATCTGGGACATCTAAGGCAATGACCAAAACAGATTTTGCTAGCTTACAAGTAATATTTACTCTTGTGAAAACTAAATGCTGCATTTGTGTGCTTAATAATTTGTGGTCACTTTACATTTAAATAACACCACATAAATGATTAAATTACCCTCTACATTGGCAGTGTACTATAGTGTGCTAAAATATGCCAGTGTTGACAGTTATTTTTTAAAATTTACATCAACGGCAGTTCAAGTCAGTATTAATATGATCATCCACAAGGCACTAATTACAAAAAAAAATCATACTCAGTAACGTTAAAGCTGGTTTGGATGTTAACAGTGTTGTATGTAATTTAATAAATGTTGATGTTTTTTTTATATGTAAAGACATTAAACTGTTGATAACTGTACCAGCTTGCTGCTTGCCACTCGATGCTTTTCCTTCTCTCTGCAGTCTAGAAGATTTCCTGGGAAGAGGAAGTACACATTATTTTCACAAAACTTTCGCATGCACCCCAGAGGATAGCTGGTTAAAAAATATCGATTATATTATTGTGAGTTGATCTGTTGTTACCTTGTACAGCATCCCCCAGTCTTGTCTTCATTCACAGGGGAGCTGGTTTTTGGTTCCATGTCAGAAAAAGAAACCTCAAGTTTAACTCTCTGTCCTCGGGTCCTCAGAGAGTGATGGAGACCACCTCTTTCATCCTGCTTCAAGTCACCATGTCCCTGCACAGTCACAATATGAGTTTATGGCTTAGGAGATATAGATATATAGACAGATAACAGAAGAAAAATATTAAATTAGAACATCAAAATAATTATGGACAGCTGTAACACACAAGCAGTGAGAAGTACACAGCCCCTCTGAACATACTGACACTTTATCACGTTAGTGATCATCTAACATCCCATTCACTATTTTACACACAACTTCAGGCTGCACCATACAGCACACATAGCCAATCATTTGTTCATGAAAACTTTGTTATTGACTGGGGACAATGACATGGCTGGATAGCTACCTTGTCTTTTTGTTGAACAGACTTTGAAATTATATTTATTCTTTATCACAATGTTATTACTGTTTGTAATAATGTTATTCATTTTAAATCATGCTAGCATAACGTTAGATTCTGGATTCATTGCCGAGTACGCTGAGCGGACTATTTAATATCTTCTGTTGCCAAGTCTTAGCTAAGGTCTGTCCTATTTACTGGAGTAGTGAGCATGCTCTCCATTACATTAGCAATTAATAGCAGCGACTGTTAGGTGTATCAAAGGAAACAAGAGTGATGGTTTCTAAAGATTTTATGTAAAATGCACTATGAATTAATAGTCTTGACATTTTTCTTTGGCAAGTGACCATGGCCTTCACGTTGTCCATAATGGACACCTTGTCAGGAATGATTTCTTACTTAACTGACCTCTAAGTTTGTGCAAAACTGAAGTGTACAGGATATACATAAAAATGTCATCATTGCATCACCTTCCACGGTTGACCGACCTTGTTTTTTTTTTCAGTTAGTTTAATACAGCATAAGTATAATCATCATTTATTATACATACATTCCAGACATGAACTTCTCTTACTGGGGTGTATGTGTGGATAATCAATAGACACATTTGCTTAACTATCTTAAAAGAAAACACAAATCCTATAATTGCTACAATCAGAATGCTGGAATGCAGGGACTGTCCTATGACCAGAAAGCTCACTTACTCTTATTGCAGTAAATCTAACATATTTGTGTTTTTTTGGTCTCCAAACCATTTTGTGTTTTTTAGCCTCCAAACCATTTTGTGCCATTTGGATGCAGATGCTCTCCATTATCTCTGCAGGCACTTTAAGTTGTTAACAAACAGCAGCAGAATGCAGTTTTATAATTAGGTCATGGTCACTTTAACCTTACAAACATGTCAAGCATGCATGTATAGGCTACAGAAATATGTTTAAAAAAACTGATGTCAAGATTAATTGTACTAAAAGCTGCCCTTGTAGTCTGTTTCACAAAATTGTGCCAACGCAAAATTTGTATATTGCAAGCAAATTTAGCAGTTTAAATTCTGTTCTAATACAAAAAGTCAAAGAGGAAGTTTGATGGGGTTTAATGACAGAGCTGAATAGTGAACAGATCTCCCATTCCTCTTTCCACTACAGCAAATGACATACCACCTTACTGGGCAGTTGAGTTATAACACTAAGTACCTTGACATTCTGGCCCTATAATCTTTTGTATTGTTTAATGGAAATGGCACGTAACACTTAACATGACACTAAAAATGAACGACTGCATTACTGTCATTTAGACTGTTGGCTTTAATGATGTAGTATGATCTAGATGAGTGTCGCGAACCCAACCATGATTCAAGCCATGTCTACTGGTCAATGGATTGTCGGTAACATTAAGTGACAGGCTTAAAAGTTAGCTTGCTAGCTTAGCATGCTAGCAAAACTAGCAGAGCAAAGTTGCTTTCTAACTAATTTTCACACCTAATAAATGTTAGGTCGAGTCATTGAGCTGCTGATTAGGTTTACACACTCACATTCACAGCGTTGTTTTCGGTACTGCTGAAGCTGTCATCCATGGCCCGGGAGGACCGGCTCAACCGGGCAGACTTTCTCTGCGACGCGGGAAGCAGCGACAAAAACTCGGAGCTTGTGTCCAACTCCATAGACCTCCTCTTCGGAGTTGTTCCCATCTGTACAGCTCCGACACTGCCGCTGCTGCGTAGCATCACCATCTTGATTCCAAACCGACCTTATTCTGACACGAATAACGGATAATCTGCCACTTCTCTGCCTGAAAATGTCTATGTTTACGGTACCGTCAGCATAGCACAGATAACGGTGAATATCCGCCAGCTGACACACACACACGCTCCTTACTAAACCCTTGATTTCTGGCGCCATAAACGTCATCAGATGTTATGTGGTAAGTGGCTAATGATCCACCGCGAAGAAAAATAGATCTCTTAGCAAACTTGTCCGTCGAATCAAGCAGCAAGCAACTTTATTTACATCATTAAGAAGATGTAGCATATCAGTTTAGTCACTATTGCAGTCTTTACGGTACAAGTCATAGTATTTATTATAGCATAACACAGGCGGAGGGATATATATGTATATGATTTGAAAAGGTGTTCCCGGTAAAGCGCGCTCTGCTCCGAAGTGCGCGCTCATTGGGTACACAAACCATGTCCTTACAGCACGTTCTTGTTTTAACTACTAACAATAAAGTCAATTTATTAATTATTACTCTTTAATGTAAGCATAAATGAAGACACGTTATCATCAACTCCTCATCTTTTATTTGAATAAGTGACAGATACCAGAAGAGAAAATACAAACTTTAGAATTGCTTTTCAGCCTGAAAAAAAAGTACATTGTAAAACGGCTGTACAGGCAACTTATCCTGACAGTCAAATCTCAAAACTTTCCATTGCATTCTTCCTACTTGCTCTCTTTTGCTTATCTTCTGTCCTAGTGAATTTGAAGGGTACTACTGAGTTGAGTCTGGAGTTTGGTCTCAGATATAAACTGCTAGCATTGCCTTTGCAACAGCTTTGACAAATAAGAAAAACTAAGAATTCAATGGAAGATTTGAGATTTTACTCATCAGTGCCCCATTCCTTTTTATGTGCACAGTAGCCAACTGTCGCATTTCAGTACTAGGTTATATTTCTGACAACAAATATGTTGTGGGATAACAACAGTTTGTGATTTCACAGCCACTGATGGAGTTCAGTAAATTCAGTTGCAGCAGCCAAATTAGCTGCAATCTGCAGTAGCCCTGAAGTGCAAACCATTTCCAGCAGAAGTACATTTCACTGTAATTACATTTTTTTACTTTTTGCTTTGCCATTGTAATATCCAGCTGTCTTCAAGTTTGTTCTCAAATGTTTTAAGTTTTTTTTTTTTAAGTTTAATGTAGTTATTTTTTTCTTGTGTTTTCCTGTTTGATGCTGTGTTTTATAACTAGCTGTTTTGTTTATATTTGTTGTTTTGATTAGCACTTTAGACAATGGCTGTCACCTTTAGTAAAAAAAAAAATCTGGACATAATCTGAAACAGGCTGTTTGATTCTGCCTGCTCTTGCTGGCAGAAAATTATGAAGTTAAAGCAGGCATTTTGTTAGGTTCTCAGAGCAGAAACAGTCAAACTTTATTTGAATAACTGTGGTTTACAAAATATGTCATTAGACTTTTACTGCGGCTATGGCTACTGTGCTGTCATGTCTCAATCTTGAAATGTGGCCTGAAAGCACCGTCATCAGGGAAAGGTATGTTCACGCAATGGCTGCCAGGTAATCTTTCACCTCCGCTGGGGTGAGTCTTTTGAAGCCGGCCTCATTACAGATCCCCACCTCAATGTTCTCCTCTGTCATCTGACCCTCAAAGCTCTCCTGAAACACAATGGTAAGTGAGTGTTAATGACTGATAAAAGAGGAGTACTATAGTATTTGAGGTTGGATTCCTTAGGTATTTTTATAGAAATACCTTCAAAGTCAAGATAGCTGTGTGGATGGCATCTTCCAATTCCAGATCATTGTTATACCTGAGGAATAGACAAAGAGGTCATTCAGATATGTGTAGTGTTTATCACTTAAAAGAACTACAAGAATTGGGAGAGCCCACACTAACAAGTGTGCAGTTACAGTGAACTGGTTGCTACAATGAAAAATCGTTAAACAATGTTTGAGGACCTAAACTGGGTCATAGGCTTTTAAATTCCCTTCCGTGACATTAGAAAATAATGAGATTGGGTGAGACCGAATTCATGCCATTTGTTCTCCTGTTAGAAAGAGGAATCATGTAAATCAAGATCAACATTCTGGTCATCATGCAGAACTGAATAACTTTTCCTTAACTGTAGTGAAGCAATTACAAGCCCATATCATCTTCCCTGTGTGCGAACTACAAATTTACCTATAAACTAGATATGTACAACACACTTTATCTCTATTTGCATGTTAAACTGGGGCTCTAATTCTGAGTGCACTGACAAAATTATTAAATGGCAAAACAATGCTAAAAACCACTCTTGAATTTTGACTCAAATTATTCTACTATGTAAAAAAAATGTAAGAAAGTATGTTTAAAATCTTACCTCTTTTCAAGGAATGTTTTTCCATTGACGTAGTTCTTTCCCATGGCTGTGGCTTTCCATGCAAAATATGCACCCTGCCAGTCACAAAACAAACAAACAGATGAATTAAATTCAAGCAAGAAGTAATGCTTCTGACAGAATTATAGAGTTTATACAAAGGAATCATGGCAGACTAAGAATGACTGAAATAAATCCTGAGTACATGTCAAGCAGACAGCTAAGGTAAATAAAAAAGGGCATAACTTTGACAGGGTTATTGGCTTATTTAGGACAATAACCAGTGAAGAATATGTTTTGAAACAAATATGAGAGTTTGTAAAGCAACTTACAGAGGGATCTGACTGGAACAGGTAGGGGTGGTCTTCATCCCATCCAGCTATCAGCAATGACACACCAAATGGACGCACTCCACTAAAGGGAAAAAAACAAAAACAACCATGCAGAAAAATTGTAAAAATCTGGACTTAATACATTTTGCTCTTGAAATGTACGTTTCATGTGTCTGTAAGCAGCATGTGCATTATTGTGTCTTCATGAATACCTACCCAGACTGTGTATACTCTTGCATTACAGAAGCCACTCTCTGGACAAGCTGGCCTGTGGGGATTGGTTCCTGGTAAACCAGGAAGTACTGTTGTGCCAACTTCCGGGCTCGTCGCACTAAAACCCTGTAAGACACACAAGACACAACACATTTAGATCTGTGTGTGTGTGCGCGCGTGCATGCATGCGTGTGTGCACATATGGCATAATATTATTTTTATGCTTAACAAGCCAGCACTGGAAGAAACATTATCCCAGCAGAAAGGTCATATATAAACAACCAAGGTGTTCATTAGAACAAACAAGGCCCCACCAGGATATTATGTTTCTTATATCATATACAAATATCGCTTTTCAGCAGGCGGTTAAGAAATCTCAGATGTCACTTCACCTAACATCAATAGCTGTCGGAAAGATGGATATCCATTGTTTCCTGACTTTTTCTTCCTGCTTCTGTTTCAGATATGAAATAGGTCACAATTGCACAACTCTGCAGTCTCGCTCCACTGAACTCAAACACATGGCTGTTTGCTTTCTCCCTAGTTGAAGGATGAGCATCTTGGACAGGGGCAGGTACAGGATGTCAATAGCACAGTCAGGAGAATCAAATAAAAGCCCAAATATATATATATTTTTTTATCAGACAGGGTGGCAAACTGGGCAGAGGATAGGTTTACTTTAGAGAAGAAAGATATAACATGCTAACATTAAGTTAGTAGGCTCTATTTATGTTCATGGACAGCAGCATCCATATAACATCCACCGAGCAAAAATAAGGCAGCTTGTATTTTCTTTTACTGAGCACTTTAACATTTGGAAGGCTATCTGCCACACTGGTAGGCTTGTAAAATAATAGCCATAGAGTGAAAAACTATGCCAGGAGCCTCTACTGTGTTTGGCGTCATTTAAAGGCGCTGCCCTATGTTCGTTTTACAGAGTTTCAGACTCTGTAAATGGACAAATCTGACCAAGGCAACGAAATCAGGCAGGGAAAACACTCTTCTCCTAAAATGCTCCTGGTGAGGTATGAAGCTGTGTGGAGAACCATACAAAATAGTGTCACAGACAACATCATAACGCTGTACACACTGGAAGCATGGTGGTATGTTGCTGGTATATTCTTTTATTCTGAGTATAAGAAAGCATCCCCACCTGTAGTCAGGCCCCATGCCACTATAGACCATGCCTATGTGTTTAGTGATAGGCTCGACTTTATGGACACTCTGTTCATCATACAGAATGGATTTCTGTTTCTTTTCTGTTGCCAGGACAACTCCATTGGAAGCTGAAAACCAGAGAGAATATACAATCAGTGTCCTCACAATCCTAGGCGATCATTTTTCTAGTCTCAACTATGCAATGTCATGCTTAACATTATAAAATGCTGGGGACTGCTTAGGTTGTCTCATCAGTCTGCCAGGCTGGTCCAGCAATTTTGATAAACATCACATCCATCATGATTGTTAACCCCCCCACATCAAAAAAAAAAAAAGTAATACTTTTTCATGCTGTATCAGATTTGTCAAACTTGTTCTTTAGTATTTTTTTTTTTTTGAGGTTTTAAGATCAATAAGGCTTACTGCCCTCAGGAGTTGCTATTTTCCATATTACAGGCAAGGGAAATGACTAAATGAGTGGAAATATATCAATAACTGTTTTCATCTTATACATGTGTTTCTGTGGTAATTTACCCTATAAAGAATGCAATTCAGGATTACACACCATGCCAGGCAGATAGTCATGTTGCATCTCTGATAACAATCAGAAATCAAAATAACTTGGTTTATTACCTAGTTTAATCAAAGCTTTGGAATTTAAAGCTTTACAGCTTTGTCAACAATAGTGTTCTCCAATGATTGTGCCCCACTTTAACATTTTGGACTCCATACCTTTGATGCCAACTGAGGGTGCTCCCGCTGCTACTGCTGCCAGGGCATATTCGATCTGGACCAGTTTACCCGAAGGGCTTCAGGAAGAAACACATGATGATACATTATTATACTACGAGGCAGAGCAAAATTTTAAAACCCGCACAAAATCAGAACTACAGTGGCTTGACAGTCGGATTTAGCGTTTAATCATAACAGAGCTGAAACTGAAAGTAAAAGCTAAAACAACTGACTCATCTGAGCTAATTTAGCTAAGCTACCACAGTCTCTATAGGATTAAAATGTAAACCGACCTGTATCTATCTATCTATTTCATAACATTCCAACTAATAAAAACAATAACTTTAAATTATAGTCATGATAAGCAAAGATTTATCTCATCTGTTTCATTTAAAAACACGTTACCCGACATGCTAATAGATAACGCTAGCCAGTTTTCATTTACGCTATACCCGGCAATGACAGTGCACCAGCTACAACGGCTGACAAAACCACGTTTTCACAACCAAATAGAAAACCCATGCACACACTTTATCAATCTGTTATTCAACGACAGCCTTTACATGTTGCGAGTTTAGATGCCCTTTCCAGGTTTCATTACAAATTTCAAAAGTTTACCTAAATGTGGTGAGGGAGAAACTGTAGCCTCGTTCCGCCATCTTGTCGTTCTTCTTCTACTTTGTTTGACTGGAGATTTGTAAATCCACTTTAGGGTATATACTGCCACCCTGCTGTCAAGACTTTAACTGAGTCCCTATCTGGTCCCTACCCTTCAGTTTCCGGTACAGAAATCAAGCGCTTACTGTATATTACTGTGTATGTATATAATGTGTATTAAAATGTTAGTTTGAACTTGAAAATAAACATTATTTTTTCTACATATATAGGTCTATGTTTGTTTGAGAAAAAACTTAAATAGAAATGTAAAAGATCTCAATTGCAATGTCATTTTAACGTACTCATAGTTCTGGAAGCCTTTAAGGGACTATGTTAAAATGATTAGCTAAAATTTAGACTTAAAATTAAACATAAGCATTAAGACATCAGAGACATATGTGCCTATGAGACAAGCTATGCTTGCAAATATATTTTAAAAGCTACTATCCAGCACTGCTTGTTTTCTCGTGATAAGTAGTCTGTGCATCTTCACTGAGAAAAGAAAATGGCAGATTTTTTTGAGATAATGAAATAATATATCCTGACAAGACAACTCTTTATTTCCTAAGATCCAAGGATAGTGAGAAAAAGTAAATAGAAAGTAAAATTCAAAACATAAAAGATGAAATCTGAAAAAATGGGGCCCCTCTGATGCACAAATTATTTGAAGCCCCATTTTTTCAGATCAATGTTGTACCAAATTTAATTTCCACATTGATTTTAATTTATTTAAATAATTGTCCAACTGAATTGAATTATCATAATGATAAAAGAAAATAGTTTTGTTTATAATTATAAAGTTTATTTCCAAATGATTACACTTTAAAAATCTGGATATTTACATAATTTAGTGGGATAAACCAGTCACTCAAAATGTCTCAAATGTCTGATGATAACCTCATAACTCTGACATCTGTAGAGAAAGAACATAGGGATAAATGCTGTTACAAAAACACACCAACATAAAAACTCCTAATAATTATCCTGATAAATGATTTTATTTTCCACAAAAATGTATTTATCATCTAATGTTGGTTGCCATAACTGCTGCAATATTTGTGGACTGACATTTTCATTTAAAATATATTACAAAACCCAAAACAACCTCAATATTCAACAATACATGAGCTCTTAAGTAGCATGTCAAGAAGCACCAAGCACTGAAAGAATCTAGCAGGAGCACACAGCCTAATGTTTTCATGTTCATTAGACAGTGTGTCTATTTTAACTCTATACTGCAGACTAGACAGGCTTAATGATGTCTGAGGCTTCACACTTGAAAACACCATGAAAATCTCTTTTTGATAAAGGTCAAATGTCACATGCCTTTTCAATCCTTCTGTGTAGTAATAATTTTTGCATGTTTGGGTAAAATAAATTAAGAAATATATCAGTCTAAGTTTCAAAACTTCTATTTTCAGAAACAACCATATTTTCAACGAATCATAAATTGATTGAAAGTATTAACCTACAGGCAAACTCTGACCACTGAAGAGCTTGAAAACCTAAATCTGCCCAGGCTTTATCCAACTGTCAGTTTGACTCTTCTGCTGTCAGTTTCTTAATTTTGCTGCAGATGAAGTTTCTTCTTTCCAAGCAGTTCCTGATGGTCCATTTGTTTGTGCTGTGTTTGGACAAAGTCCCACAGTTCCTCCACTGGGACGGACAAGCTGGTAGCATCTCACGGGCTTGCAGTTTCATTCCGTTCATCCACCACCACTGGCCTCCCAGGAAGCGCAGGCCTGTCCAAACCTGAGAAACACAAAACAAACTTTAGCAGTCACCCACTTTTTAAAGTTTACTCTCCATTTAATCATGAATCTGCCTATCATATTCTAATTCAGTGATTTACAGAAAGAGCTGCAAGGGGCTGTGAGTTAGTTAACAGGCTCTGATATTGGAAAAAAAACCCAACTTTGCTTTATTCCATGTGACTTTTCCCTATTTTTATCGATATTAAAAAAAATAATAATAATAAATTGTTTTATTTGTGCATCCCTCAAAAACAACAAAGAATATAGTGTGAACGGCCTGCATTGTGCAAACTCTGACAGAATTTGGCAGAGATTCATTTCTTCACTTTAAAGGGTCGCAAGCCAACACTGTGCTGAAAACATGCTTTTACTAACTTGATTCATTTAAAAACAGTGTTCAGGTTTTGGTCAGAGTTTGAACACCTCCACCCTCTCTCACACCTCATCAGTCGTGGCTTTGGAGATCTTTTCTCTGACATAGTTGTTGTTAGACATGTCATCCAGGGTCAGGAGGCAATACTGGTAAATGCAGGGCCCGGAAATGTCATAGCATGGGGTATGTAAATTTTTGCAGTACTTAAAGGCATCTTCCCATGTCTTGTTCTCATTCACCACCACCAGGTTGTCACCATAACAGATAGTGGACAGCTTTTCAGAGCAGACATGGCTGTGACATGTTTGAGTAGCAGGATCAAAGGAGGCACAGTCTAAAGTTAGTGGCTCCCCTGGTGCCCAGTTTCTGTACTCAGATGGAACACCTCCAATCCAGCTCCAGGTCTCACCACCAACTCGATACAGTCCAATCCAGCCATTTTTCTTAATATCACCAGCATCTGTAGTTGTAATGGTGGCAAGGTCACCATTTATTGCCTGACAGTAGTCTAAAGCCTCGTCCCAGCTGTTAAGGGATGTGTGATGCTTAGTTTCGTCTCCTTCTGAGCAGTAGAAATAATTCTTTTGTGAACATTCAATAATGTGCCACATTTTGTCCTTCTCTTTTACTAATGCACAGTGACGGACTGGCTGTCCATCGCTCCAGCTGATGCTCTGTGACACATTGCCTCCTGTGATTCCTCTCCCTGTTCTGAAACAAACAATGATATCTATGATTTAGCAACAATATTTACCCCCATTTATATTTCAAACTATTGAAGTCAGAATAAAGATAATTTCATAAAGGTTACTCACTTTAAATTAATCCACTTCCACACAGAGTCATCCTCGGGGTCTCTGAGTAAACCGATCCAGACTTGGCCGACCTTATATGTTGTCAGCCAATCAGCCAGCCAGGACTCATCCACTGTGTTCAAAGTGACCAGGTCAATGTAGTTCTTCTGACAGTACTGTCTTGCCTCTGTCCAGGTCATGCCCTCAGATACATAGTAATACTCCATTTGTAGGTAAAATGTCTCCATGCAAACAGCAGCCATGAGCAGGAGGGAAAGCGTGAGCACACGGGAGCTCCTGTTCCCCATGACTGGTCCTGTCTTGATGTCAAGTCAAAGGTGTGTCTGGTGGCAGAGCTCTTGTTAGCCGGGTCAGTTTTTGTTGTGGCCAGTGGCTGATGTGCAGCTCTCACTCTGCTTTAATAGCAGCAACACACAGTCACTCCCACACAGACGCACCTCCCCAGATCCAGTTGACCAGAACTGCACACCACTCCAGTGTTACAGTCATGTAAGTCATGCCAGTGGTTCTTTAATGTATTATTGTACTTAAAGCCTGAAGATGCTTTTTTTCAGATTCTCAAACTACTGTCACACACGTCAGATCTGTCCTAAGTCTTTATTTATCTACAATGGAAATCCTATTGTCATGTTTTGGGTAATCTTCCAGGTAGCCTAGAGCTGTGTTTTTTTAACCAGTGTGGCATCTGTTCCCTAAGGGAGAATTCTGCTTTCCATGTGACACCTGAGAAGATTGTAAAGTAGCTTTGCTTATTTGAGAAAAACAAAACACAACAATCAGTTCAGAATCAGCTATGTGGGATGTGCATAGGTGGAGGATGTGGTGTTTTTGAGGTTCAAAAGTGTGGGCCTGTGTAGAAGCAGGACAGACAGACTCACTGACAAAAGGTTCAAGTTCACAGAGCTACACAACCAGTCAGCTGTGAGGGAGAGAACAAGGGCAGAGACAGATACAGCCTACAGGATGAAACCCCATGAGATCCAAAAGTTGTAATCACTGAGATTTTAAGTCTTGTTGATCTGGCTACACCCATTGTTTCCATGGTGACACTAAGTGTGTGGCATTTTCTGTATCAGAATCACAACAGAAGAGCAACTGTTGCTCAGTCAACCAATCTCAAGTTATATGTACGAGCATGTGGGCGATATGAATGCAGGGAGAGGGGAAATAGGGGACACCACCACTAATGATTAGGACTACTCTATTTGAGTGAATTACAGAACATAAATAGATTCATGGCAGAAAAATGAAGGCCAAAAAAAGCTTTAAGCAGGGTTTGGTTTCATTTAAATGGGCTCAAGTGCAACCACAGACCCATCACAGCTAATGTTTTTACAACCCATCAATCAAAGGGCATGCAATGAAATGGGTGTAAAATGGAACAAAAAGTTTGGGAAACACAGACATAAAGAACAATCTGAGCTAGTCTACAGACACACACATTTTATGCAAGCATTTGTTTCTATCTAAGTTTGTTTAATGTTTCTTCTCTTTGATTCTATTTTGTCTATAAATGATAACAGAACATTCCCAACATTTTTAAAGGTTTAGTATTTTAAGTTTTCTGATCTTTTCCTGCTTCCCTTTTCCCTACTTGTCTGTCTTTATGCCCCTCATCTTCAGACTCCTCATCTCTCTATATCTAACCTTTTCATAAATTTTTCCTCTTTGGTCCTGTGTTAAATTTCCAGAAGAATTCATAAGTGGTCAGAAACACTCAAAAGAAGGGGGGAAATGGACCCAAAATGAACCCTGATGTTGTTGACTTCGCCTCAGTTTGCCTTACATGTCAGCACTTGGTTTACTTAAAAACCAAATGACAAGGATTTGATCATAAAAGAATTAAAAAAAAAACAAAGTAGACCCAAATCCAGTCTTGTTATGGGGTGAAAGCCTCCGTTCTTCTGCATTTGAAAAAAGAAAAAAAAAACATTCAAATTTTCGACATTCAAAACTGTCCAGTCTCCATGCTTGGATGGGGAAATCAGGCTGCAGGCAAATGACTGGATTTGAATGTACTTAGTGAAGAGATGCTGATGTGCATATCCTTGTGCTGACCTCTGTTTACCTGGCAAGTTAGAAAGTTTCAGCACATTATCCATTTAAAAACACACAAACACTTTAGTCCCAAAGCTGAGCAGCTGATGCCAGTCTAAAATGAAGATGTCTACAGAGTGACCTAATTATGTCACAATGCTATTGAATAATTCAGACTCTTTCACTTCTTTTGAACATACCTTTAAATATTTTAAATAAAAAATAATGCTGCTAGAAGTATATGCAATCCAATCACAAACTTGATTTTGGTCTAATGCCGTAGAGTTGTGAGGTGTGTTGTTTCTTTTGTTGTGTGTTCAGTGAAACAGTAGGTGGCACTTATGAACATTTTCAAAGCTTTTCATGTCAGTTCCTTTAAAGAGAGAAAAAATCTGACCATGGCAGGAAGCAGTGAAAGTGATTTCTTCTATATTAGGTTGCAGCCTACATTCAAACTCCTGCTGCAGTACTCTAAAATAAGCTGCAGGTGGCTCTAAAGGTTCCCAGTTCCAGCTCGTGTTTCTCTTGCTTTTTAATTCCTGCTACATGTGTGATGTGACTTACAGTGAATTAGTCATTTTTTGTCTTACATATTTGTTCTTTACATAATTACTATTTTTTTAATTCAAAAGTAAAGATGAATCAAGGAAATGAGGAAGAGGACCATGGAGTTGTAGAATATGTCTTAACCACTATAATCTATTTTAGTGGTTTATATTTTGTATATATGTAAATATTATGTTATAGTTTATATTATTTAAATGCACTTTTTTGTCCATTACTATGACTTCTACTGCCTTCACATGGACGGAATAGTATTTATGTTATCATTATGTGATCGGTGTTGTCACCATTTCTTCACAGTCTGTCTCCCTGACACTACACCTGGTCCAAAGTAATCTAAAAATGAGAAGAAATTTAGGATTACATTTTAAAGGAAATTTATGCAAATTGGAAATTGTACACAAGACAAATAATTCAACTGGTGTCAACACAAAAAACTAGAAGATGAAGGAACTAAACATTCAAAATAAGAGAAGGAAAAAATCTTTGGAGTAAATTTAAATTTGTTTTATTAACTTTGTTTTATCAACTAGTGGTAATGGAAGAGGCTGAAAGCATTATGCTTTATTGTAATCATACTCCATTTTAATTATTCAACTAAATATTCGGTAAGTTTTCTGCCCTTTTTTATTTGTTTGATTTGTTAGTTTCCAGGTGCCCACAACAAAAAGATAATAATAATGAAACAAGACAACTCAACAGCTTGAGGTTTTTCAAGTTTTATTTCTTTGTCTCTTTACTCATAAGCGGCTTCTCAGCCTCCTCTTTCCAGTGGTGAACAAGCCTTTAAAACACACCAACAGGATGATGGATACAGTAGTTACCATAGTACTGAGCCATAACGACACATCTAAGGTGGCAGTGGGAGGTGGAGAGGGGGCACACGGACACAAATACTGTCATCGACCGATCATCTCGTCATTAAAGGAAAAACAGATAAACTCAGAACACTCAAACACACTTATGCTGCTGCCTACGTATACTGTAGTAGAGCTAAGGGCTGTGATGCTATGACTTGGCTATGGGTGGGGCCTGTGTGTAAAAGACAAGGGGGGAGGATGGTTGGGGTGGTCCCTTTCCTGACTTCCTATTTGAACAGGAAGTGTTTACTCCTTGGAGTTCATGTAGAGCAGCAGGTCAGCAACACGGTGGCTGTAGCCAAACTCGTTATCATACCTGGAAGGAGAGGGAGAAAGAGAAATTAATTTCTTGGTTTTCTGAAAGGTGAAACTGTGTTTTGCCCTTCTTTATATTGTTGCTTTCTGATTGATGTGTATGCCTGACAAAGACATTTAAAAAACCAACCAGGAAATGAGCTTGACAAAGTTGTCGTTGAGGGAGATGCCGGCACCAGCATCAAAGATGGACGAGTGGGTGTCACCGATAAAGTCAGAGGACACAACCTGCAGATCACAAACCAAACGCATGTCAGATATACTGTAGTGTTGTGTTTACCAACTGTAAAATAGAAATTCAATCACAGTGATTCATGGCGATCATATAATTTAAGGCCTTTTTCTTTTTTTTTAAGTTAAGTTACTAAAAATCAATTCAGAACATGAGTAGAACAAACTACATAGCCTGGCTTGAAACTCTTTCTCCCACGTCACCCTACTCCCACAGTTAGAATTTGTGTTCTGGCATCATAACTAGCCATTTATTTTGCAGTATTGTATATGTGAAATAACTCTGGGTGTTACCTGGTCCTCAGTGTAACCCAGCACTCCCTTCATGGGCCCATGTGCAGCCTTCTTGCAGGCTTCCTTAATCTCAGAATAAGATGCAGGCTTGGACAGACGGCACGTCAGGTCCACAACTGACACATCAGACACTGGAACCCTGAAGGCCATACCTGTCAGCTTACTGGAGACAGAGAAGATGGACAAAGGAGATGGATTTAATTTGTGTCACTATGTTTTTGGTTTTTCCTAGCCATGTATACACAATTAGCAAAAGTACCCAGGACTGTCAAGTTAATAACAACTGCGTTTGTCCTTACCCGTTGAGTTCGGGGATGACTTTGCCCACTGCCTTGGCTGCACCAGTGGATGCTGGGATGATGTTCTGGTGGGCACCGCGGCCATCACGCCAGGCCTTGGCGCTGGGACCGTCCACTGTCTTCTGGGTGGCTGTGTATGCATGGACTGTAGTCTACAGAATGGATTGTAATATCATTTAAAAATTAGGGAGTCTGGCATTCAATAAAGCTAAACATAATCTAAAGACACAACCTTCATCATCACAGTGTTTCTGCATGTCACATTTGAATATGTGTATCTAAAGATACTGTAACTTACCATGAGAGCCTCCTCAATGCCAAAGTTATCATGGATGACTTTAGCCAGGGGGGCCAGGCAGTTGGTGGTACAGGAGGCATTGCTTTCAGTAGAAAAACAGAGACTGTCACTATCAGATACTGGATTCAGTTCTCTCCACACATAAAAGTACATAATGAAACTGCTCCACCTAAATCTATGAAGATGTTTGTAAAAATTAAAAATGTACAGCGGATACACATCCAAGACCAAAGGTAAGTTACCTGACGATATTCATAGAGGAGGGGTCATATTTGTCCTCATTGACTCCCATGACAAACATTGGAGCATCAGGTGAGGGGGCGGATACAACCACACGCTTAGCTCCACCCTGGAGGTGAGCCTGTGATTGGCCAAGAGAATAAAGGGCACAGGTAAGAATCTGGACTATCAAGCTGTCTGTGTATTAGTTTCTGGAAATGTGTGTGTGTGTGTGTGTGTGTATTTGTGTATATACATACAGAGGCCTTCTCCACACTGAGGAAGACTCCAGTGGACTCAACAACATACTTGGCCCCAGACTCACCCCAGGGGATCTCTCCTGGCTTCATACTAGAGTCAATGAAAAGACACATTAAATGATTCTCACCTCTGTTCAGTCAGATTACACTTAAGGACAAACACAAGCGACACAAAAATAGAGAAAACAAACAAACAAAAACAGAGATAGTGCGTGAGGTTCATGTAATGAGAGAGAAGAGAGAGGTAATCTTGTTAGAGCAGTACATCCTGTGCTTTCCAAATTAGTGTGCAGAGCCTCTTTGGATAATGTCAGGCTAGTAATGAATAGAAAATGATTTTTCATGTAACAATTTTAGGATGTTTAGGTTAATATGTATTTTCCAATAAGCAGAATGTTGGGAAGAACATAAGACATAAGGAGGAAATGTGTTAATCTGGGGAGCAATGGCCGCTCTTCACAAAACACTACAGTCACTTACCACTGGAAGACAGAGATGGAATTTCCATCAACAACAAGCTTGCCGTCCGCTTGGCTGACCTCACCACTGTAACGGCCGTGGGTGGAGTCATACTTAAACATGTAGACCTTGAAGGCAAGAGGAAAATTATGAGCCTATTACTATACTGTCTTATTTCTTACAAGCCATTTCTGAATTTCCTGGGAGATATTTGATAGTTACTGGTAGTGATTTACTCTTAGCTTATCATTCAACTGAAGAATTGACCAAATGACAAGCAACAAATAAGCTGCAGAGCAAAAATGCACATCAAAGTTTTCTCACCATGTACTGTAGGTCAATGAAGGGGTCATTGATGGCAACGACTTTGATGCCTTTCTGAAGGCAAGCCCTCAAGACAAGACGGCCAATACGACCAAAGCTGGGAGAGAAAGAGAGAGAAACAGGAATTGTTTTGGGAAAATGATGGGAAACTTCCTCAGGATGTTGAACCACTCGTGGGACCTCACATGAATCTTCTAACAGAGCGTGAGCGTCCTTACAAACTCGAACATGACTTTCAGTGGTTTACTTTTACAGAGAGGGCCAGATCTCTTAAGCAGAAATAACAATGAAATCAATTAGGGCTGGGATTTTATCGCATTAGTTACGATTAATTAATTACAAAAAAAATAACGCAACAAAAAAATAACGCATTTAATCGCAATTTATTTTTGCACTCCAAACAGCGCGGAACATTTGCACGAGTTCCCGGCGTAGCTCAGTTGGTAGGGCGGGCGTCCCATGTGCGGAAGCTTCGTCCACACAAGTTCGACTCCGGTTCCAATCATTTGCTGCGTGTATATAAAATAATAAAATATAAAATTAAAAAAAAAACAACAAAAAAACCCCCAGAGGGATGAGTCATTTGTTGTGTGGAAAAAAACTACCGTGTGGAAAACTGGATGTGTGCACAAATTGTGTAAGAAAGAATTTGCCTATCAACGGAGCTCTTCCAGTCTCCACTACCACCTCAATGCCAAACATGTTGCAGCTAGCACAGACAAAAAAATGACAAAAAATCTTGCTTCTCGTGTCAAATATAAATATATGCGATTAATTGAGATTAATTAATTACAAAGCTTCAAATTAATTAAATTAAGTCCCACCACTAAAATCAATAGTTACAATGCTCCTGTAGCTCCACTTCTGTTAAGCTATGATGTGAGCTGAACACTTGCCCTTCTTATTTATAGTGTAATCTTTCTATGGCCATCTCTTTTAAAAACAGCTTACTAGCCACCATAAAACTACTGTGGAAAAGCAAATGATCATCTTCAAGATATGCTTCACTGACATCCTGTATTGTATCATATTAAATAAATCTGAACCATTCTGCTTATAAAATGTGCAGGCGTTCAAAACTCACCCATTGATTCCAACACAGAGATCTGACATGGTTGCTGCTGCTTGGTGGGGATTGAGTTACCTGTGGAGAAAAAAATAACTTGAGAAAGAGAACTAAACATAATGAAAGATGAAAATAACACCATACCCAGGCTACCCCATCATACTTAGTACGGTCCTCTATCTGGCTATGAACTCAGTCAGACGTCTCAGACAACATTCTTCTGTTTTAAACAACGCCAGATATCACTACAGTTTTGCAATGTGCCAGCAAAAGCCCTCTTTTTCTTCATCGAGTTTAAAAAGACAATGGGGGACTTGAAAACAAAACACTAAAGTATATGCAACTGCTTGAACTAATACAAACTAATTATTTTTAGCCCAATCTGTCATTAAGTGTGAAACCTCTGCTCTTTAGGCTCCAAAAACTACTAAAAAAGTCTATTTGTATCACTGTCATTGTTCTCACCCTATTACATACACGCTGACTTTCACATCTGTCCTCTTCTATCATCCCTGCACTTCCTGCACTGCACTGTCCCCCATCTTTTAGTTTTGATACAAAAAATGAATAAAAAACCAGCAAGTTGTCATTATCGTTTGTGCTGTCAGCTGGTAAGTCTGTACAGCCATGTTAAAATAACATAAGTATGATGTAGAACAGTAGTAATGTGACACATTGGCACTAAAGAGTGAATATAACACAAAGGTGGTACAGTACAATATATGCTCAGACGGTAAATATGACAAGTTACACTGAAGAACAGCAAACTGCAGCTACACAAGCGTGCGATTCTGTCTGTCGTCAGTAACAGAAAAATACAGGCCATCACACAGCATGTTTTATAAGGACCTGCTGCAAGAATAAGGAGGTGTCGCAGCGAGCAGGGACATGTTTAGAAAACAAATGGATGTGAAAGAAGAAAGTGGTAGGAATGTAACGCAACAAACAGAGACTTGTCTGCTGACTGAACAGAGAGGAAGCCTGGCCTTGACTCAGCTATGTGTTTTCCCTCTGCCTCTCCTTAACGTACTGTACACTCTTCTGCCTGTCTCTCCTCTCCCCGCCTCCTATGTCCTCTCCTCCTCCTACTTTTCAGGCGCCTTCCCTTCCTTCAACTCTTTCATGAACTCCACCTCTTCCTCTCCTTGGCTGTCCTTGGTCTAACTTGAGTGGTGGTTCTGAAACTTCCTCTAGCATGTCCTCCTTCAGTCAGAGGCCCAAAAAATAAATTCATGACCCACACCACACTTTTTTTTTTTGAATTACTATGAAAAACTTAAGAAAAACTCATAAGATGGTTAAATTTTCCATATCCAAGCTGAACTTAGTGAAACAAAGGTAAACATGATGGCATCCGCAAAATCTCGTTTATTTTCTCTGCATGATACTCACATGACCCCACTGACAACTACCTGAGGCTAAATCAGAGACTCTGTATGGTGACTCGATTGCTAATATGTTCACTGAGAATTAAAAGTGACAATTTATCGTAGTTTCAACACCCACCAGCTGAATGGTGAGCCAGTTTAGAATCATACAATCTGACTTTATTTACAGACTTATTTAAGTTTTATTTATGTTGGACAAATTTAAACACATTTCTGTCCCTGACATGTGACCAAACACACTCATACAGCTAAAAAGATATAAATCCTTCCTTTGTAGCACTGACCAGGCTGACCAGCAGCTCACCTATGTGTGTGTGTGTGTGTGTGTGTGTGTGTGTGTGTCTTTACGTGAAAGGCACAGGTAGAGTAAGTAAGGGCAACGCTGATTGCCCTTGAAACTGGTTGGTTGTCATTTTAGACTACTGTAATCCCCTAATCTGTTGTGTGTTGTGTGTGTATGTGTGTATATGTGTGTGTGTGTGCGTGCGTGTGTATGTGAGTGAGTTTGTATGCTTGTGTGTATGCCTGTGTCTCTGTCTGCATGAGTGTATGTGTGTATCTGAGTGGGAAGCATGTAGGACAGGCTGTTGATCTGGTGAAATGCATTGTGGGAGCACTTTAAATAGACTAAAGGTGCAACCAGATTAGGATAAATGATCTTATTGTCCCACACACTCTTGAACATGAACAATGGTAGATAAACTTGGAACTAGGGCTGATAAGTATGGACCAAATACTATGTCTCAGTATTTTGAGGGTGAATGGTGACACATGATATTCATCTTGTCATTTTCTACAAAGTTGGCTAGTTTAATCTGAAATGTATTGAAAGCCACAGTTGAGGTGACACAAGCTCCTTTATTAATGAAGCCTTTGATCAAAATAAAATGTCAAGTTTGAAGAAGAAAAACTAAAATAAATTACTTAACACAACACCATAAATAACAGAGTTGCACGGTATTTATGGACAATACTGTCAAATTTAAATGTCATTTTCTCTTCTGACAAAATTCCCAATCATTAATGTGACAACATTATATTATAGTATTATAGTAAAATAAATTCAGAATCCATATCACTGAAGGTGTAACTCTGCTTGATGCCAGTAGTAATCAATTTATTGTACAGGCTGTCAGTTTCAACTGTCAGAATCATTATCTTTTCAAGTTTAGACCTGTTTACATTTTTTGTGTGCCTATTTGTAGCATCTGTCTTCAGGGTAGAGCAGCCATTTTATGTTCTGCTGCTAGCATCCTTAATACAAGGTCACCAAAGGAGAGATAGAATAGACAGAATAAGCAGAGAGAGAGGTTGCATACAGTACGACCATGCTGCTCTCACATTTCAGTGTCTCTCCTCTACTTTGTACTTGGTTCTCACCATTACCCATTGTGCATTCACAACTCTTTCCTCTTCCCTGAATGCTCCCTTTCACGGTGTCGCCTGTGCACTTTTTAACAATTTGTCTCACTCTTTGGCTTTGGCTCTCTCAACCCAAACTTCTCCATTTTCTCCACACAGAGGAGTTGCCCTTGGCTCCCAAACATAAAATGGCTGCTCAACTGACAAATTGTACCACTTTTTAGACAGAAAGGCTATTCTACTTCACAAAAGTAGATTTTGCTTTGTAAACTGTGATGCATCAGAGGATGAAATCTCAAAACTGTGAACTGTGCCATGCAACAAAAAGTTTTTAATTAGTTTCTTTAATTAAAACCATGAAAATGTGAGTATGTTTGAATATGTCGACTTGTGCAAGTACAAGCGACTCTTTTTATGCGACTAGAACAGTTGATTTTGTGTGTGTGTGTGTGTGTGTCACTCTGCCTGTACACACTTGCTGACACTCCCCCCTCAATGTCCGTTACTGTTGCCTGGCAACTGTTTGGGGTTTAGGCTAGTAAATTGCAGGGAAGGGAGGGGTTACACTGAGCAGCTAGCGCCTTAAATAAAAAATTAACACTTAAGATGAACTCAAACTTTAACCACTGATTCACAGTTTACAAAATTCATGTTAAATTAATGAAGTCAATGGTTTAAAACTATGCATGAACACTGTAGATTTGCTGGAGAGTACTATCAAAGTTAAGTCTTTAATTCTAATGTTCACACTGCTCATGGTCTCAGGATCTTACTATGCAGCCAAAGAAATACAAAATGAATTAAATATGTTAATTTTTAGAAAAATTTCATTTAATACAGGTTTAATTAATGGATATATAAAATAAAATGTACATTCTGAACTGCAGCTTCATGTTAACTATGAAATTTAATGCAATGTTAGCATATAATATGCAAAATGTCGTACTACAATAAATCAAAACACTGATAGCAACATGTATGAAAAGCAAAAATCTACTCCTTCTCCTTCAACTAGGAGCTCTTTCCACATAATCATCACACAGTCCTGCCCCTTTTTAGTGCAGACAAATCAGCTCTGATCTTCAGCACTCATACAGACAAGTCACAGCTCACAGAGGCAGAATTTTGCAGAGCAGAGCAAAGAAGTAACATGTTGTTGACTGCACTTTGCAATCTGCTGACACTCATTGAAGTGTAGGAAAAAGAGGCGGACACATGACCAGGCATGTGAAGCCTAGTATGTTTCCAACAACATTTCTCTGTCCATTGCTGACACTGCAGATTTATGTCGCTGAAGTTTTACAAGTTTACCAAGGAAGATCTTTTTTAATATCAAACAGGACTGACTTGCAGACTAAATATGGTTGCTGTGGGGTCACTGTTATGCTTAAGCTACTTAGCAGAGGCTTTCAAAGATTTATGCAGCTTACTAGGGTGAAATGGGCTCCCTTGAATGGTAGTGTCTGCATCTGAGTTGATATATCTGTACAACTTGTACTGATGTGAGCCAAATACATGATTCAGATTTCTGCAGTTCAGCCACCTCCTCTTCTGATTGGCTGATCAGAAAGCAGACTGAGACCAATCAGAGAGATGCACTGTACAGTGCTCATTACGCGTAGGACGGGAAATGCATCCATCTTACCAATCAACCTTCCTCCTTTTTTATCTTTACTTTTGTCTCACCATCCTAATCCGTAAATCTGACATCTCCTTTATCACCAGCCTGAGATCAGGCTGAACTATCAAGAGCCACTCTGCATAGGTGGTGCAACCATTGCCTCTTCTGATTGGTTAGATAAAGGGGAGAACCAGCCAGTCATAGAAGGATTACACTGTTTGATCCTAAATAATGAGGGAGAATGCCCGGCTACTCACTTGTGTATTTAATCTTTTCCTCTGTCTCTTCATCCATCTGTCCTATATCCTAGTGCTTTTTCCTTCCTCTGTTTTGCTTATTTGCCTTCCTTTGTCTTTCACCTGCTCTCCTCTAACCCTCTCTCTCCTTGATTTCAGCTGTCTTTCCCTTAATTTTTTGACTCTGTAAGTATCGTTCCTCCCCACCCCTGTTCCTCACAACCCAAACGAATGATTTAAATGCGATACCCTCCTTCCATCTCCCTCTTTGTCTGTCCTCACCATTCTTTGTGAGTCTAGTCATCCTCATTTAGCACAACGTGCTCTCCCTCTGAGCTGCGACCCATTTTCCTCGCACAAAACAGATTTCGGTTGGGGGAGTGGTGATGGTGGGGGTGGTACAGGACAGTGTCGCCATGCCTGTGTGTATGTGTGCACAACAGAGGGACTGCCAGGGGAAAGATAACACATAACCAGTCAACCGGAGAGGAAAAAAGACAACAGGCTGCACCAGGGGATGAACTCTCAAAACTGAGAAAAAAAAAATCTGATGTATGAATGAAAATGAGGGAGGGAACAGAGCTTGATACAGCATTTTGCTTCTGCCAACACCTCCTTCAATGTAGAGGACCAACTTTTTGCCAAACACAGATTCCTCTTTTATCTGTCAATCCTCCCTAAAGAACAGTTTACAGCACCCATGTATCATGTGATAACTAGGTAACTTAGTAGGTAAAGAGCAGCTGTTAACTAAAACATGACTGAGGGAAAACTATGAGTTTGAAAGAACCTATATTTCTATCAGGAGAGGCTAAGAGTAGACTAAAGTTAGCACACATAGTTATTGTGTTGCTTTCGATTTGGGTAGTAAATATTCTTCAGTGAGTATATGAACTCGATGACTCTGCGCTTACTTTTCCCGACCTCATCACGCCACTCCCCCCATCCTTCCTCCTTCAGCCGCCCTTCTCTCAGTGTCTCTTCCCTATTCAAACCTTCCTCAAGCTTTCCACCCCTCTGTCACACCCTCTCTCTCTCTCTCCTCGGTAGTTTTCCACTGCAGTTTCTTGATTGGCCAGAGGCCAGACAGACTAACCAATAAGGTAATGTTTCCTCTTCTTGCCTGCCTCTTGGGAGAATCAAAGGGATCAAATACAGTTGATACTGAACAATAAATGCCATTTATTCACCATCACGCGCACATGCTAGTGAATTGGATTTAGACTGTCTGTGGTGTCTACAACTTGATGAACTTTTCTTTAGCTTAGCTTTACTTTAATTTGTCTTTTTTAGTTAATCATCATGGAGGAAGCGTCACTTTGCTCTTGTAAACTAGTCAGTTAAATGTCCAACATCATCACATCACTTGTCAGACACAGAGACACACAACGCCACAGACTGTGTATCCAACCTAGCAGGTATGGCCCCCTGCTGACAGGGACAGACGGATAAGAAGTTCACTTTCCTATTAGACATTTAGACATAGAAGGTGGCTTTATAAATAATAAATGAAGTAGCTTCAGTTCAACACTGCTGTGAGCATAAAGTGCAAACAGAAGGGTTGCAGACACACACACAAACATACCAACCACTAGGCAAAAATTATGCTTCAACAAACTGCTGTGGAGACACGCACTGCCTGCACACACTGCACACAGTCATGCTGTGTGAGCTTATGTCTGCAGGTAGATGTATATATCCTCTTTAAGGCTCAGAATCATTCACCTCCACTGCTCCCTCAAGCTACAACACAGTAATACAGTCTGACACCTCAGACTGACTTGGGGGGTACAGCTGTGCAACATGGCGGACACCATGAAAGTAAACCAACTCCCTCTGTGGACGTAAAGGGCTCATTTTAAAACAAACTCACATGAAAACACAACTATTCTTATTTTTATTTAAGTGATTATGTACTGATAAAAAATAATGTTCCATTTTCATCAATAGATGCCCCCCAAGCCTGCAGACTGGACCTTTAAAATTGTCAGAGTGCTGAGTCACTCCTGAGTTCCTTCTTTACACACATACTCGACAAAATGGCTGGTTGACAAGTCACCTGCAGAGCATTATGAAGAGTGATGCTCATGCCAACCTTACTCGAGAATCAACCACATTACTATAAGGGGAAAACTTGTGTTAATCTAGAAAAAAACACGTCATAATCAGCTCAAAATCCAATGACTCATATCTATATGTAAATTAGTCTCATGACAAATCTGACTTTCAGTGGCAGTGGGTGTTCACTAGCTACAGACTACACTAAACTAATATATATTGATTTTGAATCCAGGCAAACTGTGTACCAGTGAGAAAAGAATGACTGTCTAGCATGACAATCATGAGTAGCTTGCAGACAGTTATCTGATAAAGGAAAAAATAGGTATCTCCTCAGTAGCTCTTGTTAGGCTGAAATTACATGTCATGTGTATTGCCAGTCTGCTCTAGCTAATCTCATTGGCTGTTAGCTTACTCCTTGCTCAGCAAAGGGCCAACTCTTTGGTCACGCAGTCAGTGACATTTGCATTTCAGACATCTGACTGACACCCTAATGTGCAACAGTCATTAGGGCAGACTGAATGAATGTGAAAGTAATTCTGAGCTACATGGCTTGTAATAAAGGTCAGTGCCTCTTATTCAAGGAATTTACTTGTTTCTTTAAGTAAAGTTTTAATGTATCTAATAGCAAGCACATCTTTGGTCACTACCTGTCATGATGTTCAAGTGTGGCATTTAGTCACCAGAACTGATGAAACTAAATTTGTTTTAAGATCTAGTAACAACATTTAACAATCGGTTGGAGTAAATCATCTAGAGGGAGGATACAGTCATAATTCATGCTTATTATGAATAATGAAAACTATCATTTGCTGATGCTTGGCCAATAGCCACTAATTCTCTTCCACATTAATGATTGTAAGATGTGAAGAGGGTGACTCACACACACCTTTGGCCACATAAATTGCATCTTCCTGCAGCACTGAGCCTGTTATTAGTGACCTTCAGTCTTCCAGAACCTGAGCCAAGGGGTGTGGCTCCCCATCTATTCGTACGACATGAATACACACATTCAAGTTGCTAAAGAGCTTGAAAATAAAGAAAAACCACAGGTAAACATCCCTACAGCAGCTCTGCTATTGCTGTGACCTTCCTCAGCTGGAGGTATGACCTTGAACAGTTACACAAAGCCAGACATGGCTGCATCCGCATGTACCACACCTACATAAGATGAATGAAAAGTGTAGTACAGTTATAACACAGTATTTTGCACTATATTACTTCTATCGTTATTATAAATAGTCGTGAATATTAGGGGAGATTAAAGCATCACTTTTTTGCACTATGGTACAATGTGTGCCATTTACTGATTTAGCAAGCACATCTTTAACATCCTTTCTTCTGTCCTTCCTATCCAGATTTTGTTGCACTGATAAACTTCATGGCTGATTGTGTGGCTTTATAAATTGGAAATGATCTCAAACTGTTTTGTTTGGTTGCTTTGAGGAACACAGGCCTCTGCGAAACCGCATCAACAGGTCTGTCTGGTCTGATGTCAAATTGCGGCAGAATCACGCGATGCCACGCTGCCTCTCTGCCCTTCAAAAAGCATCGCAGGAAGGTTTTCAGCACGTCTCCGATCTTAAAACTGCTAGAGTATCCTGTTTCATTTCTTGCTTCACTATTATTTCTGCTTTCTGTCGTTGCAAGCGTTCAATTCATGTGTGAAATCTAATTGCGCAACGACTTCATCTTGAAGAGCACGGGAGGCACGTAGCTTTACCTCCGGTTATGCACACTCATTCATCCCGTATACTGGCGTCATACAGCCTCATACACTTGTGCATCGACACTTTTACGAGCAACAGTAAACCAATATTATTTCAACATTTATTACAATTGTCTTTGTCTAAGTACTGTTGTGATAAACTCGATAATATATATTTTTGTAGTGGGTTACATAACATGGAGACTAATCCACTTCCGCAAAGATGCAGCAACGGGAGCTGCCAATGTCACGTCACCCGCACAGCAAGACAATTTACCTAAATAAATAAATTATACATTGTGAATGGAACAAAAAATAATGTGTGCAGGTTTCAGGGCACTGTTATTAGGCATTTCGATGCTTCGGCTGTTTCCAGCTTTAGTGGATTTTATTGTAAACAAAGTGTTAAGTCTTAAGCAGAATCCATTT
This sequence comes from Acanthurus leucopareius, assembly GCA_029814765.1. Classification (NCBI taxonomy): domain Eukaryota; kingdom Metazoa; phylum Chordata; class Actinopteri; order Acanthuriformes; family Acanthuridae; genus Acanthurus; species Acanthurus leucopareius. Next base: position 10,063,384 of record JAQMCX010000057.1, on the reverse strand, counting down.
CACAACGACGAGCCTCTCTCCAGACTGCAAGGCCATGGCCGCATCCCCTCCCATCCTCGCTTTCTCTTCCTGTATCATTAAAGCGTGCATCCTGCGAAAGAGGCTGCTTTAAATACCATTACGCTAAATGAGCTATCCCAATCTTTTAGCCTCTGACCTCTTTCTCTGGCACTTATGCCACGTTTAACAGATACGAGACTGATTCAAATAACGCAGATAAAATATTACGAAATTCACCATACAGGTTACAGGGTGGCTACTGGCTTCCGCAAGTAGTTTACTTATTTAGTGATGCAACGCTTATTAAAATGTGTGATGAATTTAAATGCATAAACAAAAAAAAAGTCTTATACAACTGCGATAAGTTAGCCGAGTTAACCAAATTGATAAATGGCAGGTCGATACTGATGCATAGTAAGATGAGCTAACATTTTACACTGTGCTGAAGGCTGAGCCGTGTGAGATACTTCTAACGTCATTGATTTGATAATAAGCGTAAACTAATGTTATTAAGGGCCTTTACACATGAAGGGTAAATCAGTCTAGCGGCTTACCTCGCTGCTGATGCTTCTCGGGTCTGTGTGCGCAGTCTACAGTACCGCCTTCCGCTTATATACAGGGCACGTGCCTCGGGGAGCCTGGTCGCCCGGGCGACGTGACGTCATGCCATCCTCTGCTGCTGGGATCCATTGGGAACGAGGGACTGGTCACGGTGTCCTAATGGCTACCACAGTAACCAGAGGGATGCAACACTGGTCTGTTTAACGTCTTATTCATACTGCCACAGACCCGAGGGTTGTGTCGACGGTGAAAAACAGTGTTTATCAGTCAGTAAACGGACGCAGGCGGATGAGGTATGAGACAGAGAGGGAGAGTTAGGGAGACTGGCAACAGGTCAGCGTGGCAGTGATGAAGCATTTTGTCCCATTCCCACATTTGCAGAGTTGGTCACGTGCATGTGATGAAACATTAGGAAAATGTAGCTTGGCGCTATGAAACACCCTTTTTGACATACGACGCAGAGACAGGAAGCTAACCAGACAGCCATAGCCACAATGACTCATTTAAAATGTAGCCCATTGGTAGTCTGGTCACTCTGCATGTTGCAGGGTCCTGCAGTAACTCTGAATGGTCTATACAGGCTAATGCTTTACGACCAGGCCTCCACTGCGCACTGATGTGTAAAGGACAGATTGGATCGCCTGTGTATGCAGTGTGTGTGTGTGTGTACCTATATGGAAAGATGCAGCACTGTTATGTAATAAGTCATTAAACTGACATGTCACGTTTCCATGGAGACAAGCTGCTTCACTGTTAACTGGCTTCATTAATGAAATGATTGCTTGTGCTACAAAATGCAAAAATACTACCTGTCCATATTGCCTGATCCACCTATGATTGTGCTGCTCTATTCTTTTCTTTGCTATTCTATATCTCCTTCCTCTCCTCTCCTCTCCTCTCCTCTCCTCCTCCTCTCCTCTCCTCTCCTCTCCTCCGCATGCTGCAGCACGTGTTTGAAAGAGAACATGGCTACGTGAGGGACGATGCGTACAGTAGTGTAAAATGGGAAATCCCTGCAGTGCAAGAAGGAAGGAAGGCTCGTTGACCAACATGATTTGCACACACACTGCGCATCTTGTATTTCGTCATCTTTGGCGTTTTATTTCCGCGTTGTAAGCAGGAATACAGAGCACATTTTAGAGAGTTGATCTTGTACACCCTGTTCCGATATGTTGTGGGTCGAGATGATATTTAAGAGAGTTTCATCAAATGTTAAGCTTGATTTTGTTGCAGTTATAAAATAAGTGTGTATTATCTGATATTTTCTATAACTATATAACTAATTATTATATTAGTGATAGCATTATTAATGATCATCTCCATTATTATATATATCGTAGAAAAGACCGTTATAAAACTAACTAAATCTCATAAATGTTTTTTTTTAAATTTATCTCTCAGTGGTCTACTCATGAAATGGAGAGATGATCAACAGTAAAAGCTATCTATCTATCTATCTATCTATCTATCTATCTATCTATCTATCTATCTATCTATCTATCTATCTACATAATGCATAACACTTCAGCCACTCTTTGCAAACACGATAGTGTTGAAGTAACGCCCGTATTGTGTTTAAAGCGCGCCTATATCCGCGGTTAAAATGAAAATGTATTTTTCTTTTAATTTTTTTCTTTTCGTGTTTTGTAGAAGCTGTTTATGACAAAATACAATAAAATCATCACATGAGGTTTACTCAGGATCAGAAGCTAAAATATCGCGCCATCTACCGGACGAACCACCATCCTGCAGGCCAAGATTGCTACATTGCCTAACGTTAGATGAACAAAATAGGTAAGAACTAAAATGTGTTGCAGGCTTGTTTTGAGGGCAGTCCCTTGTGCATTTTCCTCACTGACTTTTATGAAACCACTTCTTATGTTGACTGTCAGCATAATTTGGACAATGAAGTTCATGCAACGTACGTAATTTCGTGTTTTTTTGTTTTAGTTTTTTTTTAGGACCATTTTTTTGTATTCAGTGCATATATCATTTGGTTTAAGTTCTCACTGCAGATTTTTCTTCATGAAAAAATATTTAAAAAAAAATTTAAATTTGCAAAGACAGCAAATGTTTGCAAGAACAATTGGGGCTGTAAACACTGAACCTGACATTATGTTAAGTCTGACTGCACTCCAGCAAACCACTCTCTACAAAGTGAAGGAGATGAAAGGCCATAGATGCAGTATAGAGCAGAGAAGTGTGGAAAGATAGTAGGAGAGAAACAGTTGGCTGTAAATTTTGAACCAAATACAATGTTTGGAGACACCAAGATATGCATATATTCCACAGCTGCTATTAGCTTAGAAAAATAATCTTTGTCTATTGGCTTTAACCTTTGAAAAAACTTAATGATAATTTTACTTAATTTAAGTGAAGCAGCTTCATGTGATGTTTAAAGGTTTCTTTACAGCATGCAACATTGGACAAGCAGCACACCGACACAAGACAGCAGGGTAATGGGGTGAATTTTGAGACATTTCAGGGTCCATCATCCATCTTTCTATTCTTCCATGTTTCTTAATTCATTATTTTAAAATAATAATATAACCATAGGCATTTTAGGATTGTACAGCATGAAGAAGAAGGAGATTAATTTAACTTGAGGGACATTGAATTTTACTACACGCAATTTCCTTTTTGAGCAACAGGGGGCGAACTTGCCTTTACAATAATATGGTTTTATGTGGCAGTATCATTTGTGGGTGCCGTTGATGTTAATTCACTCACAGTTGTCTAATATGTTAATGAAGGTTTTTAATATCTAAGCACAAATATTAGAATGAATAAACGATAAAGCAATTTCTAATAAATGCACCAAACTATCAAGATGTCAAGGTAATCAACTAAGTGCCTCACGTTTCATATATGCATTTGGATAAACTACAAATAATGCATCAGTTTTGATTTAAGGCAGAAATTCATGGTTGCAGGTAATTCTCAGGAAGACCATGCCATGTGTGTTTGCTTTAGGCCATTTTGAACAAAGTTTAGAAAATTTGTGAATATTTAAAATGTAAAAGAAATTATTTAATGTGTTAGTCAGGAAATCTTAAAATGGTAATTGAAAATTACTGCCTTTTAATATCTGTATACATAATTTAAATTAAGAACAGACCATTAATTCACCATTTCAACTCTTCATGATATGCTTCACATGTAGCCTCATTCATGGTCTGTATATTGAGATTAATTCTGCTTCATGTCTCTGCGTCATCTGTGGGCTGAAAGACTTTCAACATTGACAAAACAGACTTTAAACAGACAGTCATTACAAAAGGAAGGTTAGTATGACATACTGTAACAAATAGAGCACAGCCTGCACAACTAAACTATAACTATAACTTTTTGGCTGTTTATGGAACCATTCTAGCAAAATTTTATCAAATACATTTGCAGACAACGTATAGTTTATTTTTCATGATGTCTTTCTTCCACACACTTTAGATTATTTCTTGGGAACGGAAAGCACCTGTGCAGTAGAACAAAGTATTTATTGATATTTAAACTTCCTTATATAAACTGTCAGCTGAACTGAGCCACCAGCCAAATGACAAATCTTTCATATGCACCTCCTTCCACTACTTAACAGGAAATTTAGGTCTGAGCTAAAGGTGTGTGGGGGTGTGTGCAGATGTGAGCACATGAGAATTCAGACTTTCCCTCAGACACAACACTGGAAAAACAAATCATTTGTCATTATAATTCAAACTTTTAAAATAATTTCCACATGTTCCAGTTATGTAAAGGTTTTAATAGCCAGAGCATTATGCCTAATTTTCACGTTTACATTACTCCACATATGATTATATCTCGCATAGTTTTTCTTCACATTCTCAACCCACTGAAAGTGATTTAAGACGACCCTAATGCTGTGAGCTCGAACTGTTCAACACACTGAGCCCATGGTACCATTAAAACAACCTCCTGACCCCCTCAGGCAGAGAGCTGGCCCTCTCTGATAATATTTTCATAGGCTGTGAATTATAAGTGTTTAAAAGGGCACTAATCGCAGTGTTACACTCATGCCAAGAGCTGCTTAGCATCAGTAAACCACAAAGTCTGGATAGAGGGAGGGCCAGGTTTTAGCCAAAGTTAAAACATTCATTATAACAATTATTTTTTATGGCGTATCTGCCTTTTAACAAAGTGTACAGTGGAAAATGAAAGGATAGACGTGAAGAATAGTGGGTGAAATAAAGCAAAGCCATCCTTAGTCAGATTTAAACCCTAAACACCACTTATACATAGAGTGTGCTTGGGGCCGTGATATTTCCAGTCTTTGACAAACTTTCTGGCAAATCCAGAAAATGGTGGAAGGCAACGGCTGCCAAAGGTTTAAAGGAAATGGTTCTGTTCTTCTCTGGAAAGTGAACATTTCTTACGTTTGAACAACTAAGATCAAGATTCTTTTTTAGACAATGTTTTACCTCCAGTGTATATAAGATGTGCCTAAATGAAAAATGTGTTTTAGTTGCCTGTCTTATGCTGTAATTACTGATGAATAATGTAATTGATTAAGCTGTATTTATGTTAAATGTGTGCAGACATAACATGCATTACTACTGGTACAGTCAGCCACATTTCTAATATTTTTGTTCTATCATGGAAAAAAGGAAAAGCACAAAACGACAGCCGCAACTGAGCTGTTGATGTTCACTGACCTTTTGAAAAACTGCTTTTATATCCTGTTTACATTATTGTGTAATGTGTTTGAGTATTTTAATTGTCATGTAAAGTAGCTTTAAGTAAATTGGAAAGTGTTCTATGAATATAAGTGTATCCAAAAAAAACCTGACATTATTTGTACATAACACACTTTTTATGTTTGTGAAATGCTTTTCAGTATTGTTGATGCACTGTTATAAAGACACAATGCACTGAGAGACGAATCTGTCAATCTGTCAATCCACCTTCATTCCTCCAACCTGTCTCTTTGCTGTATACATCTCTGCTTCCTCTTCAGTCTCTCCCATTCCTCTGTGTTTACCTTGGCCTGGCACTGAGGGACTGGAAGTGTCACCTCATCACAGCAGAGTTCTGTTTCCCTCTGAGGCTGCAGTAGGATGTCTGTTAATCTGATCTGCAATCCTCAACCTGGATTTGGCAGTTTTCTACAAACACTGTTGGCTCTGAGACAACTCAATGAAGTACTTCGTATGGCATTGCCCATCTGAAAGGTAGACTGCCTGTGAAACCTCTGCATCAGTCTCAGGGTTAGTGCATGGGACTGTGCCAAGTTTTAACTTTTCCTCATTTTGGCAGCATTTGAGGCAAACAAGATATTATGCAACACAGTGCTCTCAAATTCCAGTGAGCTGCCATGTGACGTGTTTGACTTTCTGGCAGTGCAATAAAAAACACACGAATGGGCAATTTTTTAGTCGTACACATCAGGCAAAGAATTTTTAAGGTGGATGACAGAAAGTAGTAAGCTACAAGAGCACAGTACAAGAAATCACAGCAGAGAGTTTCCCCACTGGTTAAACCACTGAATGAATGTTTGAGCCAACAAAGTCTACTGCTCATTCCCATTTTCTACAAAATAATTTGGCTAAAATGATACAGCTGAGATATCTCTTCTTTTGCTGCCAACATTTTATTCTTACTTTTTTTTAATTTTAATTTTCAATTTGTTATGTAAGAATATTGTACAGAGAGAAGGATAGTGTTTTAAAAAAGAGATGACTAGAGCAGACTGACAGTAACTGACTGATTTTACATCTGTTTACGGGTCTGCTGCAGAATACGGCTGCATATGTAAGAGAAGTTGTATACGTTGTGCAAAGTCTAATAAATGTCCTCAAGTGATAACTTAAGCCACTGTTGGTTAAGGCTGAAGGCTGCAAGCATGAAAATAAAAATGTTTTAAGGGTGTGGAGTTAGAAAAAAATGTGCTGACATGCCCAAATCTTTGCCTGAACTGTTGTGTTAGAGTTGCATCGTTGTTAATGGACTCCAGGGGGTTGATAAGGAAGCTAAAAACTGTTTATTGTAAGTCTGACAATGTTATATGACTGCAATATTAAATTGCGGGAGTATAGATGCAGTGACATGAAATGTTGCAGATACAGTAGAAGCTGGTCACATCAAGACTTAAAATGGTATTTGTTCTTGAATGCATTTCTTTCATCTATAGCTTTATCTCTCTTTCATATTTCTTTGTTTCCATTATTTTTGTTTTTTTCTGTTCCTGTGTGTCCTACAAACCTATGTAACTTATACGTAAGTGACCCTTTCAGTCAACTCTTCTTACTATTCATTGATATTCCTGGTGATTTTACTAACACCTTTAATATTTAATAGTGACATAAAAGGTGGTATTTATCAAGCATATATATTTGTATTGTTAAATTGTGTGTATGTGATGTGTGTTTTAGTGCCTTATTGCAGTCTAAGTAATGTTCTAGTTAAAGGAGGTGTGCATGAACTACATTTGTGTTTTCTGTTTTTTTTTTGTAAGTGGGTTCAATCGCTTTTTGTGGTTGGAATTTAGTACAAAAGCAAAGGTTCAGTCATCCAGCGGTTTGGGCGAATGTCATGGTGAAGATTTAAAGAATGAAGCGAGTCAGTGGAATGAACTCAATAGTGTGTGTGCGCGTGTGTGTGGGTGCGCGTATGCATGTGTGCTTGTGTGCGTGCGTGTGTGTGGGTGTGTAAGACGTGGTATGGCAAGGTTAGGACGAAATTCTTGAAAGTACAACGTGTCTCTTTTGCTCACCTTCTGTCAAAAACATCAGGTGGGTCTCAGGAGAGATGAGCAAACCTTAAAGGAACAGAGAGCAAGGTAGAGAAAGAGGCATAGAGGAAGTCAGAGAAAGAAATAAACACAGCAAACTCTTACCAAAATAAATAATAGTTTTGGTTTTAATTGAATTACAGCAAATATTAGACTGAATATAGCTTACTGATCCACAGCAGATAGAATTAATTTACTTCACTCTTATTAACAATGACAGACATGTCAGAACACAGAATTTCCAACTTTTAAACTGTATTTAGCTCAGTAACAATGTATCTTTTAAATAAGTTTGAAAAAGGTGAAAAAATAATTTGTCTTGGCTTTCTCAGACATTCATGCATCTAGAAGACAAGTAGGTAAAGATTTCTCTTAAAAATGTCCTAGAAGAGGCTGTTTCACTATTTTACTTTATGCACAACGTTTTTATCTTAATGCATTTATTATGTTTTCAAAGTATCACATGCAACAACAGATTATGTAAAAAAAACAAAAAAAAAACCAGGGAAAATGCATTACTGTATTTTTCCATAAAAGAAACATCTACTGGGAGGAAAGTTCTTTAAGGATGTCTCTTATAGAGATCACTCTGTACAGTCCAGCTTCTTCTGCAGAACTCTTGTTTGATTTCTAGGAATTATTTTAGCTCACAACAGTAAGAAAATAAATGGAAACTGAACACTGAATGTTGTAAAAAACAAATTACATGTTATCCACAAAAATATATGTACATATATATGTGTGTGTGTGTGTGTGTGTGTAGGAGAAAGGAGCTGTACACTGTATAAAGACAATGGTAACTACCAAGGCCACATGCTTTAACATAATCACAGTTTTGATTTTGTCCAGCTTTGCAGTGAACTGCTCCGACAAGCTGTGACTCTTCCTCTGACAAGCTTTGACAGCTTTAAGGATTTCAGGCTGTTTTCTATTTAGAATAGGAATGAATGAGTTTATCTAATCTTTGAAACTCACACCCTTTGCATATTGAAAAAACACAGTTAATTTGGCCTGTGTAAATGAGGGATTGCATTTTTTTTAACCTTCATTATCATCTACATTTATTTTTTAGATATTTTCCAGAAAAAGAGGTCCAAATCTCTTTGTTTTACATTTCTTGGTGTGCTCAGTGAACTGTATGGTATTATTAATGAAGCACGCACATACATACAATAAACTGTGAACTACTATGATGTTTAAACAGCTGCTAAGTCAAGTTCTTCTGCAGAACTCTTTTGGCTTTTGTCATCCCCTCTTTCCTTTCCTCAACACTTTTTTTTGTTCATTTCTCTTTGTCTCCTTCATTTCTCTCCTCTTTCTCTCTTTCTTTCTTCTCTTCTTTCAATACTGGGATCTACATTAACACCTACAGTATTAACACCTTGACTTTACTCATCTGATCCTCCTCTTTCTTCCCCTCTCACCTTCATACATCAGCACTCAGTCCTGCATGTGACCTCTCTCTTTTGTTTCACTCCTAATCTTTCCCTTGCTCTCATCACTATCACATCTTCCAGCCACTAAATCAGGGACTCAGGGACTACGGGGGTATTGGACACATTGTCAAACAGTTGGCCACCCAAGAAACATATCTATATACTCCCCGGTGTTCTCCAACTTTTTAAAATGTTTGTCTCATTTGTCTTGATCCCCCTTTTTCAACTCCTCTGCTTCTCCTTCACTTAATTCTGCCTATTTATTGTTTCTGCCTCTTACTTTCTTTCTCCCTCTGTCTGTCTCTCTCACACTTCATCTTTCAGTCTCTCTCAGCACCAGTTTCTGTATGCTGATGTCATGTGTTTGCATTGGGCAGCTCTGCTCTTTTTGACATATATATGGACCAAAACAGGTGATAATGTTTACCTAGACATATCCCTTAATTGGCTGTTTAAATGTCCAAATACAATAATTCACACATTTTGAATTCCTGAGGAAAAGGACCAATGGCTGAAAGAGTGCAAAAGGGACTAAGGACTGGAGATCTTGAAGCAAAACCAACAAAGAAATAAGTGCAGATTTGCAACAGGCTGCAGTTTCTCTGTGTAACACTGAATTAGGGCAGATGGAAAAGAGACGTGCCTCCCTCCTTTATATATATCTTCACAGCTGTGTCCTAAAGAGCTGCAGCACTGAAGGGTTTTGAATTCACTCAGCGAGGGATGCTCCCTCTCCGCAGCTCGACAAAGAAACTGATTTTCATGGGCAGAAATAATAGCGTATCGTATTTGTCATGGCCTCCCCTCTGTCATATTTAGACACACACACCTCCCCTCTTCCATCAAACACACCGAATCAATCTGCTGTGGTATGATGGAGGATGACAAGGTTGTTGTGTCAGGCAGGAATCAGACCTTGACCACCAGTGTAGATTTCCACCACTAAACCACCAACAATAACAAACCTAAAAATGTGAATTTGTTCCACTAGCATGATTAAAATTGCTCAGAACTGACAAAGAACTGCAGAACATGTTTTGTTCCCTGGTTCATTTTGTGGCTGAGAGAGACAGTAATTAGTTTGTATTCTTTACTTCTGAAAGGTATGATAGATATAGAAATAAATAAAGTTTGAGAAATCTAGCCACTTTTCCACAAAAAACAGTGTTCTCTAACTTTTTTATATATATATACTTATGTTAATGCTTGTTTTATTTCAGTCATTCTGTGGTTATTAAAATGACAAATTAACTTTCAAGTTCAAATCTTTAGTGCACACGTACATGTATATATATGTATATGTGTGTGAGTGTGTGTGTGAGTGTGCGTGTGTGTTGGTGTGTGTGTATATATGTGTACACACACACACACACACACATATATATAAAGTAAATAAATTCCGAATGCGAACTGTAAAAGAAACCGATAACTGCAGCATAATACTTTGTGAACTTGAAGTTTTTACTCTCCTTTTTAAAGTTCAAATGGTGTCATCTTCATATCTGCAGTCTATTAATAACAGCGTTAGACTGGGAGTGAGAACAGTAAAGAAACTGGTCGTGAGCCGAGCTCGAATCCAGCCGCTGCCAGCGCACAGCCTCAGCCCCTGAGCCACAGATCATCTCGTTAGTCTTGATTTCAGATTCTGACCCGAACCTGGAAGTTCCATCTGTGTGATTCACTCCAAGGTTGACTGAAGGATCAGGTTGCCCCTCTGGATTCATTGTGTGTGTGTTTGTGTACTATTTTTTTAAGCGCTTGTCCGTGCTACATGTATCCGCATACAAGCATATGGCTTTGTATATGTACATGTGCATTGATATCCAGTGTATGTGTATGCCTGCATGTGTGTGAGTGTGTGTGTGTGCATGTGTGTGTGTGTGTGCTGAACGAGGGCCAGGTATGGGTTGAGGAGAAGGATTGATGGTCCTGGAGGGACTCGGCAGCTGGAACGGAGAGCAGCAGACAGACGGACGGATGGATGGAGAGAAACAGGGGAATAAATCAGAGAAAAGAGAGGAGAAACGGAAGGTGGCTGGAAGTGTGGAGGACGCAGAGAAGGCGAGAGGTCAGGAGAGGAAAGTAGAGCTGATGAGGAGAAGGAGAGTGATCATAGAAAAAAAAAAAGATTTGTCCAGACAAACAAACTGCAAATTCTTGAGAAATGATGTGATGCGAGTTTTCAATAAAAGGCCAATAGGCTTCAATATGTGCCGTCATTCAGAAATGCCAGGAGACCATAGGAAATATCATATAATACTAATGTATCTGACCACAACCAGTCTCGACTCCGTTCAGACACACACACACATGCACACCTCATATCCATTTCTCCCTCTTCCTTTCTTTCACTCTCCACTTCTCTTTTTGCCTTTTACCACATCCCTTACTTTCTCTCTCCTTTCCTTTCTGTTGCTAACCCTTTCAATACACACACACACACACACACACATGCACACATGCTATATGCCTCTCTCTCCTGACCACATCCCCTCCTCTCTCCTCTCCTCCC
>JAQMCX010000057.1:9965717-10052036 GCA_029814765.1 Acanthurus leucopareius | reverse complement strand
GTGCAATATCAGCACTGTACTACTGTCTATTATATCATGTGCAATATCAGCACTGTTCTACTGTCTATTATAGCATGAGCAATAACAGCTCTGTACTACTGTCTACTATATCATGTGCAATATCAGCACTGTACTACTGTCTATTATATCATGTGCAATATCAGCACTGTTCTACTGTCTATTATAGCATGTGCAATATCAGCACTGTTCTACTGTCTATTATAGCATGTGCAATATCAGCACTGTACTACTGTCTATTATATAATGTGCAATATCAATATTGTCTGCAATATCATGTCCAGTATCAACACTTGCCTTCATGCTGTACATACCTCACAAACACTTAGAAAGTAGCACACTTGTTTCCTGCTGTGTAGGACTCTGTTAGTAACCAGGCTCATTGTGTGAGGCCTGGACCTGGAAACTGCACTGTGTTTTTTGGTTCTTGTTTTTTTGTTATTTATAGCTGTTTTTGATGTTTTATTATTATTTTTATTATTATTGTAGTTGTTGTTGTTGTTATTCAACCTCTTGCACAAGAATTTCCTTCGAGATGAATAAAGTCAGTGAAGTCAGGGCGAAAAACGGATGCGTTGGCCGGGAATCGAACCCGGGTCAACTGCTTGGAAGGCAGCTATGCTAACCACTATACCACCAACGCTTGTGTAGATAAGGGAGGAAACGCTAAATAAATAGACATAAAGTCTACCGATCATATTTATGTCATCCATACTTTTATTGAGCTTTACTTGCTTTCTTGACTTAAGCTGGAGTCAAATTTATTAAAGTACTTCCAGCCTCAGCCGCTGAGAGCAGAGACACCAGGCTGCTGAAACTGTGGAGGAAGCTACAGCTAGCAGCAAGAGCTAACCGGAGAGCTAACCGAAGCTAACATACCTGCAGCCTCCGGTTTTCGGCAGCATCGGCTCGGTTTCAGGTCTGGAGGACCGCGGAGTGGCAGCACGTGTGAAAAACAGAAGGTTTGCCGGGTTTTTTCTTTGCAGGGGCCACAAATTTGGGGCAGAAAGGAAGCAGGAGAGAAGCTGGAGTCAGGTGACCATAACAGCAACTGTGCACGTCCCGCTTCTTCCGCTAGATGGCGCCCTTTAACCATTATTCAAACAGAAACGGGCGAGAGGGTTTGTGGAGGACAGGAACGGATCCGGTGATTATTGCAGCTTTCGCCTTTCTTTCTCTTGAGGAGGAAACTTCACGGTCATTTAATCCTTCAAACTCAATTCACTGTTACCACAGATTATATATTAATCAAACTAAGATTAGCTGCCTCTCGACCTGAAAACACAGTCAGCGATATTACACACTGCAACAGGAGTCATTATGAAATACTGTTCAACAAACACACAGCCTGGAAAACGTCTTCTCCATGCTGAGCGGCCCAGACAGATGAGAGGATGACCTGCTGAGGGTCTGCATGATGGAGTTCACGGTAATTACAGTTTGTACATATTTACATAAGAAACAGGGGTTTGACTTTTATTCAGTATCATCTTACTGGGGGGGGTGGGGTGGGGGGGTTAATTGGTTTCAAACCAACTCAGCTGCAAAAATAATTAGCAAAAAGTAAACAGAACAACTAACAATAAGAAATGAAAAAGCTTATCAGGCACACATTAATAGTTTTATTTAATTTACATGTCAGACCTTAAAGAAGTGGAGAGGAAAAGCTGCTCAAATCCAGTGAGAAGAAGAAGAAATCTAAAAGTTGGACTGTGAGAGAAAGATCATACAGGAGGGTCAGATCTGTGTGAAAACAGGAGTCGAACATCATTTCAGCTAAATTTATAACAAATAAACTTGGAAATGTTTTTTTTATTATTGTGGTCTTGTCCTTTAAATGCTTACTGCAGCTGCAGATGTTCAGGGAGACTTTCTGAAACCAGGGAGAGAAAATCAAACCGGACGAAATGACACAAAATCAACGAAGAGATCAGAAATCCTCAAATCCTGCAGAGGAACAAAAAGGAGCACGATCACCTGCTCCTCTGCACATTCTGCACAGAGGACAACAAGTGTTTTCTTTGTTTTTTAATGACTTTTTCCTTGATATGAAGTTAAATTTCTGCAACAGGTTCAAAACCTGAAAACTGATGCACCATCCTGAGATGAACACAGACTGAAGCTCCTGAACACCAACAAGCAAAACTGCAAAAATGAACTCAAACTGAGAAATGTAATATTTAATGATGTTTGAAAAATGTGAATGAAAACAGTTTTAAAGTCGTCAAAATGGTGAAATCATCGATGAAATACAGAAGCTGCGCGGCAGAAGTCATGAGACACGTTTTAATATTTTAATGAAGCTCATGAATGATTCATGGCAGTAAATATTTGGCTCGCTGCTTCTCTCTCTCTCTCCTCATGTCCCTGCATGGTCTCTCCACCTCTCTCTCTCTGTCAGCGCAGGCAGCCAATCAGCAGCGAGCTCTCACGCCTCCTGTTTTCCTCTCACCTCGCCTCAACGCCAATCAGACCGCTCACACTGCGCGCGCGGCACGCTGCCACGGGCGCCGCCGACAGCAGGAGACACGGCGGAGGGCACGAGCCGACACACACGCACACACACGCACACACACGCACACACACACACACACACACTCCCCTCTCCGTTACCAAACATCAACGCCTCGTGTACCCCCTGCCACCTCCCCCCCTCCCCTCTTCCTCCGCTCTGTCGCGAGAACGATGAACGTATCCGTTCATAACCTCCGCCATTATTCATCACACCCCCTCCCCCTCCCCTCCCCCCTCCTCCTCCTTTTCTTCCCATGATGCTGTTTTTTTCTTTCCTCGAGCTGCTCTGTTTTCCCGCCCCTGCAGGCTCTCAGCCTCCTCCCGCCTCGACCTGACAAACCTAACGCCTCTCTCTCTCTCTCTCTCTCTCTCTCTCTCTCTCTCTCCGCCTCGCGCTCTCTCGTGCCAAGCCCAGGTGATTATCCATCCGCCCCCCGTTATCCGTTACCCCCCCCATCCCTCCCTCCGCTCCCCCTCCTCCTCTCCTCGGTACCGACAGAACGACAAATCCCTCCCGGTGCTCCCGTCCCCCCCCTCCTCTCTCTCTCGCGCTCTCTCTGTCTCCTTCCCGCCAGCCATGATCCGTGGCGGGCTAATTCCCAGACGGTCTTCTTCTTCACCCTCTTCTCCTCCTTCCTGCTCTTCTCCTCATCACCCTCTTCCTCCTCCTCCTCCTCCTCCTCCTCCTCCTCCTCCTCCTTGCGGGCCCGGTAAGTAGCAGCAGCACGAGCCGTCCATCTTCCCGTTCCTCCTCCTCTCTGTCGGACTGCATGCTGTGTTCACGGTATTTATCGGTTTTTATCGGCTCTGCCTGCTTTTTCTTTCTTTTTTTTATTTGATTGACCCCCTTCCCTCCCTCCCTCCCCCCTCCCCTCCCCCCTCCTCCTCCTCGCCTTCCTCGCACTGTGCCTGAGGGGGGAGGAGGGGGGGTTAATGTGTCGCGTGGGAGAGCCGTTTTCCCCTCGCGGCCGGTGGCCACCGTGACCTTCTGTCGGAGCTCGCGCCGGCCATTGACCAGACAGGGTAATTAGTTACGCCTCGAGGGAATGGAGGGGGGGGGGGCACGCGCACATTTTCAGGCTGGCTGCGCACACGCACGCACACACACACACACACACACACACACGTACGCACACACTCATGCTCTCATTCTCTGTAACAGCCACACACACGGTGTTTTTGTCTACAGTTACACACAGGACACACACATACGCACACTCACACAAACATTACGAGTTTCTTTCTCTGGCTGGCCACCACACACACACACACACACACACACACGCATACATGCACACACGCACACATGCACACACACACACACACGCACAACACATTTATTTTCCCACTCATTCACACATTCCTTCACAGTGTTTTAGTTGCACACTCGTTCACAAAAGCCAGTAAATGTTTTACCGTTGTGTGTGTGTGTGTGTGTGTGTGTGTGTGCATGCAGGTGTGTGTGTGTGTGTGTGTGTGTGTGAGTGTGTGTGTGTGTCAGAGAGGTCAGTCCTCCAGTTTTCACACCGAACACACCGGAGCCTCAGAGATCAAACCGCTGTGTCGGCTCCTGAGTCTGAGTCTCGGTTTCGGGTGTTTTTCGCTCTGCGGCCGACGTGAAGCTCGAGTTCATCTAACTTCACTGATCTAAACTCAACAAGAGCCGGAAATCAGGAACCGTTCTCTCCACTAAAAGTTCCTGCTCTGCTCCTCGGGGGTGAAGGCCGGAGGGTTGCTGGTTGGGATCTGGTTCTCTGCTCAGAGACACTTCAGTTGACGAATATAAAACATGTGGTTTCTGATTAAAGTCCACAGACTCGTGGTGTTCTCGCTCTTCCATCCTTTGTGTCTGCAGCAGAGCTCCTGCGGCGCTCTGACAGGTGTTGTTTTGTCTGTGACGTCACTCAGGTCCGTCCGTGTCATTGGTGGATGCTTTTATCCGGTGGCGGTGTCACTACCTGCAGCATGTTTCCCGTCTCTCTCGTGTTTCCGTTTGTGGGTTTAATTCAGAGACTTCAGGTTAATGAGGATCCATCAAACGATCAATCAGCCAATCAGTCAATCAATTCATGGACCTGGAGCAACCTGTGCGTGTCGATAAAGGGACTGAAAACAAAGAAAAGGTCTCAGAGGTTCAGTGTGTAGGATTTACTGACATCTAGTGGTGAGGTTGCAGATTGCAGCCAGCCCAGTGTTGGTCTTGGTCCTGATCTCCGTTAGGCCTCGTTATCAGGAGGTCTCAGGGTTCTGGACCATGAACCTGCAGGCTCATCTGCTCCTGTTTGAGGGTGAATTTAAGCTTTTAAAGGTTGTTAAAATAAAAACGCTTCAAACGTCAAAGACGAAATGAACTTTTTTCAAATTGCCCAGGAGACGAGTCATGAAGCTGTGGAGGAGAATAATGTGCCAGTGAATGATGGGAAATGAAGTTCTGACCCGACTTGCAGACACGTTCACCTGCAGCGGCTGAACTCTCTCTGACTCTCACCTTTGTT
This sequence comes from Acanthurus leucopareius, assembly GCA_029814765.1. Lineage (NCBI taxonomy): Eukaryota > Metazoa > Chordata > Actinopteri > Acanthuriformes > Acanthuridae > Acanthurus > Acanthurus leucopareius. The sequence goes on along the minus strand of JAQMCX010000057.1, from coordinate 10,047,009 downwards.
TCCGTCCACAGAGCGAAGCGAGTCGATCTCTCACAACTAACTGCACACCCACTTCCTCCGAGAGTGAGCGTGTGTGTGTGTGTGTGTGTGTGTGTGTCAAAGTGTGTGTGAGGTCATGTCAGGCATGACAAGTGGCGTGTGTGTGGAGAGCGACCTCTCCTCGATGCTCCAGAGAAGCTCCGCCTCATCACACCATCACCCCAATCACCACGGTTACAGCGGACAGGGACAGGTGAGTCGCTGTTTGACCTTTGAACCTTTGGCTCACTGTGAGGTCGACCCGTCCTCAGCTCAGGTTGGTTACCTGAACAGGTGCTGATATTTGAAGCCGGTGTGTCTCCTGTGTTTCGGTTAGTGCCCCACCCCTCCACCTCCAAACTGAACGACCCCCCTGAACTTTCCCGTGACGTCACACAGCCGTGATGTCCCACGTTTCTGCCGCAGGTGTTGATTCAGGTGTATGATCATCAGGTGTGTGTTGCAGGTGTCCAGCTTGGCTCCCATGTTGGACTACACCACCGAGATGGACCGGTACCGGACCTCCATCGCCAGCTTCTACAAGACCAACGTCAACATGAACATGAACGTCACAAACTTCCCACAGTCTGCCAAGCTGGCGGCCCGTTTGGCGGCCGCTGCCCCCATCTTTCCCCCCGCCGCTGCCAGGCTGGGGGCCATGGCGACGGCGCCCTGGGGTTGCCACGACAACATGAACATGAATGTGAACATGAACCACCCGGCGGCCATGTTCTGGGGCCGGCCCAAACCTGTGGCGGCCGCCCCAACGCATCACCACCACCATCATCATAACCATCTCTCAGCAGCAACGGGGCACATGAGCTCCTCACACCCCCACGGGACCAGCATGCACCAGGGCGGAGGGTCAGGAGGGGGCGGGGGAGGAGGTGGTGGAGGGAGCAGTGATGGGGGAGGAGCTGAAAAACACGGACACACCCCCTCCTCACTGCCTGTCACGCAGGGAACAGCACATCATCACCCCATGGCGCCGAGCAACGGGAACTTCCTCCCCAGTTATGGCGGCGGGACGGACTGCGGCGTCATGAACAAACAGGGGCACGCCCACTCGGACATGATGGGCCTATCAGAGGGAGGGAGCTGCAATGGGGGAGGGGTGATGGGAGGCAGCTTCCTTGGGGGACTGGGATTACCCCCTGGGGTCATCGTCATGGCGATGGGGTCGGCGGGCGGCGGCATATCAGACGCCGGCAGCGCCTTCCAGATGACGGGCGGCCAGCGAGCGCTAACGGACTGCCAGCAGCACGCCAACTCCTCCCCCTGCCCGTCCTCCTCCTCCCCATCGTCGGCAGGGGTGACAGCGGGGGGCGTGACCCTGTCGTCATCATCGTCTTCATCGTCGGGGGCCGTGGCCAAGAGGAAGAGGAAGCGGTGCGGCGTGTGCGGGCCGTGCCGGCGGCTCATCAACTGCGGCGTCTGCTCGTCCTGCCGCAACAGGAAGACGGGCCACCAGATCTGCAAGTTCAGGAAGTGCGAAGAGCTGAAGAAGAAACCTGGGGGAGGAGGGGGGGCACTGGAGGTGAGGCTGTGCGAACACACACACACACACACAAACTCTCACACACACACAGACACACACACACACACACAGACACACACACAGACACACACACACACACACACATAATGTTCAGTAAGGTTTTTTAATTCAGGCTGTTCACAATGAATGGAAGTCAGTGTAGTGTCCGAGCTCTGTGTGTCTGTGTGTGTGTGTGTGTCTTTGTGTGTGCGTGTGTGTGTGTGTGTGTCTTTGTGTGTGCGTGTGTGTGTGTGTGTGTTAATGTGTGTGTGTGTGTGTGAGTGAGAGAGAGAAAGAGAGAGGGAGACAGAGTCGATAGGTCTACAAGCTAGCTGTTTATGTCATTAGAGAAACTATCATCTCCGCTACCGTTTGTAAAGTCTGACTCAGAGCGGATGACGGTGATGATAATAACAACAACAACCGTGGCATTGCAACGGTGATTGTTGTGCCGAAGATAAAAGATTGAATCATCAATTCCTCTCCCCTGTGAGTGTTTGTACAGCCATAACAAAAGCAAAGACAGAGAGCTAAAGCCATTTTTCTAGATGGCTTTATTTGAAGAAGACAAAAATCTCTTTTCTCCTCTAGGTGTAATCACTGTGTTTTTGTACCTTGTGTTTGCTCTGTCCTAGTTTTTCTGTGATGGTCATCATAGCTCATATACATTGACTATGTACTTATTTCTGTTGGTTACACTGAGAATTTGCAAAAGACTTTAGTGGAGGAACAACTATGACAAGAAGTACATAGAGTGTTATGCGGCCTCACTGACTTGTGTTGAACGTGTGTCTCTGAAAATGAAACAACTGCTGTCTTCTCACACTTTTCTGTGGTTGTGGTTTTTGAATAATTATTGTGGTGCGTGTTTCCTTTTATGGTGGAACATGTAAGACGAACAGCTCTCTGGTAAAAAAACAAAAAAACACTGATGATAAAGGAGAAAATGTACCGTCACTTTTTCCACTCTGTGTATGTTACTGTTTGTAAACATCCTTTTGGAATATAAAACGCTGAAAACATTGGAAACACTGAGGAAATTATAGATTTGTGTACAGCTTGAATATAAATGAGTACAAAAGCAGGATATGTATATGTAAATTGTGGCTTATGAGGGTGATGTGCTAAATTTTTTTGACAACATGTACAGTCGCTGTAGAACTACACTTATGAAGCGTGAGCTAAGCCCCACCCCCCTTAGCTACTGTTGCTATGGCTCACAGGCTTTCGTCTCACATTTGTCTATGCAGTTTGCAACACTGGCAGGTTTTCCACTCAGAAATCCACACACATTTTTCTAAATGCCAAAATTTTATCGACTGGTGCCAGCTAGTCAGTGAAGCTCATGTTAGCTTCATGAATAGGTTGAAGGGAATCTTTCCAGTTGAGTTTTTGTTAATTTATGCTGAACCATTTTAAAACAAGAATCTTGTAAAAAGGGACCTTAAAATGACATTGTTGGCTACTTACATCATATTTGAAAAAACACTAAAAGACAAAAGCTAAAGCTACACAATAAATATCCTTATAAACAGGGATTATTTAATGAAACCTGTAACCCTACAAACTACTGTAGGCTAGTCATCCACTCCATTGCCATATAATGAAGACCAGGTTTCTTCCTAGCCAGTTAGCTTAACAGGCTAATTATTACACGATGTGGTTTTTCACTGCTAATGCAGAGTATCTTAAGCCAGGTTTGCATCCAAAGTACTAATAACTTTTTTGTCCCGGAAACTACTTTTTAAGGAATTAGAAGGTTTCTTCAGTCTGTTGTCTGCTTTTTTGTTGGGGGCTGAAGAACTGCAAAGATGAGGGAGGTTTTTTTGATGGAGGAATGTTAGCATAATGGGAAAAAAAAATGTTTGAAAGTTTGCTGAGTTGTTTGATGTGATGTACAGGGTGGGCTAAAAAAAAAAAAAAAAGCATTGCTTCTGCCCAACCCTTTTTTAGTTATAATAATTTTAATCTTGAGAAATGTACGGTTTTTCTGAATGTGAACAACCAAAATAAAAAAGTTCATTCATTCATTCACAATGAAACCATATGAGGTGAGGGACAGTCACTGTCTAAACGTATGGAAGCCAACGGAACAAAGACAAACTGGTTTGAGGATGCAGATTGTTAAAAATGGTGGCTAAAAATTAAGTCTCATAAATGCTCAAATAGTCAGAAATCTTCACCTCTGGAAGCCCCGCCCCAAGAGTTTCTAACTTTTAAGTACAACACCCAAGCAGGGACTTTTGGGTTTGCCTGGATTATCATATAGATTCCTGCCTCCTGTATACAAAACAAACTGAGTTCCTCCAAAGGTTCTTATTTCCAGGGGAAAGGTTTCCCTGGCTTTACTCTTACTGTAACCACATGCACATTGCTTCATCATTTAGACAAAACCAAATGCTTGTGCACTTACGACTGCTGAGGACAATCACTACTCAGGAGACGTTTTGGTAAAGTAGTAATTTGCATGTTGCTTTGGAGAAAAGCATCTGCGAAATGAGTGTGATGTAATAAGGAAATGATTTACAGCTTTAAAAACATCCCACTCAAAGAAAGTTAAGCTTCAACACAGTGTGAGAGTGTGGTATGTTAGTTTTTCTTCTGACTGTAGATTAGCGTAACAGGGGGATTTTTGTAGTTTAACATTGATGTCACTGTTTAGTGTAATGTTAGATGTCCTTCTTAACACACTGTGTGGTTTACGCATATGTTGTTTTTTCCCAATTTTCTGCCACTTTATTCAATTTCTGTGTGCAGAATTCATTAAGCTTGTTTACATTACCTTATCATGATTTTTTTTCTAAATTTGTCAGCTCATCTTGGTTTTCCGTTCAACCCAGTATCAACGGAAAAACTTTGGAATTACATAGAAAAAAGAGAAAGTGTCCTCAAGTTCTTCTAATATTGTACATCTTAGGTCCAAGTCAGAGTGGATGTCTGAATGTCCTCCATCTTATACACCTTTCTTTTTCTACTTACTGCAAGTCAGGAGCTTCAGACAGTTAGTAACTGTTTGACGTCAAGTTCAAAGTTCAGTGTCAGTGAGTAATTCCACCAATGCACATTCAAATGTTTTTGTCAAATTTCTTCGATAAAAAGGACCTGCTTTAGTTACTCTTCATTGTTCAGTTAGGGGGATATTTGAACTCTCTGAAATTGGTCCAAATCTTAGAGAAAAATGCCTGAAGGGTGGATTTCTAAAGGCCTTTTGTGTTGCTTTAGTATCCAGCTACCTGCTCTGTGCCCACAAAGGGTGGAAGCCTTCATTCTGCAATCAGAGGACCCTTTTTCTTCTTTTCCATCTCTTTGCCCTGGTCTGTTCTTTTTCTAGCTTCTACCAACACCTTCTATGTTTTCTCCCAAAGGCTTAATGAAAGGGTTTCTGTTTTTTCTGTGGTACAGTTTCTCACCAAACAAAAAGCCCTGTTGGAGGCATATGCTAGAAAGTTCAATGACTTCAGACCTCATTATATACTGTTTACGATGGTTAATAAAGCAATAAAATAAACTAAAAAAAAAAAAGATACAAAGATACAAAGTGACATACAGTGTTTTCACCTGTTGGTTTAAATGAAAGAGAATTAGTGTGTGTGTGTCTTTGTAGATGTAGAGGAGGGGGTGTGTGATGAGGAATGTGACTAAACAAGTGTGTCTATCTGTATGTGTGTGTTGGTGTGTATTTATTGTGCATGTGTGGCCAGCCCTTACTTGAAATCCATGGACTGTTGGCTCCACACAACAAGCCAAAGCACATCTTAAGAAATTAATTGCCTCATTATGGGAAATGTCTAAGTGAATGGGGCCGAGTACAGTTTAAAATGTTATCAATGGAAGTGAAGGGCACTTTTAATGGTGAGTTGAACAGCTGGCTCTTGGTGAAGCATTGACAGTCAGACATCTGCAGCACGACTTACAGCAAGCTTCTGTTTCCAAATGAAGTGAAGACTAGGACTCCCAGTAAGAAAAGATGTAGCTTGTGTCTGTGATGCTTTCACTGGAAAAATGGAAAATAAAATCAGACAGATGGGGGGAGGGCAACCCCTCATTTGGATGTTTTGGTCTAACTTATGTTACAGCAAACCAGCTGTTTTCAAATGAAGACTCAAGTAGCACAAGCACCATCCTCTCCAAGTCCTTATCGTGCTGTTGAGGTTATTTTGCAGAGTGGGCTGTGTAATGGAATAGAAACATGACCCAAGGGAATGCACACACATTTACACACTTCCAGTGTAATGATCACATGGACTCCACCCCATAAATTTTCCCTGGCGCTGGAAACACTTACAGCTCTATTTATGGGCACAGTAACACTGGTCAATGGGTTTACATTCCCTCCTCTCAGGCTGTCTTAGTAAATTTTGACTGGAAACAAATTACCTACTAAATATTATGTTTGTGTAAATCCTATGTTTAATTTCGATTTAGTTAGTTTAGAAAGAGGACTATTAATTTAAAACATAAGACTTGGAGAAAAGGAGAATGAGTTGTTTGGCCACATGAATGTACAGCAATTTAAAATTCATTGCATTCAAAGGAAAACGCCCCCATTCCTCCATTTCTTTGTCCCCATTAGGATAATCAGTTTTGACAAACATGTTCAATTTTTAATCTTCTGAAGCAGAGAAAAGCTGAAAATCCTCACGTTTCTGACCGTGAAATGGTAGAGTTGAGAAATTTTTTCTGGATAGATCATTAAAACAACAAATCAGTTAAATAGCGTATAATCAGTCGTGATTAATACCAAATCAATGCATCATTCACAATGGTGATGAATACATAAAATGTATCGGTGCTTTTAAAACAAGCTTTTAAAGTCTAAAGCCAGATTTATGGTCAATGCTAAAGGTTAATGGGAGTCCTGGGGAGCCCTGGTGATAGCATGAAATGGAGTTATTATACAGATAAGGTTGTATCAAGCTGTAAGTGTATTTCCAACATTAAGTGTGTTAATAGTCCTTTATTAACTTAGTGACACTGAATGGCTGTGGGAAAGGCCATCTTCTCTGAACTATTTCATGTAGTCCAAATGTTTACTACTGCATGTGTGTATGTGTGTTTTGTCAGTTCAGCAGTACACTTACACATACACGAACATTTTGTAGTCCTGCGGCGTTTTCTCGTGTTTCTTTACAGCTTCGTGGTGCTTTTTAGCACAGAAGATGAGGCGGACAGCGTGTGTGTCTCTGTGCCTCCATAAGTCCATCTCAAATCTGAAAACCATGCAGCTTTTTCCTGCCTAAATTTAAATCCCACAGCACATGTGCCTTTGTGTCATTTTAGTCCCATGAAAGCATGGCTCCTTACACACAGAACTGGACCAGGTTTTCATCATCCAACTGCAACAAATTAAGTCCTTTTAAGCCTTTAAATTCACTCTTACTTTTGCTTCTTATGATGTAGTTTTACAGATAGATCAGCTGTTGTTTGGTCCCTCGATCTAATCAGATTGCGTGAGTAATTCTGCTGTGCAGTTGGATCACGTCCTCGCCTATAGGTCCATTGAGCAAACTCTTACATCACCTCCATTTATTCCTCTATGCTATATGTCAGCCCCTCATCTCTCTGGAGAGATGACAGTCTCTCCACAGGTTGGTGGTTAGGCTTGTTACACAGTCTCAAAGGGGGTCTATAGTGCTTCTCCCAAGAATAGTTCACATGCTGGATTACAAATGCCACCAGCCATATGCCAATTACACGCAGCTTGTACAGTGGGATATGCCAATTAAACATCCAGCGCATACCAAAGATTCAGAACATTCAGGACATAGAGAGCATACTGAGCACCCCGCTTTATCTCCGCCTCTCTGTTCCCGTCTTTCACCGAAACATATGTCCTGTCTTCTCATTTCTTCTCTACCTTCTCAAAAGTTAAAACACGATCAAGCCTCCAGTGATTCAGGGTTTGACATTTACAAGTGAAGCTCTCTGTTTCCTGTCCTATCAGGAAATCTTGGAGGCTGTGTGAGTTGGTTCATTGTTTTCGGGACCAAAACTCCCCTTATACCGCAGAGGCAAGGTGTGAATCAGTGAAGTTCCCAGCATGAATGCTTACTTTTTAAAACTTTACCAAAGAGGGTGAAGAGTTACCTGATATCTGTTTTAGCTATTGGCTTTCTGACATTTCCGGTGCTGTTTTAAATTGATAGCAGAGAGTTCATTGTGGTAGAAGGACAAAGGACTTTGTGCACAGACAGCAAAAAGCTCAAAGGATCAGCTGAGCTTTCTGCTGCCTGTGCAACAAAAACCAACTGATTAATCTTCACTTACTTCATTGACAGAATAACAAGCTGGAAACAAATTTCATGTTAATATGTAACTCATTCACTTTGGTCTAATCCATGTACCCTTTCATGCAACGTGAACTAGTGAACCGTAGGATGATACAGTTATTGATATAGTCATATCAGCCTTTGTTCCACAGTGGAAACTTCATTAATGCACAGAGATATTGCAGAGAGTTACCTTTCCACTTGCTGCCTCGTGAATCGCACAGTCTAATACTTGCCTCAGCTGCTCCATAATTAAATAGTTTCTCTGTCTACTGAGTATGTGAACATCTGTGGCATCCCCGCATCCTTCCTCTGACCTGTTATGGAGACAAACCACCTATAAAAGAGTGAAAATATTTAAACAGCAAGACTCAATTTGTTTATTGCCCCTGAAATGCTCCTAATATAAATTTCACGAGCAGAAGAGGGCCACAAAATCCAACATGCAGCAGGTCCTGCATTGGCCTCGGTGTTAAATGAAGTTAAAACAATTCTAGTGCTAAGAGACTTCAGTGTTAAATGCATTTGGCTTTGATGCTGTTTAAATTCTGTGGTTATGATTTTTTAAAGCATAAGTATGAATACATTATTATGCCTTTTTTCCACACTTACAGGCCTTTTCCGCTTAGCATTTTGTAAAACGAGGCTCAGAGCAAAGATTTAAGTGTAAGGGGACTGATTTATAGTATCTTTATAGTTGGTTTTTTTATAGTACATAATGAAATAAGCCACAGACAGTAATCTGTGTGTGTCGTTCACCCAATTATTGGACCAAGAATTGCTGCAGGAATTTACTGAGGATCAGATTTTATGTACATATAACCATGGGATTCCTTACGCCTGTATATTTTACAAATAAATGTGTTGAAATTGACCCCCACTCTGAACATTCAAATTTTAAAATGTGCTATTTCCCCTTTTTTAAAATCTGTCTCTCCCTCTTCTGCTCAGTGAAGTACATGCGTGAGGCCACGCCGTATGTCAAAAAGGGCTCCCCTGTGTCAGAGATCGGCTGGGAATCTCCCCCTCCTGAGTCTCCTCGTCTAGGCAGCCCACCTATCACCTCATTATGTGACCCTCCGAGTCCTCCTACCCAGCCCTCCCTGTCCCTGCTGGGCGACAGGAGGTGCATACCACTCAAGATGTGTTATGTAACCCGAGCCATGACCACACCAGACCCCGAGAACAGGTAGGTAACGCACACACACACACACACACACACACACACACACACACACACACATACCATAAATATACCTGAATACTCATTCTTCAGCAGGAGGCAGCTCTTTGAGCGTGTTTCTGAGTCAGTCTCTCTCACTGTCTGTCTGCTCCAGCTGTGCTCGTTGCTCATCCTTCACCAACTACTTTATTGATTAACTCACATACTTCAGTCAGCCAACTCACATATCAAAGATTCTCCTCTTTTGTTGTTGAGTGCTACAGAAAAGGGCTGAGAAGGACATACCGAAAAGAAAACTTTGTTTGTTGTCATTTTTTGGAATATTTTTATATTTTTCATATTTTTGGAGTTTAAGGACAATGGGAACAATACAGAATATTTTCAGCCTTCAACATCAGTCATTATCAATGCCAATGTGGTTCATAGTGCCAACACACAGAAGCAAGAACTTAAATTTCTGTCAGACTTCAAGATGTAGAAGTAAGAGAAATGTTTTTGAGTGCAGCAGGGAACTTTAGTCAACTGCAAGAACTAGCTCACACACTTTGCTTTCATGTTGTGACACATTGTCCAGAATTTAACTTTGAAACAACAAAAATGATGGTTACCTTAATTAACCAAAGGTCAACCAATTCTTCCCTGATCCTCGAGTCAATGATGAGACAGACAACAGAGTGTGATTTGTGTCTGTGGCCTTTTTCTGTTATCCTGAAGGGATTACTCAACAGCGTTTTTTCAGACTTTTTTTTAGGCCATTTGCAGTGTTTCTTAAAGACAGGCGTTTGAAGTGGCAGAAGATAACTCCCAGTCAGCGGGGGGTGGTCTGTTAGGAGGTGTTGTCAAGTTAATTGGTTGGTAATATGACAATGGCCCAATCAAACAGCATGTGGGCATAAAGCGGTTTACTATTTCAGCTCTTTCGGTGTCACGCTCTGTGAATGTGTGCTTTCTGTCCCAGTTGTCTCTCCCTCTGTTTCTATCTCACCATGTTATTTCCCTTCCTGCTTGTCTTTTCTCGCTTCTGTTTCATTATTTCACTCTTTCTTACTGGTCGTGTTTTTGTGTCTCTTTTAAATTCTCGCTGTCTTCTCCCTTTCTTTTCTTTTTCAGGATCTCTTTCTCTTTCTTTGTTCACAGATCTCCATGCTATCTGCCTCTCTATGTGTGAATCAATTCTCTCCTTCTATCCCCTCCTTCTAGTTTTATCTTTCTTTTTTCTTTTTTCTCTCACTATAGCTTTCATTGTCTCTCTATTTTTCTGTCCCTCCATCCATGCGTGTCCCCCTCTGCATATGTATGATTTTTAGAAGTCTGAGATTGTTGAACCTCCCTAAAAACTTCAAAGCTTCAGACGATGGAGACGACATCAAAGTCAAGCGGTAACAGTGAGCAGTGACTTCAAAGTTCCTGTATAGACGTTGTTAGTCGGCTCAACTCATGAACTGTAGGATGTAAATGCTAACACACCCAAACAATCGCAACAACACACACGAGAAAAAGCAAAATGAAAAAATAAGAACATTATCCATTCACAGAACAGATGGTTCTCTGTGGGCTGGCTCTTCCTATATGATAAAACTTTTATTTCCCACAGATGAAAAAAAAAAAAAAAAAGCCAATTAAAACAAAGTGCATTTAATTTTTGACTTCATATTTCCTCGCTGGGAAAGTTTCCAGTTATTGAAAGAAATTGTGTCCATGGGCCATTTTCTGTGCTTTGCCTGTGGCAGAATAAGCACCATCGTGACTCCTCATGTTTGAGGTGTTGGTTTGAACGCTGCTCACATTGTGTACTGGAGCTCTTTTTTTTTTTTAGAGACCATCTCTTTGTAGCTACTGGCAGGATTTGAGGCTGTGATCACATATATCTGCAGAGTGACACTGCTATGGAGTTTTCTTCATCCAAAAATTTGGTACAACTTCAAAACTTGCACCCAAAAATAATATTTTTAAAAAAGTGTGAGTTACAGTCATGGCCAGAATAACCTGTCTGGAGGCCCCGGGGCAAAAATAAGCCTTAATAACTCCCCATTCCTCCCCTCTCCTCTCTGTGAACTGTGTTTTGTATTCCTCTGCTGAAGTAATATATGACCCAAGGTTTGCTCTGTTGTTTAATACATAGAGGGATGTGTATCATGTTAGCACTACATCAACTGAAAAAACGAGGCATTAAAAGGAACACTTTTACATTTTAGGAAATAAGCTTATTTGCTTTCCTACTGAGAATTAGATAAGAAAATTAAAACCACTCTCATGTCCCTTATCACTTAAGTGTGGAGACTGGAGGTGATTAGCCTTGCTCAGCATAGACACAGATGCAGGGGAAACAGCTAGTCTGGCTCTGTTCAAAGTTTTAAATGTTCCACCTTTAAAAACAATAGTTTCAAGTCTCCTTAACAACTTGCGACATGAGAATGACAGGAACGTACATTTTGGCTCATCTGTATTAACATGTCTGCATATGACTGCACATTCAAATAATCTAAAAAACAATAAAAACATGCAGTGTTGTTAAATGATGGTGAAAAGGTTCTGAAAATGCATTTCAGCCAGTGAGTTTAGGCTCTTTAGCTCCACACAGCCTTTCAGCTTGCATGCAAAATCTTGTCCCTTGCCATTAGATTCTGCATTTGCATGCAAATATCTGTGAATAGAGTTTATTTTGACACACAGCAGTTTATCTATATACACAGCACTTTTCACTTCTCTATTTGTCTGTAGATGAAACAATCCAGATACACTGTGTCAGTTAGTGATCTTCAAAAGTGCTTTTAAGTTCTTTAACTAATAATTACCTTTGAACCGGCTAGCTGTTTCCCATTCTCTCCAAATCTTTATGCTAAGTTAAGCTAAATGTCCCCTAAATCTCTACATTTAGCACCCAGGCATAAAAGTGATGTTCTTCTTATTGACTTGAAATAAGAACAGAAACTCTTTGAGCTTGAACAACTTGTGGAAAATGATCTAAAAGGGTCCATCTGAGCAGGAAAAGTTCCATCTTATGATAAGTTTTGTAGATTCAAAGCTTTATCAGAAATTAGAAAGGAAATAAATAACAAATTGGACATAAAGCCGTGGTTGGCTAATTATTTCTAGATTTGAATCTAACTAAAAAAAAAAAGTATAACAAGTTTTTGTGTTCAAAAGATTTTCCCATAAAAGTATCAAAAGGATTTTAATCACACATTTCACAGAGCACAAAGACTGGTGAATCTTTTAGTTGCACTTTAATGAATCTTATAGTTGGAGTTAAAGCTTTTAAGTGCACAACAGGGTTGAACATTCACTTTATTGGCAATAGCTTTGACTTGGAATTGGAATCAGTATCTCATTTAGTGACTGGGTGAGTTTTTGTTTTACTCAGATAAGACAGTGTTTTGTGGTTTGATAAAGCTGGAGGGCAGATTCACAGGCACAGATAAAGTCCTCAGCCAAATTTACCTGGACCATGATGTTTTTTTATGAAGTTATTTCCTTATCCACACAGGAAGGACGAATTCCTTGTTTACTCACCAGTAAATGTCAAGTAAATGTTTAAATAGTAGGGACTCCAAAGCAGGAATGTGGTCTGTTATGCTTTATCCATATAAAACTCATATTTATACCAAAATTAAATACTTTTTATGATCAAGAAATACCTTTATAAGTGTGTACCTGTTCAAATTGATCCTTTCTTTTCCCTTATTTTGGTTTTAGAGCTGCAATGGTTTAAGGGGATTAATGTTAAGTGTCAGAGAAAACTGGTTTATGCTTTTTTACTAGAAGCAGTGCATGATGCATCCCTCTGAAGGTTTCTCCCTCATTCCAGCAGATTTTCTTTAAACCGTGTGTAAGCCTCAGAGGACAGACAGGAGAGGGGGATATGAGGAGAGGTGTGGCACATACAGTGATGAAAAGAGACGATAAAAGACAAGGAAGGAGGACTGAGTAGAACAGTTCAGGCAGAAAAGGAGCATGATTTTCCTTTATTTTTACCACTCTGATGACATTTCCCATACTTTAACACGCACTGTTAAAGACATAAAGTCTAACTTTCCGTGACATTGGTGACATAATAAACAAAAAATGACAAGATTACAACCATCATTAAAAATGTTATGAGAGGGTGCAGAAAAATAGCATAAGAGGCAGTTAGCTACGGGAGATAAAGGAAAGGAAAGAACTTGAGAAAGAACAGGAAATGAGGAGATGGGCAAAAAAAAGAAGAGAAGAAAGATATCAAGTAAGGAGAGGTGAAAAGAGATTAGCACTTAAAATGGATGAAATCCGTCTCTTTTTCCTTTCACTGCCAATCTGTGTCATTACTGTGGCAACATACTTGAAAACCTGTGGCGTGTGAATGTGTGAGGCTTGGATCTTCACAGAACACATGTATGGCTGTGTGAGAGGAAGACTTTGCTCATAGCAGAATCAGTATGGCTCCTCACAGTATGACACTTTTCCACAGTGCCTCACTTTAACCTTGACTTATAGAAAAGGATATAAAGAATTACATTTTCTCTTAAATATTCAACTCTCGCTCACCTATGTGAGGTATAATCTGCATAAAATATAGTGGCCCACAGTAAAGTTGGCCTTATACATGGAAAATAACCTCCTACCTAAGTTCCTTTATCAAAAGCATGTACCGCACCCACATGAAAGCATATCTCCTGACTGCTGGAGTTGTCTACAGTATTACAGGTTTAATATGCAAGACTCGTACGTGTTCCTCTTTGTGGCCTTGTGACAGTGATCCGGTATTTACTCACAATGAAGTGTTGAAATCAAGGTTAACGGCCTGGTGTCGAAACATGAACTTGAAACTTGAACCTAAACACTCGCCTGTATTACAAAGGAATTCATGCCAGTCTGGTCTGGAGAAAAAATCCTTGCAGATGCACAGATTTTTTGCACGTGTGTGTACATCTGTGCTGAAGACCATGTGTGTGGTGACTATTTGTCCACCTTTTCAAACTGCTTGTCATGCTTAAATGACATGTTACATGCAGAATCTCTAAACGTAAACTATACAGACTGTGCAACAGACTTTGCAACAAACTACATTCCACTACTAACGACTATACTACACACTCCTCCAGTCTGAATCAGTCATTCTAAGAAATAGGGCCGCTTGAGCAGCAGCACTGATGAAGCAATACCAAAAACTCTAATAAAGAGAACTTTAGAGATTAAAAAAACACTTGTATGTTGGGACATGCTGAAAATCAGAGGATTAGAGGTCTCTAAAATAATGGTGTTGCAGAATATAAAACTCTGTGAACTCTGTGATTGTGAAAGAGTGAAATGTTTTGTCATTCTAAAAATAAAAATGCATAATAATACAAATTCCAGAAAGCTAGGATATTACATCATTTCTGGGGAAGTGGTCATTTTAAAATTATGGGAAAACCTTCTAGCTCGACTCGAGACTTAAAGAATTGACTTGACTTGAGACCTGATAGCAAAAAAACATTCATGCATCTAGTTTCAAACTGGCAAGCTTTCAAAACAATTAAATGAATAATTTAATAATGCAGCAACAGACGGGCTTCACACGGCCGCAAAACTTAAAAATTCAAATTATTAGGTCATAAAAAAGTTTAAATGCCATGGCATTTCTAAAGTTAAAAGAAGTAAACTAGACAGTGTGCAGGAGGCCTGTTTTATTTTTTTCAAAGTTCAATGAAGAAACAATTGCCCGTAAGAACTTGAAACGTGACCTGAGACATGCTTTGCCAAGGCTTAAGACTTGGATTTACGGTTCAGGTTAAGATCTGATTAAAGCGTGTGTTTTGAGTCATCACCTGAGTTCAAGCAGAAAAGACCGGAGCAAACAATTAAACTTCTTAATTGCGAAATGTGTCATTCTTGTTTTCTAAGGTCTTCTGTGAGGCACATACAATATCTTACTTCCAACAGAGAAATATTTTGCTTTTTTCATGAATAACATCAGTAATTCAACAATGTTGTCTCAATTGCTTTAATTTGACATAATGCTGTTAAAGCATTTCTGTCATCAAACTGTTGTACATGCATGCAGAGTTCACCAGGAATATTTAGAATAAAAGTACTGCATGAATCACATCTGTATGCTGGAACAGACCTACCGAGCTTGAATGCATCTTTAATTCACAGCATATAGTGATAATCCTGTGAGAACAACTACCTTTTGATCAAGTGAGACATTGATCTTCTTTATAATAGTTCCACACACTCACATTCATCCAGCGGTCACTCAGACGTTGTGTTGTTCTCCCACTGATTCTCCATGTTAATTCGTTGTGTCACACATGCAAGTTATGGGTCATTTAGCCCAAAAGTCACTGCACATCTTGGCCAGAAAATGTCAGATAAGGGTTCCTCTAGTGCAAGCATAGCTTGCGGGAGAGGCCACACACTCCCTCACAAAATGCACATCTGGCCCTGAAGCCCCCTCCTCCCCCCTCTGCTCTCCCCTAGCCTGTCCTTTATCAGCTCTCCTTTTACAGGCAGCAGTTGTATTTTTAACCCAGAGAAACACCTGGAGCTGATCTAGACAGTCTCTCCCTCCTCGAGGGGGTTGATGGAAGAGCAGATTCATCACATTCACCTGGGCTTTTCCAGGTCCCCAGTGTGTGCTGCATGAATAAAGAAAGCTGCAAAGAAAGCATGTTTGCAGAGTTGAAACCACCATGGTTTTAGAGTAGTTTCTATTTTAAACCGCTGGCAGCACCTGGGCAGTGGAGTGCTGTTTACAAAAGTGCTGGATTGTTCCCCACTTGCTTTAAACTCAGCGGATCAAGGATGCATTTCTATTTATGTTGTAGGTTGAAACTGAGCCTGAGCTCTCAGAAAACTGCCCTGGGTGCATCCTGCAGCAAATTTCACTAACTGTAGTGTTTTATTCATTGAACAGCAGTTCCGTTTTGACAAGCAATTTAAAGTCTCTATTTTTGCTTTGCCTTTAAGGTTCTGATTTACTACATGTAGTGATATAGGGAGCATAAGGAGTAACATGAATAAAATGTTGAAATTGGTTTTATTCCTCTTCAGTTTCAGTTACTATACTTTGTGCCCATTCTTTACTCAAATCTACTGGAATGCCTCGGTTTTCTTCAAATCTCAGCCTAAGAACTTTCTGAAAAATCATTTATTGTGCTTCACCCTCTAAGCCTCTGAGTCAGCCATACTTAATTATTTGAGTGTCAAAGTTTTTTTTAATACCACTCTGAATTTGCATCATTTCACTGGATTTTTTTTTCTTTCTCCAAAAGGGACAACAGACAGTTTACCTCCACTGCAGCATAAATGCTAAGAGTATTTTTTTTACTGCTGGTTTTATTCAAAAAAGATTAACGCTAACTGTATTGATGCCATAAATATGAAGCAACAGTGCACTGCTTTATGTACTATAAAGGCTGCAGCGTGTACCTTTTTAAAATTCATCTTCTCTGAGCACACAATCAAAGAGCCGTTCAGTGAGATGGCGAAGCATCCTACAGATGCATTTCTCCTGAGGTCTCAAATACTCCCATACATATAAGTAGATTAGTTATGGAAATTTGGTGGGAGACAGCATTGTGTCACACAGCCCGCAGAGGATGCATGAGCAATTTGTGTTTTTTGAATTGACTTGCATAAACTCAAATTTCAATGCACTTCATTTTCATTGTTCTGACCGAGTGCCCAGTTTCAAGTGGATGAGACAAACGAGCATCTGCTGAAGCTGAAACCTAAATAGATAACATTTGGTCCATAAAACCATGAGCTGAGATTAATTTAAGTCAATTTGGGTCTACCTGATAAGACTGGCAGTATATTTTCAATATTTAAAACAGAATTTATTCATCAAGGGTTGTGAACTCTAAAAGTTTTTGAACCCACCCAGTGATAACGGAGAGGTTAAAGCTATTTTAACTTTTTCTTATCTCCTCCTCCAGACAAGTGGAGCTGCACTCCCCTGACGCGAGGCACACCGTGGTGCTGCGGTGCCCAGACCAGCCATCTGCCCTGTCCTGGTTCTCTGCCATGCACTCTGTCACATCCACGCTGGCACAGGTCTGTCTTTGATTTCATTGATTCTTACAGGTAATTCACCTCAATTTGAATTTGGTATTCAAATGATCACACGCTGATGAAATGATTCAGTTCCTCAGAGCTGCTATGAATCTAATGCTTCCATCCTAAAAACTGTCACCGTAACCTCCCCACAGCGGGCGCTGGCAGAGGTCATCCAGAACACAGCAAGGACGGGGGTTGCTGGCAGCAAAGAGATACGACACCTGGGATGGCTGGCAGGAAAGGTAAGACTGTGTGTGAGTGTGCCTATTTGTGCTTTTGTGTGCATTTGTGCATGTGAGAGAGACAGGGCTTGTAAAATGCTTTATAATACCCAATTGTACAGTGCGCGTGTGTATGTGTGTGTAGGTGTGTATGTGAGAGATAGACAGACACCCATCCTTCTAGATTTCTCACATTTTTAATGGGATACCTTCTCTCTGGTTGCCGTTTTGTGGCTCTGCTGTGTGGGTGTGTATGTGCATGTGTGCTCTTATTCTGTCTTTTTGAGGACTAGTTTCACTTGTACATCTTGAAAGTGTGGACATTTTTAGAAAATTGGGACATTTTAGTTGGTCCTTTCATCTGCAAAAGGCTGTTCAAAGGTTAAGACTTGGTTTTACAATTTATGCATTTATAGCTTTGAAACACATGAAAGATATTTGCTATTTCCTGAGATATGGATTGTATTTTTGACATTTTTTTTAGATTTGCATTTTTGAAGTTTTTGCATCTTTTTTTAAGTAGCCTTGTAATCACTGGGAAATCAATTTTGTTTACTTTGCTTTTTTTAATGTAGAGGCCACAAGGGCTCCACTTAATGTCCTCCACTAAAATGTGTTGCCGAAGTAATTTATGTAACAGATAAAAAAGAGAACTTGGAAAAGGATTTAAGCGCTCCTAACTGACCATATGTGATAAATGAACATTATGAACCATTTAACCCCTAAAGACCTAAGCAGCCGCTGCCGGCTAAAAATTGCTGTCATTTTTAACGAAAATGGCTGTAAATTGGATAAATGCTAGGTGTACGTTAATCCATTCTCAAACAAAGAAAATATAAAATTAAGACTTTAAGATGGTCAAGGCTGAAACTTAATGAGTTCCTGAGTCAAATGATGTGTGAATAGGTCAAGAATTCTGACATGATGACAGTCAAATTTACTTTGGTCTTTGTCTTAAAGGGTTAAAAAGGTTTCACTTCTGATGTCAGAGAAGTGTCAGGTGAGGGCAGTTTTAAAGCTGTTTGACCATCCAAAAATCTTTTTGGAGCACATTTACACCTTACTTCTACTGTGACTGTATATCTTCATGTTTTTTTCCTGCTGCTGTGACCAACAGTGGACAGTAAAGTTATCTAATTATAACTGGCTTGAGCTTGGAATTAGGTTCAGGTTAAGTGAAGGACAAGGTTTGTGGTTTGGTGTGTATAGTTTGGATGTTAAGGTTAATTAGCTCAGGGTTGCATTACCCCTAACAGAGTACAGCATTACAAACGGGTGTGTGTTTGTGTGTATGTGTTGGTCTCCAGTTACCTGTGTTTGCAAACATATTTTTGCCTTGTGCCTGTTTGCTGTACACACACATGCACACATCTTCGAAATTAAAACAAGCACACACACACACACAAAGATTAAGCTCCCCTTTCTTTTTCACATGTAGACACACATACCAGACCAAACATTTCCACACACACACACTTTCATACCTGACTAATTTAGTCCTCATAAATTTACCAACATTTGATCCTTCAAATGTAGTATAATGCTGTTACTTAGCAACATATTCTCATTATGCTAAAATGCTGACCCCTGACCCTCTAAATCCCTCGATATGATTGGCTGAGGCGTAATTTCAAAGAGCAGTTAAGGATTCCACGGCTGGGCTGCAGATAAGCTCTAATAATGAGAATAGTTATGGAGCATTGTAGAATGAAAAACTGTGTGTGCTCGTGTGTGTGTGTGTGCTCTAAGTTAAGAGCTTAACACCGTGTGTTGTGCAGGGAAAGCGAGGGACGTGCTTGTTCGGCGAGGGGTGGAGATGGGGTGGTGGGAGAGGGGGGGTGGATCGGAGGGAGAGCCAGCAAAGCAAATGCATAGAAAAGTGTACCTGCACCTACACAACAGCCACCTTTAATTCCCCAGTGAGTGTACAGTGTTATATAGTGAAGGTGCACATTTCCAGTGAGGGATCAGAACAGCTTTGCTGCAAGGATGATCACATTAGATCATCCTTGGAGCATTTTCGAGATAAATATGACAGAGAGACATATAGAAAGAGCTCATTATACAGTCACTGAGTTTGTGTATGTGGTCTTAGTGAGGACTACACCCACTGTTGAGTACACACACTCTGAGTCTTTTACATATTAACACACAAACCATTTCTCTCTTTGACACATTAGTCCTGTAAAGTAGCTCTTGGCACACAACCATCAATCCTACTGATGAACTACCTGCTTTCATTTGAAAACCTAAGGAAAGTTTCGTTGTCTGTGACAAATATATCAGAGTGAAGGTAAATCAAACCCTGCAGCGTCAAATTAATCGAGGTTGTGGTCGACTTCGGTTCAACAGGAGCAACCTTGTAGGATTGATTAACTGCTTCTTTGGCCCACTGAAAAATATTTCAATCTTAACTATCTGTTGCTCAATTAATCTATCGCCTAGATTTAAACTTTCTCATCCCCATGAAGATCTGTTGATATTATTTTGAAAAAGATTGCTTATATTTTTTGGGCTAATGCTCTCACTGTGTTTTTGTTTTTTTTAAATTGTTTTTCCGTTTCAATACAGCAGGCCCCCTCATGGCCCTGCACAGGATGTGTGGGTGTATAAATTGATAGATGGATACAAACCTTCCCTGGTTCATTGTTTATCTGTTTGTGCTGCAGACAGAGAGTGAGAAGCAGAGCTGGAAGCCGGTGCTGGTGGTGGTGACAGAGAAAGACCTGCTGTTGTATGACAGTCTACCACGAGGCAAGGAGGCCTGGCAGAGCCCTGCACACACTTATCCACTTTTAGCAACACGGTAGGTCCACCCACATATGTACAGACATCATCAACACACAAAGTATATTTGCACCATGACATATTTAACATTTTTTTCTGGAGACTAATGTGTTGTCACTGTAATAGGATTTTTTTTGTGTGGAGGAGGTGCGTTTTTGTTTTTATTGGACAGATTGACAAATGAGAGGTGGACAGGAAAGCCTGCAAAGATGCAAAGCTCAATGTGATAAAAATGTAAACATTGTTTGCTAAATCCCAGCGTGTTAGCATTACTAATGTGGGTAGCGTGCTAGCTTGAGAACACCATCCTGTACCATTTTTTGTCTTTACTATGTATCCATAGGATCAGAAGTAAACGGTAGACTTCATCTTTAAAAATATTACATGAAATTGTTTGTTTTTTCAGCAGAGTTTTGTAGGCTCACATGCTGTTATCAGGCTACAGACCTTTAGTTATCACTATCAGTTCCAGTGTTGCATGACTGAGATGTTTGAATAAAGTATCACATAGGCGGTGAGGTACTGTGAAGTTTTAAACAACAAGACTAATAGTCTGCCATTACATGGGTTGCTCTTTGATCCCGTATGATAAAGGCTGACATGCTAACATTCATAGTTTTGCATGTATTTGTGTAGAAACTAAAGTATTTGAAAAATCTTCCTTGGTGGCTCTGGATGAAAAATGCAGGAATTACCAAAATTATCGCAATTCATCTTGAAGTCAACATTTGCAAATGTCTTTGCTATCTATCCAGTAGTTGTTGAAAAAAGACAGACACCACCATTCTTAAAACAGCCAGAAAGAAGTTGTTTACATGAACAGGACATGAACTTTTCCTTTGTGTGAATTTTTCAGAGTACCACAGAACAAAGTGTGAACATTTCAAACTTCTACACTCACCCATTTCACAAAAGATTAAAGTTGAGCGTATGAAACAAACTTAAGTTAGAGTCTGGTTACTTTTGAAGTAACTTTTGAAGTAACTTTTGAGCAAAGTCTTTTGTGTGTTTTTTTTGTTGGATCAGTAAGCAGCATATCAGCTCCTTGGTTGCACTTTTATCCACCAGTTTTTATGAAAGTTTGCTTCTAAAGGGATGAATGGTTTGGTATGACAACTTTCAGTGAGAGGGAGAAAAAACAAGAAACTATCTGACAGGAAATTCATTTCTTAAAACAAGAATCTTTGTTTTAATGGCAAAAAATTTTCTCTTGTACTACCCGTACTAACTGTAATAACCTGTTCTAACCTGTACTAAATGACAGTTTACGTGTCTGTAAATCCAGTTTGGTCCACTCTGGCCCTGACCGGGGGTCTCCTCATTCTGGGACGGAGCTGTTTTTCGCCACTCGGACTGGCACACGGCTCGGCATCGAGACTCATCTGTTTCGGGCTGAGACCACCAAGGATCTGTCCTCATGGACCAGACACATAGTTAATGGATGTCATGCCTCAGCCGAGATGATCAAAGAAGTCTCTACGAGTGAGTACATAATACATAAACATGCAGATTTAGTAGCTTTAACTGCCTTTAAAATGGAAAAAAAAGGCTTGGATTGTATAATCAGAGACAGGAACACACAAGAGCATGTAGCTGTGGATGGAGTGAAGGGAGCAGCACAGGTCACTGTACTGGTTTCTGTCATGTTTCCTCAGACGTGTTCAGGCTTGCTGCAGCAAAACATATCCAGAGAGATTTAAGGGGCTGTGAGGTTAGGGACTGCCTGAGGTCCTGCAAGCATAAAATAAAGTCTAAATCCAGTGCACAAAGCAAAGCAAAATGTATAAATACACAAGTACAGACTCAAATGTCCACTCATGCACTGAGATACAGGAGGGTTTGTGATATAATTTGACAGCCATAGAGAAGATGTGGACAAAGCACTTGCTATTTATGGAAAGGAATGCTATTCTAGTGTGTGTGTGTGTGTGTGTGTGTGTGCGTGTGTGCGTGCATGCGTGTGTGTGTGTGTGTGTGTGTGTGTGCATGCTGTTTGGCATTGGGTTTTGGCCATCCAGGGAATTCCAACAGAATACCCCTCCTCCCTCTTTGCTGCTTCTCTTTTCAAGCCTGAAATGTCCTGGGAACTGAGTTTCTCCCTTGGGTCCCTCTCCTTGCTTCAACTGTGATAACACCGATGCCAAATTAAGTTTCACTTTAGACTCCACTCATATATGAAAGAGCACGTATCTAGCAGAAAACGATACACGACCCCAGTAATACATCCTCGTTGTGGGTGTTGTTTTCGCATCATTTATTTATGCTGCTTCACATCAAACTCTTAAATCTCTCCTAAACGGTGTCTTCACCCTCTGATCCAGGTATAAATGTAACGCTGTGATTAGAATTGCAAGGCCTTGTTCACCTCCGAGGAGATTGATCTGGATTTAACACTCCAAGGAGTTTGATAAAAATCTGATTTTGTATGTCACGGCAGTTAGGAAGGAAATGTGAATGTAAAGAGGACATCTTATTGAATCCCATGACAAAATACTGTCTAGACTGAGACAAGCTGCTCAGTATCCATGTGCTGTAGCTTAAATGTAGCAGGGAAATCAGCAGCTTTGTCATTCTATTGGTGCTTTTACCCTGCCCACTCTCAGTCTGATGAGAGGTCCAGCCAGCCAGGAGAAGTCGAAAAACCCAGTTCCTGCAAAATCTTTTTTTATGTTGTTTGAACTGTTAGGAGCAGTAAGTAAAACAAAACAAAACTGACTGACGTGCTGTCACCTTTTTAAGTGGAGGTTGATATTGTGATCTTGTCAGCAAACAATTATTTTTAGTACATGTAACAGAAATGGAGCAACTTTAGCATAAATGCAAAGTTATGTTCAAATTTTACTTTGAGCTGTGATTTTCTAGCAAATAACCCACATGAAGAATCTAGCATCTAGCAGCTAATGAGCCATTCTAACTTTGTTATATGTTATTTGCTTTGGAAGGTAGTGTACAGTGGGGTTTTTAGAGCTTTTTGCTAAAAACAGCCACCTGCTGCATCTTAAGCAACACTTAGAACCAAAGCAGTGAAATTTCTGTTCAAGCTGAAATCATCCACAGAGTTCTTTACTTTGTCAGGTCGCTACAAGTGACACCATTCTTATATACATGTTACCATTTTTTTGTTAATGTAATAATACATTATTCATTGCGTGCCATTAAATTTCTGGATGCCATAACTTTCCTGAAAGAGATTGATGTTAGCAACAAGCTCTCACTCTCTTGCTATCAGTAAAACAGTAATTTAGACTTCCCATAGAAGGAGCGTCATAATGCATACAAAGTGCACTCACTCATTTTTCAGCAGTTGCCACCTGGGTAGTCGTTGCACTGACCTTGTCTGCTGTTCAGCTCCTGTGTAACATTTTGATAAATCATGGTGATTGTTTATTCACTGTCAAGGTTCATGATAAAGATTTGTTTAAAAGATTGTAACTCTGTTTCACTCACCAGGCGGCAGGCTATTCTTAGAGAGACTTTAATAAAGGGCAAAGTAATTTGTTCAGCTCTGAAATCAAATTTCACAGGCGCTTGGCCTGCTGTCATTTCTGTTATAATGATGTCCACGGTGACATAAACTTTTCAGAGGTTATATTGATATTTTGAGCTATTAGCAGGATAAGGCAGTGCATATTATGTAGTCAAATCATCTGGGTTTAAACCCTGCTTCTATTTACCGCATATCAAGGTGATTTAGCCAAAGATATAGTCCTTTAGGCTATGTACACAGGAAGTAAACACAGAAAAAATGTGAAAAAAATAAAACGTTGTATTTTTCAGATTCACTTCTAGGGGAATGAATACAACAGCAGAAAGATGGTAGTGATACCACGGTTGGCACCCTCATCGTTCAACATCTATGAAACACCGTCCATTTACTTTGACTGCGTTTGAGCTCTGAGCATCAGCAGTGTGAAGCAAAGGATTAGCCTCCCCTCTTCTTGCCGGAGTTCTGCGCTTTGTTGGCTTAAAAAGTCCACCTGTTGAGTAAAACAACGTAATTAGGGATGTGGTAGTGGGGATTGGAGAGTTAGCAAGAGTCCCATTTTGTCCATTTATTTTTCCTCCACCCTGATGTTAGCCAGGAGCAGTTTTAACTTCAAGCAAGGCTAACGGCTCTTATACTGGTTTCCTTCCTCTCTCCCCCCCGAGGCGATCCGGCTGGTATGGGTGCTATGGGCAGTGATCGTCTCAAAAATCTGCTGCTCTTAATCCAATTCCTTTTCCTACGCTGATGAGTGAATTTCTCTCATAGCTCATAAGATTTTCAGTAAAACAAACAAAAAAAAAATATAGATTGAAACAAAAACATTTAGCATTGTCCATTTAGTAGTCATACTGGAGCTTTTGATCCCATCACTTGGTCTTCATCATGGAGTGTGGGTTTTGATCATAGTATTGCAGGTGGTCACCGTAACAAAATAGAGATTTTGAAAAAATTAGGTTTAAGTACTGTTGCAAATTCCCCCCTAATGTCTGTAAATATGAAGCTACAACCAGTTGTCATTAAATTAGCTCAGTTAGCTTTGCCTTAAGACTAGAAATAGGGAAAAAACCCAGACCCAGGTGATGTCTAAAGGACTCTGCCTTTGAGCATCTCTAAAACTCACTAAGCAGCATGTTGAGTCTTTATTGTTTAATCTGTACAAAAGCAAAAGTGTAAAAACCTCATTTCAGTCACTGTTTTACAGGGTTGTGTGTGCAGTAACAGTCTTTTTTACAAACCCTTTTATCCAGTTGTGCAAAAGCTCTTGTATTGATATTTTGTTCACAATTGCTGTGGCCAAGGTCAAGAAAACAAACTTCACAGACTAAAAAACTTGATAAACACAGATCCAAAAAAAATAATTTTATGACCAGCTTCAGATTTATTTGTTTAAAGTCAGTAATTCCACTTCTCCTCGCACACCCACAGCCTTCTCATTAATGCTGTTGTCAAAGGTGACAGCTGTAAAACTTGTTAAATTGTCTCAGAGGTCGTCTGGGTCCCCTTAATGAACAGGTAAACAGTCTAATGACTAAAAAAGCCTATTCTATCTCAGAGGTTGTGGAAAATTAACTAGGTAACCTGCTGTGACACTTCAAGTTTAGCGCTGTTGGATGCATTTTCAAAATATTAAGTGTTCTACCTGCTGCTAGTGTCGTTTGTGAGTTTAAAACAAAGGACAATGAAAACTGAGTTTCTGTCCTGTAATAACCTTTCAGTATTTCCACTTGACGTGATGGTTGCAGAGTTAGTGTCTCCTCTCTCTTACAGTCTCTGTGCCTCTCATTCACTCAGTTCCTCTCTCTGTCACTCTCTGCCCCTCCTTCCCTCCTGCTGTCTTTTCCACTCACCGTCAGGCAGAAAGAAGGGCTATTGTTGAAGCCTGAAAAGCCCCTTTCTGTGCTTGTGTGTGTGGATATATGTGTGTTTTCTGGTGGGAAACCCTGCTTGCACCACAGATCAAGGCTCTCAGGTGAAAGAGTAGAATTTCAGATTGTGTTTTTTCGCTCCTGAACGCTACAAAGACCCCAGCACTCTTTGCCTCATTTTCAATTGTTATGCCGTTGGAGAGATGTTTGTCCTGCCAGATTGTTTATCCGTCATTAGAAAGATACCTCACATTATGAGACTCATTTTTCATCATGAATGGGCTGTCTTCGGGGTTCCAGCAATATTAAACTTTGCATGTGACTCTGTGAGTGTGCCTCATCTTTCTGTTTTATTTGCGTGTCCTTCTTATCAGCATTACTTCCTGAAGTTGTAATCAACACACCTCTGTTGGTTTAGTGTGTTTCACAGGCGATAAAGAGATGAAAAATCACTGCTGTGCTCTGGGCATGATAAAAAAAACACATTAGCACCTCCCTCTGTTGGTGTTTTACTGGTCACCTTACATCACCTGATCAATGTAGTTTAAGGTCAATAACCCTGCGTCTGGGATATTGCTATCTAAAATATGTGGTAAAGCTGTACAATAAAATGCACCATTACTATAATACAAATTAGCACAGATATTTTATTACAGGTCTTTTTCCTGAGAAGATGTTCACTCGTAAAGATTAATTAGATTAAAAAAAACCACTTTATTCCAAAGAAAAACATTCTAAACTTCTAGAGAAAAGATTTGTACAGTGTGATGTGACAGAAAAGCCTCTGCTTTTTGTGGATCTCAGAAAATCTAAACAGCAACGAGGACTCAGCTGCTGAATTAAGGGGCGAGTATGCTCGATCAAAACTGTTTGTCAGGTGGTCAGGTGATTTAAACTCCTCAGATTTCCAACCTTTTTGGACTTGTTCTCATCAAGTACAGCCTGACACCCTACCTCTGCTCAACAGATTAACATTAAATTAAAAAACTATTTCACAAAAAGAACACCAACAACCAAGTAGCTGCACTGTTTAGCTGCGTCAATATGATTGGACGTTACTAGTCAGGTGGTCTTTAGCACTATGCCAGAACTAAAGCAGTGCTCTGTACACAACTTGGTAGACTGTTCCCCCTTGACATTATAAAAATACGTCACCAGTTTTATGTTATCGGTGCACCTACAAGTTTTATTCTGACTTCATGTTGTTTGTCTTATGTAAACTCACAGATTAAATCACCTCTTTTACAGCTGACAACAGCTTATAATTGGCAGTCAACCTAATATGATCCTACTTTGTAGCTGTATTTGTAATCCTGAATATGTTACTTCAGAGTGCTTTCCCCTGAGTGTTTTCATTATGCTGTCTCTGCTAAACCGCAGTGAGAAAATATAAGATTTTATAATATGAAAATCGAAATCTATTTAGCGTGCATTTCTAAGACTTGATTACATTGTGGTTCAGCACAAGCCATCCATCTGCTACTCTGTGCAGGGTAAATTAAACCCACAAGAATTATTTGCGAATTGCGTCTGGCATGTGTGTGTGTATTACTGTGTACACATTTGCCAACCCTGGTTTCATAATGGCCTCTAGATAAAGAGCCAAAGGAAGGGATTTAGCTGTGTATAGGGTGATTAGTGTGGTTTGACTGGCGACATGGTTAAGTAGTCAAAGAATTGGCCTGTTGACAGTCGGACAAAAGAGACTGATGCAGGCCACACTGAGCGGCAAACCACACACACACACACACAAATATATGTAAACACACATGCATAGCTATTCTGTTGCCCACACACAGAGAAGACACACACTCATAAATGCATCTTCATGTCTCTTTAACATATACATACAAACACACTTTTTCCCCCATCAGCATAGTCACATTATACACACTCCCGCTGTCATACATACGGACATGCAAACACACACACACACACACACACCCCTCCCTATACATGCACACACTGCTCAGGCTGTCAGCAAACAATGGAAAGATAACAACTCTCTCCTCGCTGACTGTGTCACACAAACACGCCGCTCGGTAGATCAGATGTAGTCGAGAGAGAGGAGCCTCATGCTGTAAATGAAGTTTTTAGCACGCAGCCTTCATGTCTGCTGTGGGGGCTGGGGAGGGGAGAGCGAGAAAACTCTGCTGTCAAGGCCCTGAAAAACAAGTCTAAATGCAGCCAGATCACACCGCGTGGAGACGAGACAGTTTTGTCATTACGGCAGAGGAAAGTGATGTGTAAAGTGGGAGAGCAGAAAAAGATAGTAAACTCAGTTTTCAGCCGGAGGCACACTGAGAAGAGAGAGGGAAGAGAGCAGGAAGGAAAGTGATGAGAAATGTTGAACAATAAGTTGGTCTCCATGTTAGGAGTGTAACACGTTTTTGTAGCATACTGTAATGTGCAGTACACACACATGGGTTGAAACAGTTGGCTCGCTTTGATGGACAACTAACATGTTAACAGGAAATTAATTGTCACAATTGAAAATATAGTAGACCTACTGTATGTTATAATAAGGAGAGCATAAATCTGCTCTGAGTTGCCAGTTTATGTTGAAATTATATAAAGAAAAAGTTGGGATGCTGTAAAAGATGTAAATAAAACAAGTTGCAATCATTTGCAAGGTGCACTGTGTCTCCTGACAACAGTTCTACGAAGTGTTTCCCAAGAAGCAAAATGCCTTTGCACAGTCATTGGCTTCACAAAGTGATGAGACAGCATAGCCTCCAATTTTTGCTCAGAAAGAACAGATTCCTTTTATAAGTATCATGCTACTTTAACATGGTACTCATGAACTTGCTTACCTGTCAAATGTTCCTCACAGGGGTTTTTAAGCCCCTGTTTCAACTTCAGAAATGCATTTCTGGCATGAAATTCAGAAAAAGAATTCATTGACAAAAACAAATGACAATGATGAGGTAAAACTTTGAAGATGTCATCTTTGTACTGTTTAAATAATTATAAAAAAAATAGCAGTTTCTAATTTTACTATTTTACTTATGTTTTAAATAGTGTCCTAACTGTTCTGGGATCAGGTTTGTAAATGGGGTGACTATAAATATTAGAAGTAGTAAAACCCAGTACAGCAACTCAAACAGCCACTCAGCCTGCAAAATGAACAAACAGTTGAATAATCACCTTTCTAAAAAAGGTCCAGCCATAAACATTAGGTTATAATTTTACAAAGGAAAGATTTAGTGTCAAAAAATTGGCGTATCATGTGATTAACCCTTTAATTGTAACTAAAATACAAGCTGCTGGGAGAGTAAATGTCTTCATTTAGAATGGGGAAAATATAGCCAAAATATCATCATTGCAACTGTAATTGTCAGTGTTTTAATTATTATCGTTGTCAAATAATAACAAACTGAGTTATTTTGAAGCACTAGTATAACACTGTTTACTCAAAGAAGGACATGACAATATTACAGGAAATGAAGTATTATTCAATAATCAATAACACTGACTTTCAGGTTTAAGTTAATTGAAAATGTCAAAAATAATGTTTCTAATGATTATGTTGTAAAAAGTTATAGATGTTTTTTTTGTTTTTTTTAATTTTACATGTGAGAGGAGCTTTATCACGTAAACACATGATCACCAGTGTCAGTTAAAGTGACTGAAAAACAAACTGTCAGTGTCATTGATCTTTTTGGAGCAATTTGCACAAACATCCAACCTAATGACTTGATGCATAAATCATACAGAATGTCCCTGCCCTTCTAGCACAGGTCAACACTTAGCACTTAAGTCATTAGAAAATGTTTGTTCCCTCTAAAAGTTAGAGAAAAGGTTTTTCAAGGACAGGGACAGAAAACTTTTTCCAACTCCGTAATATGTATTTAAAAATGCACTGATTCTTATTTACATACCTGTGATTTAGAGTCTAACTTGTCTTTCATTGTACTTTCTTATCACATAATGCTTGCACCAGAATAATAATCATAATACTAATAATAATCATTTCAACTCTGACCTGAAAGTTGGGAAGATTCTGTTATAAGCATCTCATTAGCTAACGATCAAAACTTTTATCTTTACATTTCTTTCTTCCAGGTTGTCTGTACCGGGGTCAGGAGTGCCGGCTGGTGATCCACTATGAGCAGGGCTTTTCTGTGCTGGCTGACCCCACGCTGGGAGACAAGGAGAACGGGGAGGACAGAGGGGCTCACACACCCACCAGGCCGCGGGTCCTCCTTTCCTATCCCTATGAAAAACTGAAAATGTCCTCAGATGATGGAGTCCGCATGCTTTTCCTTGACTTTGGAGGGAAAGAGGGGGAGATTGTGAGTGTTTTTATTGTAAAGTGTTGTGTCCCCATAAAATGTTTAGGAGTTTAGTTTTCTTCCATACTCATGGTTCACTAAAAAGTCCACCTCTCCACATTTGAGAAAACTATAGTATTTCTATTTTCAATTATTTACAGGATCCGAACAATTTTACTCACTCATTTCTCGTGCTAGGTAAAACTGGTTTAAAATGTTTCTCTTAAATCATTTAGAAAAGTGTTAACAAGTATAAAATAATGGGAAAAAACTGTATAGACCAAGAAGGACACTAGCAAGAAAATTAGGTATTGTGTTCAGCACAGTAACATTTAACGTTCCATTTGCCTTTTTAAGTCAAACAAAAGCTTCACAGATCACAAGGAGCATATTAACAGATATTTTATGTTATAGAACAAATTGATGAAGTTTATTTAGCTGGTGTGAACCCCAGACATCCAACCAAAAACCCCATTCTGAAAATCTGTTTACTTTAAGACAAGAAAACCAAAAGTTCAAATATAACTCATGTCAGGGTTTTAGGACTCATTCCTGCAGTAATCTATATATGTCTAGATGTATTAGGATCCATATTATTAAAATAATTTTACCTTAAAATTTCAAATTTGGACATAAGAGTATTATTAGTTGCATGCTTTGTGTGTATTTACATTTCCACACTGTTAGCTGCACCTCAGTCGGAAACAAACTTGTACAGTTGTACCAGTTCTCTCACGACACCTCTGTCCTTGAGGGACCTTTCTTTCTCTCTTCTTTCAGTGTGAAGTTTGAGCAGCCATATGTGGAGATTACACCAAGAGATTGCTGGCACTGCCCTCTCTCACACTGCCAACAAAAGTGAAAAACAAGTTGTGTACCTGCTCAGTGTTTCAGGTCCACTCCGAAATTTAATGGGGTTTTTTTTTCTTTGCCCATTAAATTTGACCCTTCCAACAAGTGTCATGAAAATCCGGCCAGTTTAATGACAGACAAAGAAACAAACGAGCTGAAAAAATCATAACCTCCATGGTGTAGATAATAATAACAAGCTTTCTTTGCTTTGGTCATGTAGAGCTGGCAGTAAACAGAACAACTTCATACCGGCTCCCGGGGGGCTTTCACTTGGCCTTCTGGGAAATGAAGCAAAACACAAACTGGAGTACAAGCATACGAGAGACAGGCAGAGCGAAAGTGGTACCGCGGAAAGTAAATTACAGCACTTCATCACAAATAAATCTTGAAATAAAATGAACTTTACACATACGTAGGTCTTAGCAGGAACATTTGAAAGTGGAGTTTTCTTTAAAAATAGCCTGTCACTCACTGTAAGAGCTTTAATCTGTTTACACCACTCAGCAGCTCTGTGTGTGTGTGTATGTGTGTATGTGTGTGTGTGTGTGTGTGTGTGGAGGTCCAGTTGGCTTGTGTTTCAGATTAATCAGGGCCAATTGCAAACACTAGCACTCTCTCTACTCAATATTTTTGTCACCTCCACTTGAAAATATTCAGTTTTTTAGCCTCTTGGATCATATTTGATATTACTGATATTATTATCAATGACAGCGTCAAGAAGATGAGCTTTAGTAGCTCTTTAATGTTTCATTATAAAGCCACAGTGCTGTGTTTCACTGTGTGCTAGAAAATAAAATGGAAGTACAAATCAAAATATTAACTCTTGGTTTTTTGGGATTCAGAAACTGGAAACTGAAATGTTTATATCTCCCCTCCAACTGTCTGTAAAACTATCCACATGCAGCACAGCTCTGTGTCAAACTTCTGTCAGATACACTCATGTTTGACTGCTCAGATTGTGCTGAAGGCAAATAAGCAAAGACTTTGGAGCTTTGGTTCAAAACCCTCTGTTGGCTACCTGAGCAGAACAGAGTGTGTTGTCTCTATACTAAATCTATGCCACAGAGAAGGCTTTTATAAAAATCCCAAGACAGTTGCGGATGTGGCTGACGGCTCATTAGCTCAGCATTTGAAAGCAGAATCAGGTGGTCTTTTCTTTTTTTCAAAGTGTTGACTATACTGTCATTTGTTGGCAGGGACTTTGAGTGTGTATGTCTAAATTTATCACAGCAGTTGACAGTTTATCTCCTCTATACAGAAAATATAGTATGAAGTTTGGATGAAGTAGAATTATTGATCGTTGTCCTGGAAAAACAACTTTTAAAGTCTATGTTGCTTTGTGATAAATGCTCATTAATGCATAAGTCAGCATGCCGACACGCTCATGATGACAGTGCCTATGGTATGGCAGGTACAAAGTTTACCTTTTGCACCTCCTCACCATGTTAGTGTACCTTGTTAGCAGCTTATATTTGGTCATCCGCACTAAAAACCAAGAACAACTGAGGCCAACACAAATATTTCATCATAAACCAAAGTATTGCACAAATAAGAATCCTGACAGGATGATAATGCTGTATGAAAAGTTGAAGTATCACCAGAGTGCCTACATTTTGTTCTACATATGTCACCATGCTGGTGGTGTTAGAGAAAAAGTCAGTAAGTCACCAAAATCACTAGGATTTATGCTTCGGCCACCATGGATGTCTGCACCAAGTTTCACTCCTCCTAAAGCCACACTCTCAGCATAGCTGAAAAAACATTTATCCTAACTCTTGAAATTCTCACTTTTTGGGGGGAAAACAAGGTTTTTGTGGCTCAGTAATGATGTGCAGGTCTGCTCATATTTCATTGCCCTGGGTTTGCTGGATCTGAGTTTGCCTGTAAAACTTCTTCATTGTTAAATCTTGCCAGCTGAACGGTAGTTTATGTGTGAATTTACAGGTTAAATCTCCCTGTAGGCCTGAGAAACAGGATGTGAGTCACAGAACCAGTGAAATCACCCACTGTTGATTCAGACTATGAACGGAGCTTTGTTCACAGCGATGTGGTGTTTCTGTGTGTGTGTACACTTCTTAGCTCCTGTTAGGACTGTCTAATCCTCGCCTCATGGGGGAACTGTGTTTACTGTGTAGTTTTGAATTTATTTTTCCTGGTTTATGTGATTTACAAACTCTTTCTTTCTCCTCCCTCCCCTGGATCTTCCTCTCGCTGTCAGTTCCATCTGCTTTAATGCATCTCCATATCTTTTAATCATAGTCTCACCTCTTTACCCCGGTCATGTTTTGTATTATTCTGTCTTGTTTTACTTTTTAATTCTGTTGTTTTTTGCCCTCCTTTCTCCAGCAACTGGACCTCCACTCGTGTCCGAAGCCGATCGTCTTCATCCTACACTCCTTCCTCTCAGCTAAGATCTCCCGTCTTGGTCTGGTGGCCTGACCTCTCTAAAAGGACATGGCATCTCCTTTGAAAAAAAAAAAATGTCCACGTTGTTTTTCCACTTCTGTGCAGCCTGCGCACAGTGCACCACGTCTGAAACCTTCAGTCAAGGACCCAAGCTGATTGAATGTAGCCTCTTTACGGAGATTGACCTTTGTGGGGTCTTTAAAACACTGGAGAAACCAATTCAGTCGGATCTGCTTTGAGTGAAATTGACAGATTTCTATGGGATAAACCTTCCCTTTAAGGTCTGCATGGACTGAAGTGTTGACTGAAGAACGATAGCAGAGAACATGGAATGGACAAGAAGCAGAGGGCTGATAGATACAGACAATGGGGACAAATTGAAAAGATCACTCTCATGTCCAGGATCAGAGGGGCTGGATATGTGCAGCACGGTTGAGATGAACTCACTTTTAATTCAATCAAAATGTAATGGCAAACTGCCCTCCATTTACAAATTATATAATTTATTCACCATTAGCTCTGAAATGACATTCTGAATTTCACTTGGTCATTTTTCTTTACCAAACACTTGGCACTGTGGAAAAACTTTATGCATTTGTCTTTGTTAGCATTCCCTGAAACGTCTCGATTAGCAGTGACAGCATCCATCATGGAAACTGTGAGTCACATTTGCCCATTCTGTTTCCCTCAATGTGACAGCTGATTGAAACACAAAATGTCATGGAATCCTAGCAGCTTTCGTGCAGGGACCATCTGGTGGTCAAAGTATTTTGGTACTTGACATAAAACACTGATCTGAAGTTATTTCTAATGTCTTTAAATCTAAAAATTAATCAAATCAAGAGGAATTATAATAGATCCAAGCATTCTTTTATTAAAAATAACATCTTCTTCAACAGTAAAAAAACCCAAAAACAATCATATACAGCTTGTGAAAAGGTATAATACTCTGACACTGGAAGTCCAGGTGGCGTTTACTCTTATTTCTGATACATGCATCTTTACTTTAAACTGATATACCAGTATAACATATACCTGAAGGTTTATGACAGACTCACAGATGCATATGATTAATATATTCTTTAACTGGTCATAAACAAACTATGAAGCAATCTTCAGAATACTCTGGTTAGCACCTTTTTTCAATTCATTTTGCTGTTTTTTGCAGAGTTAAGTGACTGTCTGGGTTTCATTGCTACACTAACACTAACTAAATGTAAGGCTAACAAGATCGTTTCGTGGTGACTCCTGACATTTCTTTTACTTAACATTATTGTAAGAGTCTCTCACATGAAACTTAAGCTAGCAGTTAGCTTAGCTTTGTTTAATTGGTGGCAACAGAGGAGACAGCTGACCTGGCTTGATCCAAAAGTAATATTAATCCAGTTAGGTGCCATGTAGCCTAGCTTAGCATAAAGACTGTCACTTACCAACTCTGTCTCTGGCACATAGCCCCCTGTAAAACCATAACATTTTTACACATTTGTTGTTGTACAGACTAAACTAATCAGATGTGTTGATAAGGACCTCAAGAGCTCATAATTAATTTAGTAAACTTTGGATAAAGCTCGGCTAGCTTTTCTCTTCTCCCAGTGTTACTGCTAAGATAACCTGCTACAGGCTGTAGCCTTACATTTACCTGACAGATATTAGAGTGGTATCGATCCTCTCATCTAACTCTAGCAAGACAGTGAGTAAAGGTATCACCTGAAACTTTGAACTTTTTCTCTTAAAGTCTCCAGTTTGATCAAACATGATGATGCTGTTCACTCATTGCTCCTTAATTTCAGGGTTGACACTGAACTGCTCACGATTGTAAGCCTGATTTATGAACTAAAATCATTTTACATTTCCTAATGTTGCAGATTCTTTATTTTTAAAGATTTGTTCTTTTTTATGTGTATGACTCCTGATGATAGGCTGCTCCTTGAAGAACTGATCATGTTTTCCAATTAACTGAACCACAGTCATGATCAAGCATATTAAGCAAGAATCTACTTTATTTATTTCTAATATTCATATAGAGAAACTGAAATTCAATCAAACAAACCCCACAATCACCCCATCAAGTATTATTTATCTTTCATTATAACAAGGTAGCCATCATAGGAGTCTCAATTTCTGCTGTGATACTGCAGCAGCTGGTGCAGGTCTTTATGTTTCTGGATGCAGCAGATCAAATCTGCATATAACACTGTTTTTTTGACTTGGCTGCGGAGCTGTGTCCCTTCCTCGTGCCTTCAGATGACTGAAAAGAAAACATTTTAGTTTTGAAAGAAATTAATCAAAGAGCAACAACGTGGCTTCTCTGATGGCTACTGTACTTTTGGTTTCAAGCGCAAAAAATGTTGTGTTTTCTTTGTCTTCATAATAAACAAACACAACATTCCCGGTGACCATTTACACACACACACACACACACACACATGTGTGATCAATAATTTTCATATTGTATTCCATCCACTCTGTAGAAGAAATACCATCTGTTTTGTTGATGCTAAAAGATAGTGGAGGTGTTGTAACACTTTGCTTCAGACAAGAATCCAGCACTTACTGATAACTTTGAGTGGAGAGGAGCTTTTGAGTAAAGGCTGCTTTGATGTGCAGAATACTCCGATGCCTTTGGCAGCTACTGTACTGTCACTCAGAATGATAAAGCTTAGTTTTTAACTCAAACGGTGCACATAAATCATGTATTTAACAAAAAGTGACATGATGAGTTTGTTTTTATTCTTTTCACTTGTCATTGAAATAATTCTCAGCAGCGACAGCAAATACAAATCAGCAGAAGCAGCTTAAAAAAAACGTTGGATGGGAGACTTTCAGTTTAATTTCAACCATATGTAAATTTGTTTGCTTCTGATGAGTGATTCTAATTATTTTTGATGTGACATTATCAGTAGGATATTGTACTAATCACTTCTTCAATTTGTAGACAGGAAATGATCTCAACCCTGCACTAAACACACATTTTCTCTGCAGTGCAACAACTACAGGCAGCATTTTGTTTCGGGGGACAGTTTAGATAAAAGGCAGCGAACTACTCGACTGCACATTAGTGAATTTTATTGACCAGCTCAGCAGTAAGGATTTATGTGTCGTCAGCCAAAGAGCTTGAGTGTAATTGAGATTTAGGCAGCACTTAACAAAATCATAACTCTATAGCATTGTTTACTTGGCTGATGGGTAACGAGCTGGCACCCTTTCCCTCCTCTTCACACACACACATACACAAGCAGATGGATGGACACATGTTATTGAGGATAAAGAGTTTAGATCTCCAACACAGTGACAACTCCCGACATTGGTTACTAGTTGCAATTGTTTACCTGCTGGTTTTTCCTGCGTCTTTGTGTTCAGGTGGTTACTGACTGTCAGACCCTCGGTGGGACACTAAACGTCTTCAGATTGCAATTGTTGCATCATGTGAAAGGAAAAACACAAAGAATCTCTCTGGGTCAATTTTCCCACTGAGACCAACAGAAAGCTGTGTTTGTGCCAATCTCAAGACCTTCAAACACACACAAATGGACTAACACTGTTGTTGACATTTGAACACACATACACACATGCAACCACACCATCACACATGCCCGCTAACAGCCAGCTTTCTTATTGGCAGAGAGCGAGAGATATAGAGCCATATTGACTGAGTCTGTCAGATTCTCATTTTGAGGGGCTGGAAAAGAGCCAGATCAATTAGCAATCAGCCAAAAACTGTGTGTGTTTGTGTGAGAGAGAGAGAGCTAATAAAAGAGTGTTGTTATGTGCACACAGTGGATACTTTTCTGCAAATATATTCCACTAAGATTTGTTTGTTTGTTTGTGTGTGTGAGAGTGTGTGTAAAGAGGGTCTAAATGAATAGCTTTTTTCTTGGCTCAGTCTCTTATTGCATTCCTCAGCTGTGGCAGGTCCTCACAGGTTCTGGACTGCCGCACTCAGTGTGTGTGTGTGTGCGTGTGTATGTGTGTATTTGCAAACAAGCATGTGGCTTGTACTACTTCATGTGCTGGAGTTTACGTCAAAATTGCGTAGGTAATGAGGTAGGGAGAGATTGGAGTGGGCATAAGGAGAGACAGGGAGAGGTGGGCAGCAAGAGGAGAGAAAAATTCAAAACATGTCCAACTTAAACTGAAAATGTGTTGAACATTTGATATTAATGCAATTTTGTTGGGAACCATCAGCTATTTTTGAAGATTACATTATCACTAACCATGAAAGAAAGTATGTTTTCTGAGTTCAGTTTTACTCAGGCATAATCTCTTTCTCTTTTTTTTAGTCTTTCAACAAACAAGAGTCTTGATAGTTAGAAAACGAGCATGACGATGGAGGCAGAGGACACAGCAAAGTACAAAACAACCAAACTGATGCACAATAGGAAAAAAAAGCAAAAGTCTGGGTTTTATTAAAATGCAGTCATAAATTAAAGAAATACAGGTGCAGCTCTCAGTGAGGCGGAGGTTGATGGTGCATCATGAATATCAAGCATATTTGAAAAGGAAGAGACTCACTTAAAACCAAATGAGGCTACAATAGTTGTTGCAGACTGTAACCAGCCTGTTTATTCTGTCCAATTCAAGGACGGTTTGGGGGCTTATGAGATGAAGATCAAGTCATCCAACTCACCTCACAATTCTGTATTGAGCCTGCATAGGGAAATTTATTAATTTCCTTTGTGGAAAAACACTTCAGAAACTGCAGGAATCCTCCATGCTGTATTCCAGATAGGCTTAAGTTTATAAATGTCTCCCTTGTGACATTTCTCTCTCTCACTCTTTGGAGAAAACAAGATTAAGCGAGTTGACGCTGCATCGTGCAGGTGGTCCTCACTCTTCTAGTCAAGCCTCTCACACAAATCCACAAACTGCTCACACTAATCTGAAATCTCTTCATCCTACTCATTCTAATCAAATTCAAAAAGGCTTACTCCAAGTTTTCAGTCAAGGTACACTAAACCTTTCTCTCACTGTGATATGCTCCAGGAATCTCATCATACAGTTTACAGCCACTGCAATAACACTCTATCTGAAGTGTCCCTTTTATCATGACACAGGGCTTCAGACTCTCACAATAACTCAATTTTCTCATTCCACCCATGCCTAAAAAATGTCACGCTGTGGGCCGCACAGCTGTCTGCAGGTGTACAAATATAATTTCTTGCTCAAGCTTTTTAACAATGGGCATAAATTCTGCTTGAAGTGTCTCATTATGCAGCACAATTTGGCCTGTAAATCAACCGTAGCTGGCTCTTAATTGTAGCCAGGCTACACAGCATTTTGGCTTAACTCAGGAAAGGAGCAAACAGACAAAGAAGTATTAATTGGGGGCAGCAAAAACACAACACTGACACGTTGTTATCACTGATATGTCAACAATTGCTTATTTACACATTCAGCAGACACACCATTAGTATTCATTTGGACTTGGTTATTGAGCAGCCAACCTAAGAACAATATTTACTCTCTTTCAGCTCCGCCAACTCTTTAGGAAACGTGTGGCTCCTCAGCTTCTCAATGCTCCACCATGTTCACCTGCTGTCATTGACTTTGTGTGGTGATTGGTGCTCAGCAGGTAGCAAACAGTTTAATAACAACTTTTGCCGAAAAGGTTCATCCTAATGACACTTTTTGCTTTAAAGGCAGTAATTTGATACACGTTTAATACAAGAAATATTGATAATTTGGGGCAAAACACAGAAAATGGCTAATTCAGGTTGATATTGCTGCCAAAAATGTACAACAACAAGTCAAAGCAAATGCTCTAGCAAACAAAGCTAATCATATCATTCCTAAAGTCAGCAAGGTAAGTAGAGAAAACCTTTTTTTTTTTAAATTCTGAGCTGCATCCAAAGGGCTATTCACTGCTGCAAGCTGTAACTTGCACTCACAGTGATTTCACATTCTCCATTTATGACAAATTATGTTAAATGTACATTCATGGTATAAAAGAAGGATTTATTTTTAGCACTTACAGATTAAAAGTTGATCACCTGAGGATGACCTCAGACACAGTGATAAGCAGCAAATGTAAAGGACCCACCAGAGGCCAGTGGGCCCTCCACTGATTCCCCCTCACTACATCTGGCACACTTGCTCTGACCAAACCTAGCTATGAACTCGGTCTTCATTTTAATTTAACTGACCAAGGCACTGACTTACAGTTGAAGTTGATCCCTGGGCCAAAAATGGTGGCTGTCCACTGCTCCTCATACAGAAAATAAACTTCTCTATGTTCTACTGAGTGTGATTATATGAGATAATTTTTTTCCCTCTCTTTCTTTTCCTCCTCCTCTTTATCTAAAGTTTTTCATTTTTTTTGCAAACTTGTGTTGCTG
The DNA here is from genome assembly GCA_029814765.1 of Acanthurus leucopareius. Taxonomy (NCBI): domain Eukaryota; kingdom Metazoa; phylum Chordata; class Actinopteri; order Acanthuriformes; family Acanthuridae; genus Acanthurus; species Acanthurus leucopareius. Next base: position 10,007,753 of record JAQMCX010000057.1, on the reverse strand, counting down.
TCACATTGATCCTTCCATAGACAGAGAGACATAAAACAAAAACAAAGTACTTAAAAACACTTTTGTGGGAGTTCTTGCTTTAATAGGTGTCTCCAGGATCCCATTTTAGCATGTTGACACACTTACACACACTCACACAGACTAACAACTGAAATCAACATGGCTGAGCTGTCATGACAGGTAAAAAGTTAGCTGGAGACTGACTTTAAAACCAACAAACTTAGCTGGCTACACTTAATAAAATTGAGTCAATTAACCTGGTAAAATTGACAGTCGCTTACTAAATAAAACTCATAACTTTTTGAACCCAATTATAAAAATTCTGCAGAGTTACTAATCGGGCTATGGACCATGTTGCTTGTCAAATGTGATGTCTGAGCCGATAACTCAGACACAACTAGTCTGTGATGATGTAAGTGAAACTGGGAGACAAACGTTCACAATAGGCCTGTGAAACAAAAGCACACAAGATAAACTAGGTCATCTGCTTACTCTGTCCCTGTTATTATCTGTTAATAGACAAGAAGAGGATAAACAACCTTTACTGCAGCGCCCTGTGCACACACACACACGCACACACAGAGATACACACACAGAGGACAACACAGCGTCTACACCATTAGAGGACAGATGGTGGCATGTTTGTGAGGTGATGTTGCCGCCATGACCCTCCCACTTAACATGCGCTGTACTTCAAGCTCTGTTACTCTCAAAAACAACCACCCACTCATAACATATACACATGCAGCCTAATATCATGAAACTATGTACTCCAGTGACTGCACACAACCTCCTCTTTCACTGTGTTCGACAGTGACAGAGAGACACCACGTCTCCCCCCTTTCTCTCCCTCCTTCTCTCTCACACATGGAAATACAAAGTACTAGTCTCTGGGAGCCTGATGATAAAAGAGAAGTGGGGTGAGGACGGGATGTGTGTGTGTGAGTGAGGGAGAGACAGACAGAGAGAGAGAGAGGAATGTTTCAGGATGTCACTGCCAAGTCCCTACAGTATCCCTGAATGGACCCCCATCTCTCTCTCTCACACACACGCACACACACACACACACACACACACACACACATGCGCACACACATGTGCACGCACATGCACACACACACACACACACACTCACACACACACACACAATGGGACAGTGCTCTTTGTGTTCTTTTCTGTTCTGTGAGCCTGCGCACACAAGCACAGAGAAGATAAATGTGAAATAAATGCGTGTGCGTGTTTTTCTTTGCTTTCTTGCACACGTGAATGGATCCCATAGGTATAACATGCTGTCATGAAAGCAGTTTGTATAGTGAAGTTCTGTTCAGTTTTGACACCACAGGAACATCATGTCATTACAAGATTACTTGATCAGAAGAGATGGATTTTCAGCTGGACCTGTGCTTCTGTCAGAGGAGGTTTTCTCATTGACAAGCAGGGACCAGAAACCGTGGCCAGGGTTCATGTAAAATCCAGCACGTTCTCAAGTGTTCTATTTCAATCCTTCATGATCAGCATCATAGTCAAAATTTGTATGCAAACGAAACGTGGGAGGGAAAAAGATGTCACAAAATACAAGAGAAAAGAAACCAACCTCAAGATGAAACCACAGAGAGACTACATGTGATCTGTCACAGAGAGAGAACACGCAGACATGCAGGAGAAACAGGCACGACAAGATCACAAAGGCCAATCATTGCATACTTACTGTGATGGTGACAGGAAGCAGGCTTCAGTAATGTGCTTCAGGTGGAGTTTTGGTGAACTTAACAGATGTGAGTGGGGAAAAACTTTACAAAAAGGTAGCTTGATCATTTACATAGAAGAAAATATATGAGTAATTAAGTATCTACATTAAAGCTGCGCTAATTAATGTCTTTGTATAATGAAAACTGTTTTTTGCACAGACAACAGACATGCAGCTCATTCTGGTTTTACGGCTTGCAACTTTGATGTTTTAGTTCGACACCCACCTCCCACCCACCCCACCAAAAAAAAAAAAAAGCTCTCATGTGTGGTTTAAAACCACGGCAGCCCATTGTTTTCAACAAAAGCTCTGATTAACCTGCCGTGTAAAACAGCTTACATCAGCACTATTAGAAGGTAATCTCACTTGAAACCACTTGTCTTTCCACTCTTTAGTTTTTGTAAACAAGTTTACAGGCCAATTAAAGTACCTTCAAACAGAGTCAGGCTAGCGGGTTTAGGTAAGCTAATGGTTTCATGGCTGTGGCTTCATATTTAACTGAATGTCACAAGAGTTGTTTCAGTTTTCTCATGGCACATGAGCATGTTTACCAAAATGTAAAACTATTTCTTTAAGATACACGACAAATGAATAACAGTGTATAATTTCTGCCACTAGATGTCTCTCTATTAATACAGTACAATTAAAACAAAACTCATAATTAGATTATTTGAAGTAGCATGGCATCATGGGATTTTGGCATCATTGCATAAGTTTCTGCCAAGAGACTCAGGCAGGAGCATTGTGGAAAATATTTGAGATTATGTAAGCACACACCTCAAATATATAGGCCAACCATGACATAGTCGTTGTTGGATAATTTAATGTGGAAATATTACATACTGTATCTTCATGATAAAAGATAACAGTGAAGCTTATAAAACAAAAATAGATAAATAAATAAAAGTAAAATAAAAGAGAGTGGTGAAGCATAAAGACCTCTCAGCTTAGGGCAAGAAGTTGGAGACATGTCAGGTCACGGTCTGGCTGGTCCTGTATCATTTTGCAGAGTAAAGTTTGGGCACAGATGGTGTCTGGCTGTGCAGGCTAGATGGCAATCATTGTCGTAATTTGAAGTAAATGGCTTCTTGTTTTCATCAAGTCTTATAAAATGTTTGTTGATGTGTATTCTTGCATTATTGTCACCAAAATGAGCAATGTCACACACTGATGCACCCGAACAAAATCAGCCACCTACCCATACTGACACAAAATTACACACACACGCACACACGCGCACTGTGACTGTCTCGCTGGCTTCCTATAGTCTGTTCTGCACTAATTACTGTTCTATAAAATGTACAAACGCAGCAGTCTGTGTCAGCCTGTTTCTCTGGGGACTTCAGTGTCTTTTAACTTTCAGCTCATTACTGCTTCGGTAAAGATATATCTATAAGAGTATCGATAACTCTGGAAGTATTTCTCATACGTGAAATCAAATATTAAACATGGCTGCCTATGGACTGCAGCAGGTCACTTTGATTACTGTGTAAGCAGCAGCAGTGCCTTCCAAGTCTCTTCTAATAACCCTCACTGTCAGTAATAATCCTTGAAGCGCCTCTTTATTTTTACTCGGTGCAACTGAAGTTGCACTCTTTCAGCTCACAGAAATATGCCTAAGTTGCAGGAAGGTAGCTACCACTGAAAACACCACCGTCAACGTGCTCTGTAATATTTATGAAGATTTTTCAGGTTGTTAGTGATTTGGGAACAAATGACTTAATTATTTAAAATGTCACCTTTTATGCAAAAACCTAAATTAAAATAGGATAACTTTTTAGTATTTGGGGCTCTATGGTGGTTTATTAGTTCGCACTGTGGCTTCACAGTAGACTGCTTCTTGGTTTGGAGCTGGCCCTCTGCGTGGAGTTTGCATGTCTCCCCATGTTCCCCTTGGATTCCTCTTCGTGTTCTGGCTCTGACCCTAAACCCTCTCACAGGCCAAACAAAGGTTGTTTGTATCTGTCAGCCTTGTAACAAACTCGTGACCCATCCAAGGTGTCCCCCCCACTGCTCGCCCAGTGTCAGCTGATCTGTTTGAGCCCAACACGAACCTGAGAAGGATGAGTGCCGACAGGTAATGAATGGATGCCTGGATGAATCCAGTATTTTCCACTATATTTATAAGAGTTACAGTGTGAAGGGGGCTTAGAAGCAGCATTTTAGACATACTGTAGAGTTTCCAAAAAACAGAATAGAAAAATAAGTGATGAAGTACAAAAAATACATGTAAGTATGTTTGCATAAGAAGTCAGTGCAAAGGTGCAAGTGGTTTAAGATTCAATGAACTGACATTTTGAGTAAAACTTGCTTTTTTCAAATTTAAGCAAAAATTAGATTTTGAATAGATAAATGTTTCTTTGTGTTCATTATGAACACAAGGTCGCTGAAAAGCATATATTCAGATAAAACACGAACATGTCAGGAAAGTAATAAATAAATCCCAGCTTTGAGTCAGACGTTTCCCCATCAGTGAATTGAAGGCTGGCATTGGGCTTTTAGACAATTTTTTTTTTTTCTTGTGCTAACACAGGCCAGTCTTTATAATACTTGTTTTTCTATCTCACAACTTGTCAGTATGCTCTGACTGTGTTCAGAGCATACATCTTGTGCTGTTATTTTGAAATTACTGTCATTATTCGATTTTCTTTTTTCATAAAAGAAGAGTCGTTCATCAAAATAAAAAACTAAAAATTCAAGGGAAAATTCAGGGTGAAGTACGGACCAGAATAAAAGTAACAATGCAAACATTTATTCTATTGACGGCGGCGGGGAAATAAAGCTTTTTGTGGTTCAACAATTTTGTAGATCGATATTGATGCAAAGGACAAACACTGGACAACACAGCACAACAAGATGGATAATAATTCAATCACTTACTGTTTGGAATCTCTGGTCGGTGCATAATACTGATCTGAGACACAACAGATAACACATACACTGAATTAACCTTTTAAACATGGCATGAACACAGATGTTTGTTTTTTTTGCACAAACAGTGACACACTTTACTGACCAAGCAAGCAACAGAGTTTTTCCAGTTTCTCTTCTTAACAGTTGTTTTTTCATCTTTCCATTACTCAAAAACAAACTTCAGGAACCTGTATCATGTGGCCAACTCATCTACTCATTGCTGTATTTACTTAAAAGGGTCCACAGAACATGTCTTTAAATCATTTGGGGTGCTGGAATTAAAACCAATAAAACAAGTCTACTACAACAACAGGATATGTTTAGTGTTGTATTATTTCCATGAGAATTTGTTGAACTGCAACTGTAAATTTGTGTGTCTTTGCACTGAAGCAGTTATGCGAGGTTAACCTTTCCAGTCTATGTCAAGGACTGGTGATAAGCGGCACTTTTTGTTTTTTTTCAAAATTGCCACAAAGTTTATTTCCTTATCTAGTCATTTTCTGCCAAGCATTTGGTGTGTGATACTAACGCATGATGTGCAATATAAACTGTATTCTTTCTTCTCTGAAAACAAGCCGTGCATTCAGATAATACACCTTTATTATCTGCACTCACCCTGACATTCAGTAGTGCTCCCACACACTGCTGGATACACAGAGTCCATTCCCACAAAAACATGCACACTAAAAATGTCAGGTTATGCAGTTTACATGGCCCTTAATACCCTTAAACTGAATGTTGCTGCTATAAAAACACAGACATGCCATATTAGGATAGTCGAATGTTGATTCTTGACTATCAGCTGCCCAAAAAGTAGCCATGCAAGTTCAACATAGTGTCCACATGTTTGTGTTTACTTACATCATGACCTTGACACTAAATATAGACTGGTTTCAACAGCACTGTGAGAATCAGTTTCAACTCAGAGGACATTTTTTCTGACATTGAAGTTATTTTCCACTCTTACAAAAGATATTAATTTGAATAAGCTTTTTTTTCCCCACAAAATTTAGAGAAAACGGAGACAGTGTTTAATAACTACATTTGAAATAAGGTGCAAAAGGCCGTTTATTTTTTTCTCTATAGTCAAGCATAGTACTCAGCAAATGTGTAAAGTCTTATATCTAACAAATTAGTATTGAATTAGTTTAAAATACATCCATTCTTTCCATAAACTTCCTATTTTGGCTTTAACTGCTAGCAAACTGATTAAAACATAGTTACTACCAAATTGCAGTTCTCTCCTGGAAACACATATGTGCTTTTTATGCACAGTAATACACTGTAGTGTGGAGTTCTCTTCAGAAATATCCAGATCATACAATGCTTAGTCAGAATAAAACTCTGCACTGCCTTGAAGTTGAAGCCTTTTTTATGAAGTTTTACTTCACAAAAAATCAAGTGAATTGCTAAAAGTTATTTCAGCAAGGGGAGACAGTTTTTGCCTGAAACCTGTAGCCAGCTCCAAATGGAGAAAACAACACAGCGCCAGTAAAAAAAAAAAGCGACTGGCTGTGACAGATTTCTCTCTTCTCGAGAATTCTTAGCAGTGTTCCTGATCAGTGTGCCAACATCAGACAGGGCAAATCTGACTGTTGGTGTTAATCAATGCTGCATAAGTGCTACAATGCTCATGGCTTTGTTTTCACTGGCTGAATAACAGCTAACATCCAGACAGGGCTGATAGCTGTCAACACTGATAATGTAAGACATATTTCTTAGAGACAACACACACTTACTCTCATATCTTTTTCTAAACTCTTGCACCCACCCCCACCAAACACACAGACAGATCCACATTTTGCCAGCAGCTGAATTTTCAATCAGGAAGTTACATACAAAATAAGATTCAAAAACACTTTATTGTGTTACAAAACTATAAAATGTGAAATAAACATATGTACATCAAATTATTATTGCATTTAGGAACAACAAGCAATATAACAAGATAAAATATTTGAAATAATGCTTGAAAGCAGGTACAGAGACAAGTGAAATGTGAAGCCAACCACAAAGCCCTTGTGGCCTCTCCGTGACTACAGCCAGTGTGTTAGCTGAAAGGAGTGTACTTGTGTTGCGAGGCTCTGGAGCAGTGGGAGTGTTATCAGAATAGACACAAACATGAAAAAAACACATGTAACAAAATAAAAGATGCAGTACAATTAAATAAAGGATTAAGATCGTTAAAAAAGGCTTAATGTAACAATTCAAAATTAATGAGGAAGGCTTACAGAGCAAATGCTTAGACTTGAGTTAAAATGTGACACAAGTTGCAGTTGTTGTTGTTTTTAATTAGGGTGAGTTGGAACCTTTGTTGTTATCATTAGACAAAATCACATATCAAAAGAGACTTATTCTTCAGAGACTGTCTCTACTTCTTTTTGGTCTTCTCCAACACCCAGTCAATGACCTGCAGAAGCAGAAACTCACATTATCAGGTTCAAGTTGAGGAGAGCTGATCAGAGTGGAGAGCGCTTGGTTTTTGGTGGTGTTACCTGTTTGACGTTGCTGCTCGCTGCCTTCTTCATCTCGTCATGGAGACCCCGAGATGTCTTCAGATCCTTGGATCAAACAACAGAAGAGGAGGATCACTTGCAGTGACACATGAAGATATTCTCACATGAGCTTTACATCATGCAAATTAAACACTGTCGGTCCCAGCTGAACACATTTTATCTGCTGCACGGATTTAGGTAGAACAAATGAAATGTGTAAAAAATGTAAGAAGCTGTAGCAAGATAGAAAATTAAGCATTACCAACCAACAGTGGTGGAGGGTAACTAAGTACATCTACTCAAGTACTGTACTTAGGTATAAAACACTTGAACTTTTCTGATGATCTTCAATTTATGCCTGTTTATCCTTTTTTTCTGACATTCCAGAGGGAAATATTGCACTTTGTACTCCAATAAATTTATTTGACAGCTAAAGGCACTAGATGTAGATTAGTATTTCACATCATATCATATTATATCATATTATATTTAAGTCAAATTGTACTAGGTTTAAGTACCACTATCAGCTATTTGTCCGTATTAAATATATAATTGATGTGATCAACAGGAAACTGATGCACCACAGGAATAAATTACATGCAGGCTAATGATGTCAGTTGTCCATTAAGAAATGTTTGCGTTATACTTGAGGTTTTGCAGAGAAAACATGATTTCTTCTGGCTGCCTCAATTGGACAAAAAAATACAGAGACCCTACCAGGCGATAGTTGGTCCTATATAAACCTGAGGTGTCTGCAATATCGCCCAGTTCTTATACAACAAAGAATGAGGAAAAGAAAATACTACTGTAATGAAGAAAAAGTGCATGAGCTGTTCTATTTTGGAAGATATCTAACTTTAATCTGTGAGTGCAATTTTAAAAGGCAAGAATTCCTGTGTAACAAAATACCTTAACATGGTTATATCGTTACTTTAAACTTAAGGATCTCAAAACTCCCAGCAGTTTTTTGTTATTATCCACAACACTTATTTCAAGGTATTGCAAAGTTGTGGTGTTGTGTTAGAAAAAACAGAGTGCAATCATCTGGAAACAAAATGTATTCAGCGAAAACATTCATACTCAGTCGTGATACTTTTACCAATGAACCTGTTTACCCTTCTTGATTTATCCACAACTTTCTCAGTCTTTTGTTGCCCATGTCTTAATTTGTTTGAAATGTGTTGCTGGCATCAATTCAGAATAAGAGTATATTCAAAAAAATCAATGGCAATGATGAGGCAAAACACCAAATATGTTGTCTTTGTATTGTTTTCATTTGAGTGTATGTCAGAAAGAACTGCATGTATTTTTTTCACAGCATCCCAGCTATCTTGGAATCAATGTTGTAATTTATCAAAGAAAAACACCTGATTACAATTTACAAGGCAGCACAAGAGAAAATTGATGAAAATGTGTGTATTGGCAGGAACAGAAAAACATACAAATGGTATCTTCAAACCGTTCCTATTATCATGCTAATCAGCTGTGAGGATCCATAACAAAACAACACTCTGTCCAAAATTGCAGTACAAGTCTGAATGCGTAGAGGGATACAAATAAAGACAGGGAGGACAGCGCTGACCGTGTGTGGGCAGAAGAAAGACTAACCTTGAGATAGAATTTAGAGATATCAAACAGTCTCCTGCTGCAGGACTCAAAGCATTCGTGCTCAGCAGTGATCCCGTGCTGTTTGAGGGTTTTAGCTACAACCTCCTGGAGCATCTGAGGACACAAAAGACACACAAACACACACACACATAATTTCATAACAGCACAATTGTCAAAACATTAAATAAAGTTGTGTTTATTCCCACAGCATGTGACACTAACCCGTAAACTAATTTAAGCTCAGGTCCCCTTTTTAAATGGAAGGGATGTCAAAATGTTGTGACTCTGGGAGGCGTCCTCGCACAGAGCTGCATCCACAGTGTGAGCTCGCACCGACATACAAATATTTTACTGGTAGTGTCGACAGGGAAAAGACGTTCCTGAAATAAATAGATCCGCCTTTAATCTTGTCACAGCGACTGTTCTGAGGAAACACCATAAATTATTGTGAGGAATCATCTGTGCCACTCAGCCTCATGAGAAGCAGAAAGGCAGCTTTTAATCTTTGTCCCGAATAAACTGCCATCATTATTTCTGAATAGGACCAACTGTTCTTTCCTATACTTGGGTCTGGATGATAAGCCTGTTTGCATAGTTATCAAAAATCAAAACAAGTCAAGGTCGGGATGCAGATAGAGAGCTGTGTGTGAGACAGAGGAAACTGTGTGCAGGTGTGTGGGCGTGTGTGCATACTCCTGCACGTATCCACGTATGTGTTCCTGTCATTGCACACACTTAACAAGTATGATAAAGTGAGAGTGTAAAATACATTTATGTGTGTGTGTGTGTGTGTGTGTGTGCGCATATGCGTGTGCGTGTGTGTGTGTGTATGTGTAAGCATGCAGGTGAAATGAATAATGCAGCTGATATGATAATGGTATAAATGCTAAATTGCTTCTGCAATGACATTATAATACATCTCAAACACTCAGTGATCATATGCAAAATGTAGATTATTTGTCTTTACTGCAGCTGTTGCACAACTCTGAAATCTGGCTGCCACTGTGTCTGTGTGTTTAAAGCTTGTGGTGAGTAAGAGAAGAGAACATTCAGATTTTTAATTGAAAAAAAAAAATTCCTTTTCCTAATCCAATGCCAAAAAAAGATGAATATTACAGGAACATTATTTTTGAGACTCTGGACAGTTTTTTTCTACATACTGAAGTGAAACATTATGATAACAACCCAGCCAGCAATGTCGATTACATCTGTCACAGTTGTTTTCAGGTGGCACGCAACACAACAAAGTGCTTCTGATTTTATTAACAGTTTTATTTTGTATGTCACAATTTTTTGCCTTTTGACCTGTCAAGCAGAGGCAGTGTGACCACAGCAAAACCAGCAAACCAGGCTCCTTATCTGTTTTTTTTTATTTAGCTCAAGGCCATGCTAACACAAGCTTGTTGACCTACTGAAACCCAGGAGGGGGCTAAATTGTAATGTTAAAGGCATACTATGCAGGATTTGTCAGCTACTATTTTTAAAAACATCACTCAAAGTTGGCCCTTCCAGCAAAACTCAAAAAGCAAGAAATAGAAAAGAGAGAGACAAGAAAGGGAAAACGACAAAGAGAGAGCAGGCGGGGGTGGTTAAGAGAGCTAGAAAGCGAATGATGACAGGGATGGAGGAAATGAGAAAAAAGCAGCAATACAGAAAAATAATACAAGTATAATAAATAAGGAAAAGAACCAAAAAAAACCTAGTTATAAATATCACAATCAATTTCTGCTATATCCTGCAAATAGACATACAATTATTATAGAATCTCTGTAAATGATTTCATATAGGTTGAAAAAGATTTTGATTCCTTTTAGATTAAGACACACACACAGACATGCCCACACTCACTCTGTTGTGTTTCTGGGAGCGTGACTCTTTGGCAGCTTTGTCCTCTGTTTTTTCATGATGTGTCTTCTGCTGTTGAGGTTTGGTTTTGTCAGCAGAGGGAAGAGCCACCAAACCTGGGTTGTAATGTCAGAAAATTAACAATAAGGTATTCCTATCACAGCAGGACAAATCTTTAGCACATGTAAAACATGAAAGAAAAATATAAACATCAATATTAATAAGTATGGTTATATACATTGACAAATTAAAACATCATCTCAGTATCATTTGCAAAGAATCACAACAGTCAAAATCCATTTATTCATGAAATCTTAAGTTCTTCAATGTCTTTTTTATCACCTCATAAATTTAAAAGACTTGCAGTAAAATTGGTGCTTGTTATAAAATTTAAAATCCAGTTCTAAAAAAGGATCTTAATCATGCTGCTCAATCCTCTGATTTGAGAGGACATGTAGGTGATAATTGGACAGCTCAACTAGTTCTATAATCACATTTCAGAAGAAATATGAAGCACCTAAATTCAAAATAATCTATGAAAATATACCATAAAAGTACATTTTATTATTAAATTATGATATAAGTTTGCTGTGAGGAGGGTTGATGGATTAATTTTAAATTCAAGTTTCACATCTGCCTTCTTAACCTCACTTTGCACACTTATTAAGTCACATCGAACTGATGGAAAAGGAAGAATTATATGTGAAAACGGCACCAGGAATATATTGTCTTAAGGCCTTAGGGAGGAGGATTTACATACAAATTTTTCTGATTATCATTCATTCAGCACCATTTTGTGAATACTGCTCTGATAGTCATACAGAATGTCATCCAGATGCTGATTTAATCAGTTTCCCTCATTATTAGTTTTGATAATTCTGCTCTATGTGTAATTTGATATCACCATAGCATGCTCAGGATCAGTTTAGCTGATTATTTTTTTAATTTAAGGCTTTTTTAACATTATATATTCACTATTAAGAATGGTCACTTTTGTTGTACCTGAGGACGCCCGTCTTGCTGCTAAAGAGGAAGACGGACTATTGGACGAGGAGGTGGACAGGGATCTGCTCGGCTGTTGTCGTAGAGACCTGAGGGCAGGGTGTGTCCCGCTGCTGCCGCTGCTCTGAGAACAGAGGGAGTCGCTGCTCTCTGACTTCACCAGCCTGGATCATCCAGACAAAAACACAAAGATACAAAATGGTTAACATCACCGACACTTAAGTGACGACAGTCAACAACTCTAAGATCAGCCAAGCCACCCACACATTCATGTATCCATCCATTTATTTGCTTTCTTATTAATATACATTATCATCATCACACCTCTTATGAGGATAACCTCCGATGACATCCGTGTCCCGTGACCTGCGCTTGAGTCGTACGACATCAGCGTTCTGCAGCGTCTCTCCATCAGGCACACTTCCTGGTTCTGACATGACAGCAGGGGATGGGGCGGGGCTTAGGGCAAAAGGTAGGGCACAGGGCTCCTTGGAGCAGGTGGTCTGAGTCTCATAGCGAATCAGGCGGGACTGAAGTTTTACAAAGGCATGGTCCCGGTCCAAGGAACGCTGGTTGTCCAGGCAGAACCTTGAAAAAGAAATAAAACTATTTAAAAATTAAAAACTGGAATAATAAAAAAATAAAAAATTAATGGAAAATGATTTGGCTGGTTGCTATCTTGGCTCTTACTGAGCATTTAAATTTTTTATAGCTCCCTCCTGCAGTGTATAATAAGTTGGACTGTAGATGAACTGTTGCTGTATAGTTTACAGAAACTTACTCTATGCCATGGTAATGTGACACTGAGGCTTTGTTGAAGGGCATCTGGCTGACTCTCCTGGGAGAGAGGTCTGGTGACAACTGGAATACATTATTACTGAACAGACAGAGAGAGAGAGAAGGGATGGGGGGAGGTGAAACAAATAAACAAAGAAAATTAATCCATCTCTTCATTAAACCAGTAAAACAAATTTCATTAATTACAATACACACAGTTTGGCCTGACAGGATTATTAGCCTTTACTAACGGCTGCTCTGCTCCAGAAAAATGTTTTATTCAACTCGACTCAATATTTTTTTTCTTGAAAGTTTGTGTAACAGACTAATGATTATAATCAAATCCTCATTAAGGCCTCATTAGCTGCTTGTCATTCAGAACCATCCCAGATACAGTTTAACTGACTGCAAATTGTGCATGTAGTTACAGAACATGCATACACGCTTCAGTAGGCGCTCACTTCAGAAAGCCTGACGAGTGATGGGCAGAGTTTACGTTAAAGTGCTGCTCAGAACACAAAAGATGTCTGAACCTACCCTCTATTGATAGCCAGTGGTTGTAGATCTCCAGTGGGCAGGCCATCAGATGTGAAGTGTTTAAGAAGCTCTTTAGCATCCAGTAAAGCAGAAGAGCCCTTTTGACTGTCTTTAGGACCCAACAGACTGTCACTGGAGCCTGGACCTAACAGACCAAATCTGAGACACACAAAATGCGCTGTGGGTCAAACACAGTTGGTCACAAAAACAGTTGTCTTTTCTCAGAGTTGTCTCAGAGCTGTTGTGTTTATTTAAATCTTATTCACCTCCTCTTCTGTCTTCTTCTCTGCAGGTTTTCTATGTTGTGCAGGACGCTTCTCTCCGGCCAGTCAGACTGCAGCTGGGAAATGCTCTGCGAAGCTACAATGACAGAACAACAAAGTTTAACTGGTCAAAGCTGTCAATCTCCTGATAATCCATTTACTTGAAATTCCCTTCATGGTAGAAGCAGCATCTGTCTGCTAATGCTGGCCTCACATGAAACAATTTTGTTTGTCTACAAGGCAATGATTGAAAATATGATCTGTGGGTGATCAGCAGTCATGGAGTGCATCACATTATGACAGAACTTCAGACACAAAAGTACACTGAGCCTGGTAGTCTCAGTAGAAAGACACCAACAAAGATAGAGACTAAATATACAGATTTAGTTGTCTGATATAAAAACGCCCAAAAATATCAAGTTTCTGCTCTCCTTTAAGGCTGTTGGACACTTTTTGACCCATAAAGTGGCTTTAAAATGCTGATGGCTCAGCATTTATAGTACCTTAAAGGAAAGAGGGTTTAGCTCTGCAAATAAAAATCTATAAGACATTACAAAGGTGGCATTATGTTTACGAACAGTGGAGAAACAACTCAGTACATAAACTCAGGCGACAGCACCGTGTAGTGTTTGATGGATTACAGCAGTACATTTACACAAGTATCAGCATAAAGTATAAATGTGAGGATTATAACTTGGCTATTTACAAATTATGAGAACTTACACTTCACTACACTTAAAATGCAAACATTTACTTTTACGCAATTCCATTTTCCTGACAGCTTTAATTGATTCTTGTTTTATATATTAAATATTTTACACCCTTCCCATCCAGTAAAAAAAACAAACTTTTGGATTTTGCATTTGAAAATTTCTAATATAGGTGGAGAAAATTTTCCCTCTTATTCAGCTTCATAAACTACTAAAAAAGCACTTCTTTAGCTGAAAACCTTATTGTCTCAAAGATGAAAACAGGGCTGTTTTTCTGAATTTTTGGGGAGTATTAGATAAATTCATAGCATCAGGAGGAAAGAGTCCATTTTAGAAAACCAAGCACATATATTGATTTAGTTCTTACTTGCGGATGTGTATTTTCACAGTGTGGTAACGCTACCTTTACTTGCATATGAATAGTTCTCTCACCACTTATAGATTGAAGGAGTTATCCACTTTCACATGAGCCAGGTAAACAAACTGAACTCTTTGCAAACCTGAACAGATAAAATCTCAGCATCCAAAATCTCATTATTTTGCACTTTTCTCATGTTTGCACGTTATCTTGAGGAGAGAAATGTGATAAATCTGTGTACAGCGGGTTCACAGCAATGGCCTGAGGTAGTAAGTTTGTTATATGAAGAGACTGAAGCGCTCTGCCAGCAGTTTAACAGCCCACATAAAGTCATTCACACCTTCAGGCGATGCAGACACTGGATTGCGGGAGCTGTTTATTGCTGTAAACGACATTCCCATCAACAGAGCAGAGGGCGGGCAAGGATTATGCAAAAAATAACCTGAGTGCACCTAAAAATGTATATTTTTACATGTTTATACATATCATCACTTGTGACTGGCTCTCCTCTTGTAAAAATGTAAAAAAAAAATATCCTTAATGTGACTTAATGGAGTGATAAAAACATGTAAATGATAGCGAGAAAATAAGAAGGATGCACACAAAGACAAAACCATCATGTCAAGCCATTTTGTGTTACACAATGAGACAAATTCCACTCTCCCTGGTGTTGTCTGTTCATGTCTATCTAATCTCATACAGTAACACTACAGTTACACAATAAACATTGTAAAAGACAAAGTAGTGCACAAACTCAGAAGAATTGCAGGCAAATAATGTCATTGCTTTCATGACATTAAAACAACTTGACACACAGGTCTATTAGCCCTGCAGCTGTATTTTTAAAACCAGCGCCACCCTCACTGTGCACATTTAGCTCTGGCTACAGGCAGGAACTCATTTTATTGCTTACAATTTATTTATTTTAACATTATTAGCTGGCATTGCTTCCTAAAACTGTCAACCTAAGAATGTGCGTGAAGTGCATACTGATGCACGACTGCAACAATTCAAGGGCAAGTCAGAACTCATGTTTTGGTGAATGGATGAAAGAAAGCAGTTTTTCTCAAAGGTATGGGAGAATTTTTGTATGAGATTTCTTTTTTGCTCTTCACTCTGTGGATATTTTTAGATCGGCTCAAAGTCCAGTTAACATTTGCAAACCCTGCTATTTCACTACAGTGAGCTTCATATAGGCATAACTCTCATCATACTGGTCCACATTATCATATAGTCAGGCTCCCTTTAATTAAATGTCACATGGATAAAAAACTGGTACATTTGAAAAAACTTTCATGTCACTTTTCTAGTGGTGATTCCAAGAGATATGGAAATTCTGACAGGAGCCCTGCATGGACCAAAAATTGAAGCCGTAGCCCAGAACTGGCCTGACAAAGTCTGCAATATTTCAGCCCCGGCCCGCCCCACCCAGAGACCATAACCAATTAAGCTCTCACTGCTGTGAACTCTATCTGATGCATGCTTTGTCTGATGAATGCAAATCACACACACATGCCACTAAGAAGTAAATTTATTACAGGCTTCAAACAAAGCTACTATTGCTGCTGACAATCAAGCCCACAAATATTAATATCAGCTGTCCATTAACAGTGAAACATTATGCATTAGAGGATGCTTGTTTCAGCAGCAGCAAATAAGTAATTAAGATGAATGATTGCCATTACAAACAACCAACTGGCTTGTTGTTTGTAATGGTAATCATTACAAACTCTTTCAAAATGCAACTTTTCCTGAATTATTAGGAACCTATAGAGACTTCTTATGGTCCAACTTCACCTCGATGCCCTGCATGGTCAACTGAGCTGTCAGGAGCTGACCTGAAACAACTTAGCAGGTCCTAAGTCCTCTGCTCATGCAAACCTCTAATTCTGATGATGACAATATTTCACACTTACAAAATGCTCCATCTCTAGCAGTTACATCTAAATTAAGTCCTTGTATTTACACATATACATTTGATATAACTGATCTAAGCTGGCCTTTACTTTGCCTTCATCTAGTTTCAGCTGGTTTCTGTATCTATTATCTAGTTTCTAAACAGGTAGTGAATGATGGGAGTTTTTTTTAGAAAAGCTTCTGACGTCAACATGAAATTTTGGACATTCAATAAAAACTTTAAAAACATTATATGTATTCAAAATTTTTAAAAAGTTTTATTTAGGGGGGGCATCTCATTATCACAGACGGTGTGAATTTGGTGGATTATAGGCGGTCTTTCATTGTGTCTACATAAAAAAAAAAAAACACTCAACAAACTTGCTGACAACTTTCCACTGTGATTGCATCCTCTTAGCTCTGAGTGGATATAAAAATACTGTTTTTCTGCTGGCTTGTTTTTTTTTTCTTACCAGAGGTCTTGGCTGCTGTGCTCTCCTGCTCGACTGGTAGACAGGAGGCAGCAGAGGTCAGAGAAAAGTCAACCATCTCCAGATACTTCTCTCTGGCCAGACTCAGAATGACCTTCAAGTCATTTATAGGTACGGAGTTTGAGGCTGATGCTTCTTCTTTCTGTCCTGAACACACAAACAAAATGCTGGCTGTCAGTTTGGCAAAAACTTTGTTTTGACCTGATGTTAACATCATGAAACCTGCTAAAACGGTAGATTATTATAGCTTCTGTGTTCTGGTTACCTAATGAAAAGGTGTTTGATCTTCTCCATACCAGGAGTCTATTCTTTCAATTAGTCTCATTTCAAAGCAGTATTGGGCAATCATACTTGCTGGTTGCCCCAGATTACAGCTATGCATATGGCAGGCTAACAAACCAGCCAAACCACACATCCTGAGCCCTGATGGAGCCCCTGATGGAGCAATTGAAAAAAACGTTCACGTAACATGACAAATGGTTTTGTTACATATTCAGACAAAAATGACAAATGAATTTCTTGGCATGCACATGCATTAACTTGCATACTTATCACACAGAGTGATTGCAGCCTATAACAGACTAACAGACAGACAGACAGACAGGCCCATGATAGTGCACGCACATGCATACTTACACTCACAGACACATACATACACTCTCTTCACATTATCAGAGAAACTTCCAACGGTACTTTTAGCTTTTGCAGCTTACAAGGACATGCCTTTCCCCAATTTAATGCCAAGTCCGAATATACTGCGATGAATTTCATTAAGGCCCTCAGACTGTCAGGGCTCTTCATTCTGCTCACAGCCTTTTCAAAGAACGGCCCTATTGCTTTTCCTCAAGTTCGAAGATGTTTCACTATCTTTTACCCCTGCCAAGGGGACATTAAGTGTGTCTGTAAAATAATGATATTTCAACATTCTCAAAAAAGCAGCAGCCTGTGCTGAAGGCTGCAGAGAACTGAGAGTCTGAACTGACAACAGTGTAGCAAGCTCCCAACAGTTTATGTGTCTATGCTCTGTATTTGGCTATTAATCTTAGGATGTTTTCACATCTGTAGTTTTACTGCTCTGGTCTGAATTAGTTGATGTGTTTGTAAACTTGGAACATTTCCCTGCTGCATCACTAGAAACCCTGTGAGAGTGTTCACCCAGCTTATTGGTCAGGTGTGTTTGGAGATGGAGTATTAAAGTTAATACAGGAAGAAATTACTGTGTTCTTGACTTGAAATTTTTTCTGTGAGAAAAAAAATTGCCATGCAATTTACAATGAAGCAACAACAAAGCAGGCATTTGGTTCCAACAATGGAAATTATCTTTGCAATATACAAAGCAGAGTGTACTTGAGAAAATGTATTGAAAATACTATATTGCTATACACTGCTACATACAAGCTAGATGCTACTGAAAGAAAATGTTAGCCTGTTCTGTCATATCTCAGAATTTAAAGCAAAACTGGCTACAAGAGTCATTCAGCTCCCAAACCTTCAGAAGTGTGAGCCCCCCTAAATATTCAGTAAAATATTAATTTCCCCATGACCCTATGCATACTTCATGTAGTAACATATATACAAATAATGAATTACGTTTTATATTGTCAGTGCTGCAATTAAACAATATTGTTATATATATGATTAATTTCCCCATTACTTTACGATACATTGATTGTTTTTTCTAGAAAATGTGTGAAAATAGTGAAGAAATTACCACTGCAATTTACCAGAGCCCCAGATTATGTGTTCAAATTTATTTTATTTGACCAACATTACAAACACTAGCGATACTCAATTTAATGAATCATAATTAAGAAAAGCAGCAAATATTCAGCATTTTGGTTTGAAAAATAAATCATTTAAGAAAATATTTATTGATTTACAAAATGGGCTACAGTGTTCTGTAGTTTTAATTACCTGTTTTTTAAGATTAAAGCCATGCAGCAAATATTTAGCATTATGTGTTCTCCCATTGATTACATCATATAATATGCAGTGAGAGTTTTTGATCCCCAGTCCATAAACACTCCGATTTTATATCAGGCCAGAGGGGTATAAGTCAGCGTGGATAACATGAAGCTGATGGAATGATGAAAAGGACTGGGGGGGGGGGGGGACCAGCAGTCATCCTAAAGTGCTTACTGTATGAGGCCAACACATCCTAATCTAACAATCTCCATCACAAAGCCAAAAAAAGGTTAACATAGTGCAGGATCATCTGGGTTTATGTCTGCCTTTATGTTACTATAAAGTGAAAAGTAATTTTTTTTTATTCTTAACAGTGTCTTGATGAGAAGACACACCACAGTTATCTGACATGTAAAAAGAAATATTATGTGAGTCAGTTATTTGAAAAATCTGCTCTTACGCAACTTAAAAATCCATTCTCCCCTCCACTTCTTTGTAAGATGTTAAGATGTCAGTCCTTCATCCTGCTTAGGGGTATAATATTTTGATTGACATTTCATTGTGAGCTGAAGGTGCTATTTTGAGGGTCAGCCTTGGATATTATAATATAATAGAATGAAAGCACAATAATAGCACCAACTTACAACAGAAATGATAATGAAATCTGTCTGACTATAACACTGCACATTCTCTTTCTACAGTAAGAACATAATGTCCCATACCTAATGTCTTTTCCTATAAATATGTATTTTTTCTGAGATGTGTTTTCTGTTGCAGGGGCTCTTTAAATGTTGTACTTACTGAGATATTCTCTGAGTACCAGTGTCTGGACCTGGGTCACTTTCCTCTCTCTCTTCAGCAGGCTGTCTCCTTGGATGCAGGGCAGACAGTTGAGAATGTTGTCGACAGCTTCTCCTGGTCAAGAAGGAAATAAATGAGTGAGCAAAAAAATGAATTTGGTAAACCTCAACTGTTAATTGTTTGTGCAGAACCTTTTACAACATTTTGATATTTCTCAAGTGGGATCAGAATAGCGAAAGAGTTCAAGAGGCAGTGCATGAAACTCAAACACAAGTAGACTGAAAGACAGAAGCAGCACATCCATACAGACTCTAAGCACAGACGTTTTATGAAACAACTATCTTGATAAAAACATTTACCTGCCAGTGGATGTATCTACCTGCATTTGCTGCTTGGCATTTTTTTATTTTGGACCTAACCAGCCATCATTGAAAAAAAAAAAGAACATTTATAACAATCGATCTAAGAATTTTTTGAATCCAGACTGGTATATTTAAATTAATATTGATTTAAAGCTGAAAATCCATTTTTAACCCCACCCTTGACGAGACTATTTCAGCACAGATTTTGCCAGTGTTTAGATGTTTTACAACCAAAAAAGAAGAACCTGAGGGCATCTCTGTCGCACCACAGTGAAAAGGGAAACTGACAAAAAAAAATGAACTTTAATTTGTGCCTTTTCGCTTCAGCTTTGATCTTTAAAATGGAACAATTTGAGAGAAAGAAAAAAGAAACACCTGTGGGTGGAATATGACATGACTCATGGACATAAGCAGCATGTTACGAAGGGTCGCAAGACGACAGTTATCCATTTTAAAGGATCATGTGGAGAAACAGTTGGGAAACAAAAACATAACCCTGTTCCAATATTTTGTCGTGAACAGGTGTATTGAGTATTTGATGCTTTTTTTTTCAGGTGCAACAACACTCAGGTGTGCGTTTTAAGACTTATTTTTCTAATGAAGTCTGTGCTGCGATCACGCTGTGTCATTGCAGCAGTCAGGGCACCTTTTATAGTCTTGCTCTGCATTTAAAAGTATTTCAAAAATGTCTCCTGAAGGTTGCATAAAATGTTAACAACAGCAGGAACTCTCGAGAGGAAACGCCACAGCAGGTCTCTTGAATATCATAAAAAGCCAAAGAACAATGAAGGACTTTCATCAGGGAAGATGAGCAAAACAAAAAAACAGTGTGAGCTTCACATATCTGTCCTCCTTGTCAGCAATGAGCAAAGGTTTTGGTTCTATTATCCATCTTGTTCATCCACCATGCATCTACACAGTCACTCCATTTCTCCTCAACACTTTTTTCCTTCCTTTCCTCTCTGAGAATCCATCTGTGCCTTTAATACTCTTTCTTACTACTTTTCCCTTTAATGGCTTGCTCTTATTTTGGTAAAAAAAACTATGACGAAATCCATAACAAAACAGTGACAACTTTCCAATGCTGAGAGAGAGGAGGGAGGAGAGAAGGAGTAACAGCAAAGACGAGGAAAGAGTTACCAAAACAGAGACACGCAGCCCTGTTTATATAATACAGATTGATGCCTGATGAAAAATAACAACCTCGAAACTTCTGTTGATGGAGCTAAAAAAGCTCCTGCTCCAATCAAGCTGAGGGGCTGCTTTAAGACAAATGGAGCACTTGGAGGGCCTTTCTTCACAAAATGGCAGAAAACAAATTACTACCTAATGTTCCCAAGCCTCAAAATGTTGATAAGAGTGCTCTTCAAATGTAATTAAAGTACAACAGAGGTTCTGAAACTCTGAGGTGGAGAGAAAAACATGAGGCAAAGATATAATGTAAGGTAAAAGGGTAAGAGGAGCATGCTGGTGTAATAAAACCAACAGGGAGTTAGAGATAGCGCTGCTGAGCCCTGCTCGGCACTGCATGCTGGACACACTACACACACAGTATCTATGATACCATCGTATCACCAATATATGAATTTTGCTATTCTGTAAACGTATATCTCAGTGCTGTAATGCTGTGGTAAATGTCACAATATTCACTGTGGTGACTGTGAGGAGAGGAGACGGTCAGAACAACATCATGTAGAAGTAGGTTTCATTGTTGACATGGAGACTGCATGTGTGTGTGGTTATCCATGTCACTTTGTAGGAATATGAATACTACATACAAAAGCAGAATTTTCTGGAAAAACTGCTTGTTCTTTGGTGATGGCATTTCAAGTCCAATGCCTGCAGTGCACCAAAGGAGCACGTCAGTTATCACTCACAGTGTGTTTAGGCCATTAGAACTCCAGAACTGACTTGAAAAGTCATTACGTTTTTCAATTTTCTACTGTATATTGTACAAAGGAACTGCTAATAGATGATTTGGTTAACTTTTAATTATGCAAATTTGCCAAAATGTGTTCAAATATACAAAGCATGAGCCCGCAGATGATTCACCAACCCCATGTTAATATATTTCCTGTCTACATTCCTCAAAGTAGTTCCAAGTTTCACAGAATGATTATCTACAAAGTAGTCCTAAAACTCTACTTAGACAAAGAATAACAGGCAAAACAAATTAATTTTAATTAAATTTTTTTCATGTCCTTTCTGAGCGGGGGCCAAAGTGTCAGTTTTTGAAAAGCCATGCAGTTACATATCAGTATAAAAATGAAACTGTGTGATTTAAAAGGATTTTATAATACATTTTTTTGCTCTCTCAACAGACAATCAGGTCTGAGATGTTGGGATTCAAAGAGTTTAGCAGTCAAACTTGACACCACAACATTCTCAGTGACGGTGGTGCGCACACACACACACACACACACACACACAGGAGAACATGACACAATAACATACCAGATAACAGAGATTTCTCTCTCAGCAACGCAGACACGGTTGCCATGGCAGCTGCTCCATTGATTTGATTGTTTGAATGCAACATCTTGACCCTGCAGGCTCCACGACCGACGTCCTCAGAGCCCTGGACCAACAAGAAGTAATGAGCGCTCTCACCTTTAACTTCTACATCAGGCACTACAGTGTGAACAGGAGAGAGGAGAGAGAGATTACATCCAGAGTTAATACACAACAGATTAGGAGTTTCAGTCTTTTATAGCTTAAAACTTGTTTTATAATAAAAGCTGCTACAAGTTGTGTTTTTTTAATCTATTTCTCTCATTTGCTGTGCTACTGCAATAAAAATATATTCTGCATTTTGTAAACTCCGATCACTTGATCCTTAAATATCCGCTTAATTGATGATACTCTTAAAAATGGTTGTTCAACAGTATTGTACATCTTCACCCTGCTCATGGTTATATCAGTTGTGTCTTGCCACATGTCTCAAGCCTTACCGGGTAAGGACCTTGGTCTCCTCGCTATAGATTCTCTCCAGCGCTGGGAGCTGAGTTGGCTTGCAGCAGGCTGAGCGATTGAGGTGATTATGCAGGGGAGGCTGAACAATGCTCCAACCTGGAGAAAGAAACGTAGCAGATAAACACAAACATACACAAACAGTCCTTCTGATGAAACTTCCAATGTTTGTCAATTGTACATCTGACAGGGGACTGAGGTAAACATTAAAAATCTGAGACTGAATACGATTTATATACATATTTACTTCATCGAAAACAGAGCTTTATGGCAGTTGTTTTTCAATATTTCTATGTATAAGCCCACAGCTAAGGGGCCAATACCTTTCCACGCAGTGACCTCAGCTGATCCAACAGAAGTTTAGCTTTCACTGACTTCTCAGACAGGTTTCTGTTGGTGGTGGTGGTGGTGAAGGAATAACAATATGTTGAGGAGTAGATTTTATCAACCAACTTTCTGCAGAAGAAAAAATTCCTAAAGGGGTTCAATAAAAACAGTACAAGCTACCTCATCTGACCTTCATTAAATCAGGCATCCGAAAGCATGTTAAAGTCAAGCTGCAAACGCTGGGATTGACAAACAGAACAACAAGTGCCAAAAACTACAGTTTTAAAAATGTCCATTTGATGCTATCTGTAGAAGAGAGTTTTCCGGCCAACTTTTCAGCCTTCAATCCTTATTAAACATGATCATGTCTAGAAAGTAGGAACAAAAATAAGATTAGGGTCTCTATATCTAATTTGTACAGGGGATGAACTTTCATCTTACTTGCTCTCATATATCATATTAAGGCACAAAATAATGTATGATAAAAGCTTCACCCTCTTCAAACTGTGGTTGGCAAACTGTTGAGGGATGTAACTGTAGCTCTGTTCACTACTTAAATATAATGTCTAAGGGTAAAGTCTGAATGTATGGATAAAGAATTAAGGTTTGCATCTGGATAGTACTGCATGTTATTAATATAATGAATTTTGAACATACAGTCTAGCTATTCAGAAGTGGGTCCATTCAAATGTCAATAGAGGTAGTCATGATGCTATTTTGATTTCAAAGAAACACATTAAAACACACATAATTACTCGAGAAATAAGGATACAGTTCAAACTGGGTGCCGGACATCAGAAAGCTGGGCAGGTCTGACAGATTAATCAGCTGAACCAAATCTAAAACTGGTGTGTAATAATGGAAGACCTGCAAACATAAAACAGACAAAGGGTTGTGGAGGGGAGGGAGAAAGAAAGACAGACATTAAAAAAGCAAGACAACAGGAAACAGGGTTACTGATGAAGAAAACAAATCAGGGATATAAAAAAAAAAAAAATCTAAAAAGAATCCCACTGGCTTGTGAGGCAAAAGCTTCAGGAGCTGGAGACCATCCATCAGTCTGAAGACTAAAAATATAACTGAATTGTCCTTGAGCAAGATCCTGGATCCTAACCAGTTCAGAGGTGATGTTACATAACTGAGCCTAAAATATGATCTCCTTTGTTCCCAGTCTGGATTTGGACTTCCGATAGCAATGTCAGCAAAACAATATCTGTTATAACTGCTGTGAGAAAAAGAGGAGTAGGTTTTGAAGGAGAGAGAACAAATATTTAGACAAAGAGAAATAGAGCACATCCACCCAATCTAAAACCATATAATTATCTAAACAGCTAACATTTGGGCAGGAGCTAACAATTATTTTCATTACCTCATAATTGTTTGGTTGATTTAATATCAGAAAAAGAGAAAAAAATTCCATCAGGTTTTTTAAATGTCTTGTTTTAAAATTCTAATTGATCAAAACACAAATTTGATCAATTAACAGTTACATTTAAAGCTAAAAACGCAGCAAATCCTCAAAAACAACTTAACACAAACAATCTAAATGCACATAACACCTTCAGTTTTGTTTCAGTAACCCATCAGGTACTTAAAACAACATACTTCAGATTTAAAAGACCACCACTTCAACAGTCTGCAGCTGCCCTACTTATCTAATGACCTTGTTATGAGAAAAATCAATAATATATAAATCATTTGTCACATGAAAAAACAGGCCATTTGCATATATGAAAAACTGCAAGAATACCACGGAAAGTTTGAAAATCTCCATCTAATCATTTATTGATCTGAAACAAAGAATGAATTGCTGGCCTATTTCTGACAGACAGTTGAACTCCCAGTTTCACAAGCAAACTGGGAAAGTTTATTACTCCCTTGTTCAAACATCTGAGGAGACTGGCAGACTGACAAGATCCAAACAAAATATTGAGACCTCGAATATCTAAACTGACCTCGTTACTTGCATATGCTGATGGTTAAAAAGTCTAAACATAACTCTGGTTCATTGAACATGTTTGTTTTGTTGTTTTTTTAAAAAAAAGAGTGCTTAAAAAATTTCTGCAATCTTCTCCAAAGCTGAACAGTTTTCTACAAATACTACAAAAAATCTTGGCATGGTATTTTCATGCTCACATAGACACCAAAGCTTTGTGTTGTTGTGTTACTCTGTGCATTTGTTTGTTACAGTGTGTTCACTGGTGAGAGGAAAGCTAGTTATTCTTTTTAAACTCTTTGAATTAAAAAGCAAATTTATTTTCATTCCTGATTCTCAACCTGTTTAGATGTTGACAACCCCCACCCCCCCTCGTCAGGAGTTAATATGCACTATGATCATGCTCTTCCTTCTGGTTAACTGCTGACTGCAGCAAAGAGGCAGAAAGTAAGAAGAAACAAAAGAGACTGGAGCAAAATAACTACAACGTCAGTCTTTTAAAAGTGCTGAGTTCAGTCAGAGGCTGAAATAAACACAAAAGATGCACACCCACTCTCTGTGCCTGCCATATTATCTCACTTACATTTAATGTAAAACATGATATCATGTGTGTTTGAGGTGAATAAACAAAGTGTCAAACTTGCACAACAAATGCAAAAAACCCATATGATCCTGCAGTGTCAAGCAGTAACAGACTGACACGACTCTACTGCAGGTTTAAGTGCTGAGGAAAGGTGGAAGTGTTTGAATGCAGATTTGCAGTCAGAGGAACTCACAAGAAAATACAATGTGAGGTCCTTTCCCTCCCTTAACAAACAGGGTTGAGGCACTTTTAAAAAGGACACTCCAAGAGACTAAATGTCAACATTTGAATATGCTGTAGGGCTTTTAAAGCTGTGAAAAAAAAGAGCATTTACTATTAATAAAAAGTTTCTCACATGAAGCTTTTTTGGAGAATTATGTTTGAAGAATAATAAAAAAGGAGATAGTAAAATAATTCAAAAGACTTTCCTGCATAGTGTTCTTCACAAACATGCAAAGTGGACCAGTTAACTTTTTAACAACATTTCTTTCGCTGTCCATTTACACTCTTTCACTTGAGCTCTTGAACATCATTTTTAACTTTGTAACTGTTTTAGAGCAAAATAAAGTTCTGCATCCCTTTCAGTCAAGAACCTGTTTTTTCATTATTTCTGGCTGTATTTAGTCATTGAGAGCAATGCAGAAAATCAATAAGCAGGATTGTGTTTTGCATAAATCACCTTGATTTGACAAGCATTTCATCTACTAAGCAAGTCATAAATAGATTCTCTTCCAATAATTGTCTTCTATAAGCATTTTTGAATTCGAAATGAAATTTGAATTTTGAAAAAAGAAAAAGTACATTGTGAAATACATTATATCATAATATATAAATAAACCCACTGTGATCAATATCTAATCTATATAACAGATAATACTATTACAAGTATTCGAAAAAAGCATGCCTACTCTTCGTTCTTGCCCACAGGTTATTTCTAATATGCAGTAGATTTCATAAATCACACACTGACTTAACACACTCTTCAGGTTTGGTGCTCACACAGCACAGCGTGGCCTCCCTGCCTGCTGAGGCAAAGCATGTGTGTGTGTTAGTAATTATCACAACAGTTACTCCTGACAGTGAAGAGGCCTAATGGTTTTCGTCTGAGCATGGTTTAGATTGTGTGTGTGTGTGTAAGTCATTTTATAGTTAGTTATCCCAGCAGTGTGGAGATGTGATAGTTTTGCTGTCCTCAGAGTTTTTTTTATAATTGTGTGCCAAGACAATCACCACCATCTGCTTCTCTGTACAGGGATCTGATGAGATCACACACACACAAACAACACACACATCACAAACACACTGTGCCACTCTCTAAAGACATGTAAATGAATAGCATGTACAAACAAACACACCTTAACTATGGTGTGCTACTGTGTTAACAGAACAACAAGCACACATGCACACATGTACACATACACACACACACACACACACACACACGCATGCACGCACGCATACACACGCATGCACGCATACACACACACACACACACACACGCATGCACGCATACACATACACACACATACACACACACATCTACCAAAACACGTATCCGGTGCCAGATAGAAAGACGGAAAAGCAGACAAAGGTAAACATAAACACACACATTTAAATAATATAAAAACTGATTAAAATAACTCTGCATCACTGTTCCTACCTGAAGAGATTTTTTCAGTATTTCTTTAATGTGCACAACAGACATTTTTTTTAAGTGACTGACTTTAATGTGAATGCTATTAATGCCAATAAAATCTGCCTGAGTGGGTGTATGTATGTGCACATGCATGTGTGCTTCAGACCCCATACTGGGCCATAACATCCGAGGCAAAGCTCTGGTGGGGTTTTATTGTGGTTTTATATGGACATTAATCTACATAAGAAAACTCATTACCGAGCTATATTGTACCAACTATTATAAAAGACCTCACCCTACAGAGTACCCTCTAAATACACATACACAACTTTTACTCTGTGCACAACTAACCGCACAAACACACACAGTAAACATTTAATTATCATCGATATTCACATTCAACAATTTACAAAAGAAAAGGGGTCAAACAGAGAACAGTGCGCACAGCCGAGCTAGTAGATCTGTGAGGCTGTTTTGGGAACATTGGTGCTTTGAGAAAAATGCTAATGTACACGCTAACATGCTCACAGTGACAATGAAAATATGTTGATGTTATATTAATTTCAAATTAAAATGGTAACTTAGTTTTGCTGATAAGCATGTTAACATTTGCTGATTAGTATTCATCACAAAGTGCATAATGTCATTAGATTTTTAAATCAAAAAAACACATATCACTTTACAATTTCATTTGATATCATTACAAAAAAGCTGTTCAGCCTCCTAAGTTTGGAGAAAAAGGTTGATTAGATTGATCAACAATTTGCAACTGCAATTCCTAGATCCTGCTACTGAAAGTAATAAATGTTCGAAGTTTGCTAGTTTCACCTTCTTAAATGTGACAATTTGCTGCTTTTATTTGGCTCATATGCTAAACATAACACATTTAGGTTTTAGATGAAACAAAACATATCTTTATCAAAGAAACAAAGGATGAAGACATAGAAATGAACTCTCATATACCAAAATATTGATGGAATAATCAAAAAAGAAACTGGCAGAACAACTGATTATGAAACTAATTGAAACAGTAGTTGTAGACTTTATAATATATGAAAATTCACTTGTAGCACTAAACCTCACTGTTTTAGAGCTCTGTAATTACTGGGTTGAACTAAAAGTTAGAGAACTTAAACTTTTGAATGGATAAGAGCCTTAAGCAGCAGTTTTTACATCAGGTCATACAAATGATTTACTGTCAGCAGTGTTGATAGACATTAACTGAGGCTACACACTGTGTGGATGAAGATATCACAGCAGGCTGACAGCTCATTCAAGTATCTCAGTAGCGGCCAGTGACTCATACCACCTCGAGACAGAAACTTCAGTCTGAACCACTCCATTAAAAAATGTCAGAGACAAAATCTGACAAAAAAAATATGATTGAATAGTGAGAGAATGCAAGTTGGCAAAAAAATGATGCCAAACAAAGGTGAGGTTTGCCCAAAAGTATATAAACTCTGGTGAAAGATGGATGGGCAAAAGCTGAACTCAAAATGCAAGAAGTAAAATATGACTGTAGTCTGTGGACTTTTCCCTCTGCATTTGCCTACACTGATGAGATGATGAAAGTATATTTGAATAAAGTTTTTTAGCTACAATGTCATCACAGGTACAAGAGGTGAGGGCTCATTTGGCAGATCAAATATTTGCGATTTATCTGCATGATCTGAGGGTTCTTTTGTCACAAGTTCCTCAGTGTCATTAAAGCAGCTTGTCCGACTTTTTAGCTCAGAGGTAAGATATGCATTTGCTGGGGTTAAAGGCACCGTTCTCCTTACAATATCAATTCAGTCATTATCTACTCTGCAAACTGTCAATCAAAACCTCCCCTAACATTTGCGGGAACCTGGACACAGAGACATAATTTCAGCGTAGTTGTAGATAGTTAGCTTTAGAAATGGACATTTTCATTTTAACATTTTTCCTTTAAACATGGATTCCTCACTGACAACTTTTGGATCAAGTTCAGGGTCTTCAGTGCTCTGGCATAAGATTCTGTTCCCTACTGTAGGGCAACTACTGACATGTTGCAGAATAAATCTTTGTCAAAGAGGAAGAAACAAGAGATAATGAGGCAAAAAGCTTTAGCTTGAGCTGACTAAGGTGCTTTGAAAAGCCTGGTTCCAGACATTTCAATCGCTGCTCACATTTCTGATTTGTTCAGGCATTAAAAGAGATCTGTTGTTTTGCCCACTGACTGCTGTTTCCCCCGTTGGAGAAACATTCAACCAATCAGATCTTTTCAGAGGACATTAAGAGTGGGGACATTTCCTTTCTATGTGCTGTTACTTGCCAGCTTCTTATGCTACACCATGAAAAGTGGCTAAAAAAAAAATCGCAAAAAGTTAGCATGACATTGAAGCAGCTGTTTGAACACACACACAATGCAAAACCTTTCACCCTTCGCTCTGCTGCCTGGAAAGTAAGCATTTTGATGTCTTACAAACACACAGAATGCCCTCTCTTCTCTATAAACATCTGCAAAGCAGATTTTTAAATTATTTGAAATGCATCAATCAATGTCTCCTCACCAGCAGTTAATTCCTCCCTGCTTTTGTTGCCACATTGCTCTGTTTCTTTGTGTATTACTGCCACCGAATATAGATTAGCAGATAGAGTGAAACTAGTGCCAGGATGCATGCAAATCACAAACAAAACAGGCCACGACTCATACATTCATTGTATCATAATGCCACAAGTGGTCAAATACTCCCCATGGTACTTTTAAGTTACCTAGTAACTTCTGTGTCGGATGTAAATGATGTGGTGGGACGAAAGTGTCACACTTTTACTAAACACATACATACACAAAAAAGCGACAAAACACCCCCACCCCCAGGAGAGCATACACTGGATGTCGGGCTGAATATATACAACAATAGGTACATGCAGTTTAATCTGATTAGGTGGTTTGCTTTATCACACTTAAGCATGTGAAGATGACCATTTTCTCATTTTAATTTGAAGGTTCAAATGCAACAACAAGAAAATAAAGAAAGGAATAATGTGAAGAGCTAAGGACTCACCTCAGACTGCAGTTTGTGGTTTGTTGTGGTGTTAAGAGCTTGCAAGAGACTGGACCCCAATTTCTGATGCACAGGAGAGCGCAGAGAAAAGCCATCGAAACGGAGTTCTGACACATTCTGAGGGAAACACACAGGGGAACAAAGGTCACGCTGCAGTGAGGGATTTTTTTTCTTTTAACAAATTTATAACAATCTTTTTCAGCTGAAACAACTGTATTTTGTTGTTGTAGTAATTACTTGTTGTAGCACACAGAGAAAAGATACAATGACTCTTTAGCCTCACACAAACATAAAGTTACAGTAAATCATATAGCTATGTTTGCTCTCATATTTCTCAAATTTTTGTCACATGGCTGTACACTTAATGGTACATGTGCATGAACACACACATTAGTTGTTATGCTACGTATGTCATAGCTGTAAAGTGGTGGTAGTTGCTCTCAGACAGGCATTTATTCCTTTGTGAATCCTCTTTTGTTCTGACTCTCTCACACAGGGAAGCATTGACTGACTGACTGCTGGAGCACGCTCACTTCTGAAGGCAGCAACTTAGAAAAGGTCACTTTATTGAAGGAGAAGCTACATGCTTGCCTCAGCATACTCAGAGCTTAGCACACAGAGCAGAGATGACTGGAAAAAACTTGAAAAGTATGCAATTGCATCACCAGTTGACTGGGATGAAATTACAACTTTCCAGGTGAGAGTGTGGTTGCTACAAGATTTATGAGGAGGATACCAAAATAAATATTTGATTGGATCATTTGAGATTTTAAAATCTGATAAATATAAATCAGCTTGTATACACTTAATTAAGCTGTCTGATGTGCTTTATTCAAATGGTCAAAAAATGTTTGATTACACTGCTTTTATTTCAGGGCAAAACATAAACAAATGTATTAAACTACCAAGAAGTCCAAGCAGAATAAAATTAATCTTTGTCTCTTGGGCCTTATTTCTACACCCAAATATCAAATGGTCTGTATCAAAATAGCAACCTCTCAGATATATTTACTGAAATGGAAATGTTGCTTCAGCTTATCAGTGCTTTTAAATGACTTTATCTTATCTCCAATTTTAGTGACTCACATGTTATTACTTCAACAAAAGGAAAACACGCTACTTAATTAACATCAATAATTAACATCAATAATTAACATCAATAATTAACATTTCTAATCTCTCAGACACTAAACTCTTTAAAAACATGGTAAGTTACATTAAAAAGCTGTTTGGTTTCTAAAGTATAGATGAATAAGAAATGCTAAACTTTGACATAACAACATGTCCTCATTTGACATTCCTTGCAAAACTTGAAATTTAACATAAAGATGCAACTTTTTTGCCGATACCTTTGTCATATATTTTCAAATACAAAACTGAAAAGGGCATCTGAAAGCCTCAGCCAGATTAAGAAATCCCAAGAGTACAAAGCATAAAGGAAAACTCCACAGCAAAACAGATTGCTGACTCTCCCCAGAGAAACGTGGAAGAATAGCACAAAATTGTCCAATTCTGCGCAGAGACAGACAACTCCTGCACCTGCCAGACTTTCTGTGGCAAGAATCATCTCCAGAGAAGCAACAAAAAATGCTCTCAACTCACCCCAACCGATTCACTTTGACACTAAAAGGTTGCGTGTGTGTGTGAAGCTATTTGGAATATGCTACTGAATATGAACAAAAGTATGTGGACACTTTGAGAACTCCAGAATACCTTATTGCTTAACATCTTGTTCCACAATAACTGGCAATAATATGCTGCTACAGCAGCCTTCCACTTTTTCCAATACAGCCTTAATTGCATTAGAGGCATTCCAGTTCATGTTGGAAATCCACTGTTTTCATCTTTATGTACTTTTACTCTTCAAATTTTTAAAAAAGTAAATGGCACCTTGCGACACTGCAACTGCATCTAAATAACACCAGCTTTGTACTTTAAATACAGACAGAAGTGGCCCTGAGGTGTTCTCTTTGTCCTTTGCCGAAACCCAGACCAAAAATCAATTGCAGCCGACTCCTTGGAGAATGAGGTCGAGTCACAGCAGGGCCAGAACTGGCTATATCAGGCCAGGAGGGGTTGGCTCAGTCGGGGCATTGCCAGCAAGGCAGAGCCATTTCCCATGACCCCTTAGTGACCTTCAGTAATACCTCTGGTTTCATTCAACGGTGGAGAATGATTTATCTCCCGCTGAGTCAAACTTCCCCTCATTTAAATGAAAATGTGTGAAAATTTTTCCTATGGCTCTGAGAATAATTCACCTAAAAAAGATGAGGGAACAAACAGTGAGGCATGATTAGCCCGGGTACAGAAAGTTCTGAAGAGACACTTTTCTGTTCGTTCTCTCATCAGGGCAAGCGAGCTGTGTGCTCCAGCCTTCAGAGATTACTGTTCATCACAAAAAGACATGGGCAAGCAAGCAGGTAAGTTCAAGAGGACACATTCTCACACTCTTAACAGTATGTGTCAAGAAGACACACACACACAGAGACTCACACAAACACTGACACTATGTTAATGAGGCAAAAAAACTCCAGTATCTCACATAAACATTTTTTCTTCACTGTTGCTTTTAAATGATCCATCACACCTACAGTACTTCAAAGGCAGGTTAAGTTCACAAGAGGTGTGCCATAATTCATAATAAGTATCATTTTAATCATGATTAAAATCGATCATATCATAATTCATGATATCTGCAATATTGCAACTTCTTGGCATATAACATCATGCCATAATGCACATTAACAACAAGCAGGGATGAAAGCAAAGGTAACATTGCTTCTGGCTGCTCAGTGGAGGAGTTTGTTCAAATAAAGAGTGTAACTTTAGCAGCATGGAGGTTGTTTGGTTACAAAAGATCAGATGTGCAACACACCTCAGTAAAATCTAAGAAGTGAGAGAAGACTTCAACAACAGAAGAGGGCAATTCAATAAACTTATTTTCAACACAGAAGCACCTGGTTGAGTGTGAGATGAGCAGACAATTCAGAAAAAAAGCCCAACAGCTACTGTCAATGCTGAATCAAGCACAAACATGGGTCAGCAAGGCATCACAGTACTTCACAATGTCATATCATCAGTCATGTCATTGAGAAAAGCCTTTGAGTATCATTAAAACATTAAAGGGACATATCATCCACCTCTAGAATATACAATTAAACACAGTAACTTTCAGATAAACCTTTGATTTTCTTTCCTTCAGCACACAAAACAGTCATCACCCACATACACATTTTTTCCAAAGGTCTGAAGTTTCTTATTGATGACAAACTACTTTGTCATATTGCTGAGGCATGCACATATAACACACACACACAGCCCTCTATAAAATCCCTCAGAGGACTTTGTCACTAAAAGCTTTTTTTCTGTTTTGTAACAACCGCATATTGTTTTCAACAAAAACTAATACTGCTGAGCTGTTCCTTTGCTTTACATTGTATAGGCTCAAGTGAATTCATGTTTTCTCCATTCCCCCTCCTTCTTTCTAACGCAAAGAAGGCAAAAAGTGAAATAAATTATAGAAAAAGAACTGTTTCCTGAATGTTTCCTCAAAAGACTTGCTCCTGTTTGGAAATCCTTACCTTTTTCTCTCTGATAACCAGGCTGCCTCTCCACAGTTCTCCATGGTTGATACAGCTGTCTAACTCAGTGGGCTCCACCAGAGCAGCACTCAGGTAAGATGCAGCTTTCTGCCACCTATGCAAGAACAAAAAGGATATATCAATAATCAGCAGAGGGGAATTTAATGAACATTCATTCATGATTCCTTAATATGGAATTAAATTTCTGATTCACTATTAAATCTCCCATGTGGACAGGTAATCAACAATATAGTGCTATGATTTTAATGCAGATATTTTACCCTTAGTCACATGAATGCTTTAAAATGTTGTTCAGACTTTTTATCCCTTATGGACTCTTAACTCAGCACCTACTCATATGTACTCATCTGACTCCCCCTAGTGGTAAAGTGATAACCCTAACCCTGTGTGGCTTAGCACAATGAACTAATAGTCTTGTGTGTACTGCCACACTTAAATGGAGACTCTGACTACAACCCTTGTGAATGTACAGATGTCCTTAAGGAAGGTTCTTGTATATGTTTTTTTTGTATATTAGATTAGATTATTTATCATTTATTTGTTGTTTTTTTTTTAAATCAAGATGCATGTGTATTTCTTTGTCTCCTCACTCACCCAGCAGTGTGCTTTGTGACGACAGTGATCTTAGCAGCATGCCAGCAGGACATGTGTTTCAGGGCTCCCAGCAGAGGCAGCAGGTCTTTAAAAGTAGGGGACTGCTCTGCAGAGCCCAAAACCAACACATCCAGCAAGGCTTTACCTAAGGGGAGAAAATGGGACGAACCATGGAGGAATTCATTACACATTTTCCTTCTTCTTCTTCCTTTTTTTATGTCTCTATAGGATTTTTTTGAGGGGTCAATCATGGTTGCTCCACTGACACTATCATTTTTAATAGGTAGGTAGAGCTGCCTGTTGGCAATTCTAAATATCAAGGTTTGTGGAAGAAAAGTTGGAAGCCCCTTGTGATTCCAGCTCCTTGAGGCAGGTAACAATACAGGGGGACTGTTCCTGAACTCCTGTGGAGGTGGTGTGCTACCAAACGCACTTAAAGAAAGTGAAATATCACTTCAGGAGGAGGGCTTGTTATTAAGCAGTAAGAGCAGCAGAAGTATCCCCATCTTCCCCCATTTCCCCAGTGGTAGGTGACTATTTATGGAGTACAGTAAGGCACTTTCACCAAGGCAGCTGCAGGCAGATTTTCCAAACCTAATTGCTTGAAATTGGACCGGATTCTTGTCACACAGCTGAGGAGTCTGGCTTTAGTAAACAGGTTTTAATTACTAGAGGCTTTTGGCAAAGACAGTACTCTCACTTGAGACATTGTTTTGGAAAGTAACTAACTTCTTGCTCCGTTGCCCTACCAGCACAACAGACGATTGTTCGTCTCCTTATAGAAGCAAAATGGAAGAAACTAATAAGTAAGGCTTGGCAATATATCAGTATTGTATCTTCATCACGAAATGAGCCTAGATGTTAGGGCTGTATCAACTAACTGTATGCTTCAAAGCTTTGTTCACAACACTAATATTCAGCTTTCTAGGCTTTCAGTGTTGTGTGTTGGACAGGCTGAGCAGTGGGACAGGCACTGGCAGACAGCTGCAAAAAAAAAGTGCTCCTACAAGAGAGTTTGGGGCAGACCAGAGCTGGAATAAACACCTGGAGTCACAACAGCTTCTGCTCTGTCATGGAGCAGCTTATCAGAGGAGAGCTAAGAGTTTATTTTTTGTAAAATTTCTCACAAACAAAATGTATTTTTACTTAGTCTTCAAAAACAAGTGGATCAAGTAGTGCAAGTACTGAGGCTAAAAAAATACACATTTTTTCAGGGTTTAGGGGGAGAGAGTTGATGTCATAAATTTAAAACAGACAGTTGAGGCTTCTTTCCAGACACTAAACAGAAGCTTCTAATCTAAAAAATAACACTCTGCACAGCCCTACAAGATATCATCTTAGACTTTGGATTCATTATTTTGTGATATGGGATAGGTATACCTGGAGGTGGTAGTTTGTCTGACAGCTGATGCAGCCCTTCAGCAGCCTCTTCTAGCAGCCTGTTCAAAAAAAAAAACAAAACGAAAAAAAACAAAACAATGAGATCTGATCAAAAAAGACTCACAGACCCAATGCCCATAGTGTAACACTGAGACCTACATTCTTTGTAAAACATGCTTAATAGTTCATTCACATCTTTGTACATATTTGTTTCTTTTTAAATATATAAATTTGTTTCTATTGACTAACTCGTTAGAGGGGCCAGTCCTTTGTTCCCTTTTGTCCTGGGCTTTTTATTGTTTCACATGATGATGTCATGCTTACATAGGTGACCCCAGGAAGCCGGCTGCCACATTGGAAGATAAACAAATAAAAAACATAGGAAACATTAACTCACTCTGCCAGTGCTGGCTGTTCGGTCTTTTGGTCCATAGCCTCCTGATGACTCAGAGAACTGAGACATAATTTAAAAGCAGAGGACTCCTCCTCTTCACTGTCTGTTTTCTGATGGCCTGTTCCCAGCTCTTCCCAGTCCGGGCTGCAAAACTACAAGGCAGGTGATACAGATTTATGTAAAAATACAAGATTCCAGCCCCTTCTCCTTTATCTATATATTTAAATGGCTAAATTGTTAAAATGGTTTAAATGTTGTTAAACAATGAAGCCCTTAAATGTTTGCTTCTTAAATGTCACATCCCCATCTTAGTTGCACATCAAACCATAGATGTTACAGGTTCCCTTATGTTGACAGCAGAGTTGCTTTATGTTGAGTTTTTGTAATTTTTCTGAATTTAATTATTATATCACAGCTTTGGCAACTTCTTTGAAAATACTTTGCACTGATACCTCATTTTTAGCTGGTTGAAGACAAAAATTTATGAACAGAACTGCTTGCAAATTTTAAAGTTTTAAAGTTACCGAATACACTTATACAACATCGCAGCTGCAGCAGTAGTGGGGGTATGTACAGTATTTCACCTCTTTCTGCAAACCTGTTGAGGTTAGCAAAAGGCCAGCTGTCCTTCACATCCACCTCCTATTTTTTACTCTTCCAAGAGGTTATTATTTGTAAGGAGAGTATGCTACAAAAAGGTTTTGTTGCAGCAGTACAGCTGACAAGCAATGGTTTTCAAACACATTTGGCCCCATAAAAGTCTCCAAGTAAGCAGATCCATGAGGATGATTTATTCGTAAAACAATCAAAACAACCTTTCATGAGATGAGCTCTCCATTATGAAATTATGATTAAAATAAGCCTACGCATGTTAACTAAACTGCGTCAGATATTGACACTTACAAAAGGTACCAAAGTTAAAGCTTGAACCGGATTTACTGATCTATGAATATTTCTCTTGTCTCTGGTTGAGGGCATGTGCTGCATCAAAATTTGAATGGCTAGAGGAACATATAAAGGCTGTTCCTTTCAATAAAACCATGTCTATGGAAAAAAACTGTCCAGATGTCTTACCTGTGTTGCTCCTTGACAAGCCTGAACAGCAAAGTACCACTTCTGAGCTGATGGGCTGCCACTGAGAGAACAAGCTGAGAGAACATGCAGAGAAAGAGATAAGAAAAAAGGTGTAAGAACGACAGCTTCAAGGTGAAAGACGACTACAGTGCCAAAGATACTTTACCTGGAAACACAGAGATCCCTCTCACTGATTCCTGAGTCGAGATGTTCACGAATTTGTCATATATCTGCTTCACTGGCTCCAGACCTATGAAAAAGTATACTAAGCTGTCAGTCTACTACTAGTTTATTTAAAATTTAAGCATATAAACTTCTCTGTTAGCATAGATTACTTAGGCTATTACTTTAGGTACTAAAAAAAACATATATACTGTTAACATCTTACATCCTTAATGTCATGTGAGTTACCAGTTTTTATTTTCTTTTTGTTGTGTTTTGTTTACGGAGTTTACGATTGCGTTTTCTGGTGGACAGGGTTACTTAAATGTTTACAAGTCTTAAGTATATGATTCAACTTTGTGTTGAAATAAACTTGTCTAAGAAATAAATATTCAGAAACACACAAAAGACATAAGGCTAACCTATGTTTTGTTAAGACCTAACATTAATTATAACTGGGTTACTAAAACTGGCACAGCATTGTTGACATTAGCATAGCGTAAAACACCTAGCACAATAAGAGAGGTAACGTTGGTGTTGCTTTACAGTATGTTTGAAACGACGACTTAAAACTTACATTTATAATCCTCCGTCAGGCCTTCATCAGTTTGGAAGAACGATATAACCAAAACGTACCGGTCCATGTCGTGTAAACATGTGCAAATTCAAGTATAACGTTTACTTGAAGATAACATAGAGCAACTAGGAACAACAGTCTTACGCGGACATTGACTGTATTCGCGGATTGTCAAATTTCCCACCGGTTCATCTTCTTCTTCTTCTTCTTCTTCTTCTGTAATACACCGGTTGGTAACGGACGGCAAAGCGCGCAACCGCCACCCACTGGATTGAGAATGAACTACAAGATACACTTGCTGCCCTGACATTGCCATCCTAAGAGCCTCCTGTTCATACACAAACATCAAGACTGTTGCATCCATCTCATGTCATTCACTCTACGTCAGCGCCTGTCTCTCTGCCCTTCCTATACATTACAAAGAACATCAGAGTATGCCTTGATGGCAATAATACCATCCTATTATGTCACTCATAGGTCAATAAAAAACCCTTAGTTCATACGAAAGATCTAGCACTGATAGTTCACGGAATAAATGTAATAAATCAATACGTTCTATAGGACTTAGTTTAGGTGCCTACAGCCTGAGCTTGCTTATCAGGAGCAAATTATTATGTACTTTAAGTGTGGGTTGGTAGGGTTGTCTTAATGTTTGAACAGTTTAACTTGTTGATGGTATGGGCATTTCTCTTTACCATAAACATGTAAACACAACCCACCCATAGCAAGACAGAATTTCTTCACTTCAAAAACCATTTGAAGGTTTTCTAATTAGTATATGAAGCCACTCCACTATAATAGCAGTGCATGACAGGAATTTTATTTAAATATACTCTGTAATTACAAAATATATCAGATAATTACACAACCAAGTATTGCACTTATTTTTTTCATAATTACCACATGACTGTAAAATAAATCTAAGGAATTCTTCATGATGCTGGGAAACATTCACATAATTTAGGTTTTATTGCTTATTGGTACATTTTATGTGAACTGACATTTGTAAACTGGTTAACTGATACTCTCTGATCAGCAGTCTTAGGAGGAAAAGCTATCGTCACTAGTTGATTTCTACAGTGTGCTCCTGGACGTAGACGATATAGTGGTGAGCGTTTTCTCCCTGAGTGAGGACTGTCAGAGCCTCCAGGCCATGTGCCTCCTCCACCACCATAACCTGGTTACCAGTTAGACCCGCCTCTGCGTTCACCACCATCAGCTGGTTGCTGCAGTTACTGACTTCCTGCTCGTCAGCCACCTGCAACTTCAGCCATAACTCAGCATGAACATTTTGTTGTAACCACACATGAGTTCCTGAGTATATAATGGAATCTTGTTTACCTGTTGTACAACGGTAACAGTGCCTGGAGCCATGGCAACCATGGAGGTGACGGCATCATGGGTCTCTGAACTGAATTCAGTGATCTGCTGGATATTAACTAAACACAAAACACAAAATTATTGTAATGTGTTAGGCATGTATGCTAAAGTGGATTAGTAACGAACATGAATAAAAATAGCCATAATCAACAAAAAAAGTGTCTATTGAGCACATGTTCTCTATGTTTTTCACTGTTGCTGATGTTACCAGTGTCCTGCAGGGCTGTCACAGGCGCCTCTGTCAGCTGCTCATCCTCCTCCACAGGAACATAGTGGGCTTCCACTGCTTCCCCCACCTGGATATTTATATAGAGGGCATGAGATTGTACAATCCAAAAATATACGAGCTTTGACGAATTCAAAAAGACAAAATATACAATGGTAATGATGGACATTTTGTCAGTACTTTTAGGTTTGTAAATCTGATATCTATTTTTAGAAACAATCCACTGGGACACAAACATGGCAACGGGTCTAAAGCCATGCTAGCTGCTCTGTGTGACTCTGTATAGACCTATGGTGCTTTGGGCTAAATGCTAATTGTAGCATGCTAATAAGCTCACAACTATAATACTATCATGTTAATCTTTAGCAGGTTAGATGTTTATGAAGTTCTAAATGTTAGCATGCATGCGTTATCGCTTTGACCTCACAATGGTGCTTAGGAGGGAGTCTAGAGTGGACCAAAGTCTTAAGATTTATATCCTTTGAGGACTATAAATGTCTGCACACAGTTTTACAGCAATTTTCGATTTGTCTTAATATTCCAGCCCGCACCAAAGTGCTGGACCGACAGATATAAACACATTGCCATCCCTGAGCTAGCATGGCTAAAAATAACCCAGTGACTTTTTTCGCTGTATCTGGTTTGTGCATGTACTATTGTTTACCTCCCAGGTGCCTTCCACCACTTTCAGACTGTGTTTGCTCTTCAGATGGCGGTTCAGCTCCCACTTGGTGCCATAAACAAACTCACACTCTGGACACTTCATACCACCTACAACACAGGCCCATACAAAAGCTGCATTAGGTTATCCTGATCACACTTTTCCTTCTGTTCAAACACCATTTGCCGAATTTTACCTGACAGTAACTGCACTTACAGTTACTACACTCATATGGCCAAAATGTGATCAGTGGGAGTAATTTATCACTTTATGTTGCTATTATTGCCAACAAAGTGCTGTTCTGCGGTTACTTTAAGGAATATATAAGTTCTAGGTGTGGCAAACTAAGAAGAGAGCCGACCTTGGTGTTTCAGAGCATCAGGGTTTGGCAGTCCTGGTCCAGCATTGTGATATTTTTGATCTGGATGTTTTATGTTGTAGTGTCGCTTCAGGGGACCAGCAATGTTACAGGAATAGTGGCAGTGGGCACAGCGAAATGGCTACATAAATACAGAAAAGCACACACAAGTTAATGAATATGAGACCATTGGAAATGTTTACTGATTTTTTGAAACAATTTGTCAGTCCTTCGGTCAGTTGGTAAAAAAATAAAATACTATTGCTGATAACATCTGTCTATCATTAAAATCAATTAAAATATTCAATAGATGAGGCTTTTTGTAGATTACTTCAGTGTAATATTTTACAGAGACACAGTCAGGTATAAGAGTATTCTTACATACTGAGGCTAAAAGCTGTGTGTGTGTGTGTGTATGCTTGTGTGCAAGTACTCAGACCTTAAACTCAGCATGTTGCTCCATGTGTCTGAGCAAAGAAGGTCTAGAGACAGAGCTGAATTCACACTCGGAACACTGAAACCGTTTCCCTGACAGTCACACAAACACAAAATGAAAGCTCTTAGGCAGTAGGCAGATAATAAATAACAAGTAAATTAACACTGGCAACAATGGTATTAACAACAAAAACATAGCTAATGATGGAGCAGAGTGCACGTACCTTCATCGGTGTGGCTCAGTCTGTGGCTTTTCAGCGTTACTTTGGATTTGAACTTTTTACCACACAGATCGCAGAGGTGACGTTTTTCTGTGTTGTGTCTGTTCATGTGAGTCTTCAGGTTACTCCTGCTGCGGCCCGCATAGTCACACAAGCTGCAGACGTACGGCTTCAAACCTGCACACATGGACACACACGTGTAAAAACACACACCTGTAAGATCAACAGCAGCTCGGACAAAACAAAAGAATAACCACATGAGAGAGAAACCGAATGCTAAAAAAGGACTTCTTTTAGAGCTAAGGGACATAAAAGTTTAAGGAAACAAGATGGGATTTGATTAGGTGTATGATTATATTCACTTGATGATGACTCATAAGTCTTATTAACATGCAGTATTTAGAATAAAGGAACTTGAGGTAACAGACAGACCCTTTCATAATAATACATTTAGCTTGGAATAATGATGACTATTATAGGCAGTAAAATAACTATGATAAGGAGGACTGATTTTTGATGACTGGAAAGTAATAAAGACATGAACTCACATAAATCTACTAAGAAAAACAATAAGCATATGCTTTGCAGGGTTTTTGGTAAACTGGCTATATTTACTGAGACCTTCATAAACACCTGCGCTGGAATCACGTCTGCCAGCTGCCCCAGTCTCAGGACAGATGTGACTTCAAGGTAAACAGTTCATTTTTGGGGGGGGGGGGGGGGGGGGAATAAATAAAAAAAATAAAATTTCACCACAATGAACAACACAGCGGAAATAAGT
>JAQMCX010000057.1:9872949-9965707 GCA_029814765.1 Acanthurus leucopareius | reverse complement strand
CCCGGAGCGACTGGACCCCACACGCCTGCCCCACCCACCCCACCTCAGCCTCTCCCGGCGCGGGGCCCAAGACTAACAATTCACTTTCTCCACAATGTACAACACAGCTGATATAAGTATGGTTATGTTTTAGACTCTCAATACTTATTAGCATCTTGGTCTTGCAGAGACCAAGACACTGTTTAAAAAAATAGTCCAAGAAACTGCATGTTTCATAATTTTTATGTGACTTCAGCCAAGTTTCAATGCCATATTACTTGTTTCAGTGCCAGCATCATACACATGGATGGTTTTTATTTGTTTGATACATAACTTGACCAACAGGCCAGTTTTCCTCCACAACATCTGCAGTGTGTTTTCAGTCTAGTCCGTCTGCCTGGAGGACAGCCAGGGGGAGGAGAGACAGATGGAAGCTCAGATCACACGTTAATCAAGCTGCGAAATACCGTGCAGGGACGCAGATGTGTTTCTACACAATCCACTGCTCTGTGTGTGTGTGTGTATGGTTGTGTATGTTAAAGGTAGAGGAATATCACACCTTGGTGAGCCCAGATGTGCCGCTGAAAGTCACTGCTGTTCTTGAGGAAGTAGGAGTCACAGTAGGGACACTTCTCTGCGCGCTGCACCATCAGTCCTTTGCCCTGCATTGGAATTGTGTCTGTCCAACAAAAACAGAAAAAAAAGGAAACAGACAGAATGAAATTGCAACCTTGAAAAAGCCTCAGGAATGTTTTTGAACCAAAAATCTTGATCTTTGGTCCTGTGGTGTCACACTGGAACTCACCGTGAACAATACAAGAAAAACTGGCTGCGTCTGCTCACTTACTCTATACCTCAGAACTTCACTTTTTATAGATGAAAACATCTCTATGGACTTGGATCAACATTAGATCACATTGCCCACAAAGTGGAAAATACACCTATTTTTGTAAAATCCTTACAAACAGGCTAACAAGCTGTGTGATACCAGGTGTGTTAGTTTCTTTTTCTTTCTGAATGTAGATATTTTTGTGTGTTCTTTACCCGGGTGGGATGTTTTGATGTGGTGTTTTAGCCTGTGCTCTGGATAGCTTTGCTGGCACACAGGACAAGCCATGCTCTTCCCCTGCAAACAACGAGACAAAGACGTGAACAAAACTGACAAATTTTATTAGGAAAACTAAAGGAAATGGTTTTAAATTAGTTATTATTCCAGGCTTATGGTTTGAAGGCTGATTACCTGATCCTGGTGCGTCCTCAGATGGGCCTGAAGCTTGTATTTGTCAGGTGTGGTGTATTTACAGCCAGGGTGAGAACAAGGAAGCAGCAAGCCGCTGTGCTTCTGGATCTGGTGCCGTTTTAAAGAACTTTTGGTGATGGAAGAGTAGCTACACTTTGAACAGTAATGTGAGTGCTCCTTTGTGTGTGTGCGAATATGGACATTATAGTGGACTTTGTACCAGAACAGTTTACCTGTGCAGCAAGAAAAATATGTTAACTCTCAAGCCAGAGGAAGGAAAGGCTAAGCAGGACATAATAATGAATAGATAAAACAACAGGACAGGACAAAACATGCCAACCTGGTAGGTTTCATCATCTTACCACAGTACTGACATTCCAGGTCCCCATAAATTTTCCGGAGCCTCTGGAAAGACTCCATATTGAGCTGAGTCTTCTGAAGAGATGAGAACACCTGCTGGAATGCACTCTGGTGAAAAACGTTGGATACCTATCAGCAGCAAACAGACAACAGGTCAGACTGGCAGGAGCAAAGCTCAGGAGGAGATGAAAAGATCAAATTCAAATTATAATTCCTCTCTTATTAACTATGTATTCCAACACAGATAAATTTATGAGGGATTGGTGGTCTACTTATATAATTCTAATTACAGTAATTACAAAATAATATATTATGGGATTAAGAAAGTATCAGAAGGAGAGACCAATAGTTTAAAGATGTACTCACTAACAGGGCTCTTAACTGTGCTGAGTATAGTATTGGTGTGTCCTTGTTTATATTTATATTGAAGACATTAACAAATTAAGTCATTCAGCGATAATCTGTGGGGTTTGAGACTGTTAGTTGAACTAAGAAAGACACCTGATGACTCTAGAAAATGGGTATTTTTAACTGTTATCTGATGATGCACAGGCCTAAAATTGAGAAAACAGGTAAAATAAACAGAATATTCAAATGTGAAAACAGTTTTTGCAGCAGGCCTGGCTGACATTTATTTTCTTTTTTTCTTCTAGTACCTTTAATGAGTTTACCTTTTCTAAATGTGAAGTCTGGACATCTTCCCCTGGAGGTGATGATGACAAATGTGTGTCTACACCCAAATAATTTAAGTTTGTATTTTCAGATGACAAAGATGTTTGTGTGTCTTTTTCTGCACTTGGGTTCTCATCAGCTGGGAGTGTTTTATCCTGAGTCCTGTTCTC
Organism: Acanthurus leucopareius; assembly: GCA_029814765.1. NCBI lineage: Eukaryota > Metazoa > Chordata > Actinopteri > Acanthuriformes > Acanthuridae > Acanthurus > Acanthurus leucopareius. Next base: position 9,963,286 of record JAQMCX010000057.1, on the reverse strand, counting down.
CAGCAGAGCAGTGTGAATGCTCGCTGTTGATAAAAATGTCTGTGTGCTGTCTTCAGCTGCAGGGGTGCATGAGTTCGTCGTGTTTTCCTGTGACTTCACCACAGTTGTTTCTTCATCGTGTCCGTCAGTAAGACTTGCTGCTTCCGTTGAAATTGCTTGATGGATTTCTTGAGAGCCTTGCAGTACACCTCTGTTTTTTAATTCTTCTTCTTTCCCTGTTTCTCCTTCTGTAACCTGCACTTCTTCTGCACTTTCACCCTGATATAAAGCTTGGTGTTCTTCCTTCTGCTGCTCCTTTTCTTCACTCGCTGCTACCTCAAGCTGCCCACCTTTCCTATCTTGCCACTCCACCCCTACTACACCATTTCCCCTACCCTCCTCTCCTATCCCCTCATCTTCAGCCTCCTGCTCTATCCTTTGCTCTTCCGTCAATAGTTCCCCTGCACCCTCCCCCTCCTCATCCCTCCACTCGCCTCCTTCAGGCTGCATCAGATAGTAGCTGTTGTTGATGCAGTCGATGAAGAGCTGCTCCTGGTCCATCTCAGAGTGAGAATCTGTCAGGTGACCCTTCAGCTTCTGAGAGCTGACAAACTTTCCGTCACACACACAGCATACGTATAGGAAGAGATGCTTCCTGACATGAGCAGCAAGGGCAGCCATCTTGGTTGCAGCATGGTCACAAAGGAGGCAGGCGAAGGGACGCAGTGGCCCGTGGACCAACAGGTGGCGCTCCCGCTCGAGCAGGTTCTTAAAGCGGCGGTTACAGGTGGGACAGTAGTAGAGGAGCTGTCTCAGGCCCTGTCGAGTCTTTAACCTGGAAGAGATTAACAGATTTGTGTGTTGGATGATTGTCAGAGTGAAACAGGTTGATATGAAGGTAAAATAATAGAAATATTGAAGCTCAAACCTGAGTTGTTGGTATTTCTGTTGGACGGCAGGGTCTTCCAGGTTGTGTTGTTTCTCCATGTGTTTCAGCAAGTTCTTTACATCTGAGTACTTTTTCTCACAGAAGCTGCAGTGCTGCTTCACCTTCAGATGTACTCGCTCTATGTGCACCTGCATTACACAGACTCAGGGTCACTACTGCAACTAGAGAAACAGTTCAGCTGCACACTGAAGATTGAGTCAATCTATGTGCATATGGAAACAGAGAAATTCCTTCTCAAAAAGTTAGCGGACTATTTGAAGATAAGTCATAACAACCTAATGCCTCTAAAAGGAGGCCATATTGTTTGAAGTTTTCATGTTAATAGTTTTTATACCAAGGATATGAAAGTACTATTTATAATATCAATCAAAAGTAATAACTTTATCACACCTTAAGGTGTCCTGGGCTGAGGCAGTTGAAGGGACATTGCTGACAGCTGAACTTCTCTCCTGTGTGCTTCCTCAGGTGAACGTTCAGGTTGGCTTTGAAGGGAAAGTCAAGAGAGCAAGCAAGCAAGTAAGTGAGCTGCTTATTATTTGTGTGTACAAGCTGTATTATTTTACCATTTAAATTTCAATTCATTTTTAATTGCATTGATTTATTCCACATAAACAAAAAACAGTGCAAACTAAATAACTTTAAGCATGTGACAAACACATGAATCCCTGAGAGGACGTGGTAGATGTTGTACATTCACAGACCCTAATATTTAAGTTTCCTGTCAGCACCTTTATAGCCAACAAATAAATGCTAAAAAAAAAGAAACACAAAACAGTAACCTCAGCATATTAAGTCTGTCTCTTTTTTTTTCAAGCTGAAACTTGAGTTTCACAGTTTCTCCCGTAAGTGTGGATTCACCTTTGATGGCTGATGCGTAGTCACAGTGTGGACACTGAAACGGTTTCTCCTGGGTGTGCGTTCTGAGATGGGCGACCAGTGAGTGTCTGAACTTAAAGATCTTATTACAGAACTCACAGGCAAAGATCTTCAGCTGGCTCTGAAGTAAACTGGAGGACAAGGAGTGAAATTATTACATTCACAAGCTGATCAATATTGTTGTAGCTGCTTGTGCTGGTAAACATTGTTGTTGATGTTGCTAATCAGTTGGGTGAACTTATTTGACTGGCTCTAAGCTGCACCAAGCAAAATAAGTCTTAACTCATTACAAATAAGGAAAAAAAGTCAAACATTTCTCTTGTCTCATATTTTTAGATGAAAACAAGATTAATTAGCATTAATGTGTAGTTTGTAGTTAACATAAAAACATTCAGTTACCGTACATTAAACAAGTGAAAATAAAGTAGTTATAGTCATAGTTGTAGCTATAGTTAAAATAAAATAAGTGTTAACGCATTTAATAAATAATTAATCATACAGTACTTGGGAGCATCTTGCTTGATAGAATATTCCTGGAAGCCTCTGCTGGCTGCTGCAGTTGTACTTGTTGTAGAGGTTGGGTCAGAACTACGGGTAGAAAACACAGGAATTAGTCTGCTGACAGAAAAAACTAACATGTTACCTTACAACATGATTATGCATACAGTGATAAGTCAACTTTTATTGTGAGATTTTCTATTTTAAGCTTTCTGAAGATTTGTTATTATTACATTCAAAGAATTAAAAGAGAGATGGACATCTTCCATTATGTTACCTTGGTTGTTGATCTGTTTTCAGATCACCTTCACAGGCAGTGGTTGTTTCACTTGCAAGGTCCTTTAGCTGATTTTGGAAGACTGCAGTCTGCTAAGGGTCCAGAAATAAAAAAAGAAATACGGTGTTGGAATTCACAGATTGATTCATTTGAAATAAATACTAGATAGTAATAAACAGGACAATGTGTTATCACAGAACAAACTCATTTGAGATTTGAATGAAAGGATAAAATCCTAACACAATCTATAAAGATGAAAAAGAAAAAAAACTGAAAGAAAATAGTAACATTTTTCTCTGTGAGCCAACATCCTTATGTAATTAATACAAGGCTCAGTAAACCAGGACACAGCAGGCTGATGACTGTTCTTATGGCTGTGTATGTAATATTCCTGTGTTTACCTGAGGCTGAGCTTGGATGGCTGAAAACTCAGTTTCTGCTGAAATGTCCTCAATGGGAACCATTTTAGAAACTCCTGTTGAATTTAAGGTAAACACATCTTATTTATGAATATTTTTTTCCACAAATATGAGGTGTTAGCCAATATTTAAATACAAGCTCTTTAAGAGTAACCTGGAAGTGCTTCATCTTCTGCCAGAACAACATTGATGACCGACTTTTTGCTTCCTGTTGCTTGGCCTCCGTCTTTGGTGATGTGACTTCGGTTGTTTTTTGGTGGTCTTAAACTGCCAACATCTACACGCAGAGAACAAGAAAGGGTCATAAAACAGAACCTGAACCAACAGAACAACATATATATCTATGACCTAAATCCTACTCAAACAACTCTAAAAGAGCTCTGGTAAAGGAGTGTAACACCAGCAAAAACTAACTTAACTAACTTAGCCATGTCCTGGTCTTCAAACATACCCTTTTCTTTCATAAGTCCTGGTCTTGCTGAATTTTGTTGCATGTGGTTCGGATCTGATCCTCCAGGGTCCAAACTACCAGAACCCTCAACACCTGCCCCACCACTGATGCCTCCTGCAAATGATTAAGTCTTTCGATCAAAATCACCCAAATTGCAGAGTGCAATATATGTACGTAAATTATATTGTCCTGTACCTCTTTATAACATTTATAGTTGACACAGAGATAATTATTTATCTAAAATAATAGTAGGGGTGATTCCAAGCATGCTGCCAAAGTTCCTGTTCTTATAGATGCCTCTTTGGCACATAAAAACTTTTCTGTTACTGGCCACTTCCATCCCTTACCGATCTCCTCCTCCTCCTCGTCCTCTTCCTCTTCTCTCAGGCAGATGTGTTTAAGGATCTGTCGTCTGTTGCTAAACGAGCGATGACAGACTCTGCATTCCAGACCCTGTATCCTGTCATTGCTTTCTCCTAGCAGAAGAAGACAGATTGTCACCCTAATTCATCATCATGATGTAATAAAAGAATACACAGTTTTTTAGTATGTTTACAAAAATCACTTAAATCGCTGTCCATAGCAAAAAAAGATGGCTGATGCATAGTCACAGTGTGGACAGAGTGATATCTTTCAAAGTGAAATTCACAATTTGATTACTACTCTCCTGCAGAGGCTGTTTATTCTGTGAGTGACGAACAAAAAGACAGAACTAGTTATTACATCTAAATGGCAGTAATGTTACCTTCTATCAAGTTAAACTGTCTGTCAATTCCTTCTCTTTTCCCTTCTTTTTCATTGTCCTCTGCAGGATGGGTGGAGTCAGTCTTGCCCTTTGTCGTATTCGTAAGTGTCTTCTTTGTAGAGCCCTTTGGTCGTCCTCGTTTTCGCTTCATAGGGTTCTCTGTGGATCAATTAGACAGCAGAATAAAATAAGAGATGAGAAAATGTCCTCTTTCCATTTTCCTATTCTATTTTTTTTAAAACCTACTGTTGATAAAAATAAATTATGCATTTATCCTTCAAATAACATTTTCTGCATGGTCGATGCCTGTTATACTAGAATGGATTTCTCATTTCATAAAACTTCACTGTTAGCCCACAAACACAATAAAAAACTGACAAAAAAAGTTTTTTTTCCTGTTTGGTAAATAACCTTGCAAAATTATGTATATGATAAGGGCATAAGTCCAGAACAGAACAACACTAATATTTTTGGACCAATAATCTATTTAAAGCCAAATTCATAATTAGCTAATTATGTTATCAAGATAATTGTATATTATTTTATTTCAATGATACAGGCATAGCTGTCTGACCCGCCAGTGTCTCCACAGACTCGCCCATAAGAGGCTGCAGTGCAATGATGATGTCATCAGGAGGCTCCTGCTGGGGGTGCAGTTTGGAGCAGTGAACTAGCAGCTGAGAGCGACTGGGAGAGAAGAGGTTGCAAAGCCGACACATGAACACAGAACCAGCTGGAGGAAAGAAGAGGAAAATCAGAAGACAGGAAGAGGAAATTTAAAATAGAGAGTTAGATGAGGTCATTTGCCTGCTTCAAAACAGTCGAGCTATCTTGTTATTTTGACTCGTACCCCATTCCCTCATCCACATGAAGCCACAGAAACCATCCTGTACCCTTCTTTTACATCTTATGGTGACAGGTATTTAGCTTTGGCATAACAGACTTTATTCCTTGGTAATTTAAGGTACCAAACAAATACAGTCCTAATCTTTTAAACTGCATGATATTAAAGCAACATTTCAGTGTAAACAAATGTAGATAAAGATTAAGTTTACTGGCTAATGTGTCTGTTAGTATCGATGTTGGCATTTTTTTTCTTCTTTTAAAAAATATTATAATCATTAGACATAATTTTTAATCCACAGTAATCTTGAGCTTGTCGATTTTTCAAAAACCGACTGCTACTTTGCTTTACTTTATGTAGACCTGATTATAGTCACTATTATAAAATGAACCAATGAAAGAATCAGCTATTAGCGTTCATTTTGGGTGCTCGTTTATGTATTTCCTTCTTTAAAAGACTAAAAACCTGTCTTTCTTTGTGTAATTTGATCCTGTCTTGAAATTGTCATCACTCTTGTTTGGGTCAGCACCATATTACTGGGCAGAGCTAACGGTAACGTTAGTGACACTTTGTGCCTTTAGTAGCAAATACGTTCACTGTTAGCAGGCCACTTTCTGTATACAACCGAAATGTATCTTAAATACAAACAAGTGGCTTGCATTGGTGTAAAAATAAATAAATAAATAAAAGAGACCGAGAATCGGTGCAGGAATACGTTTTAAACTAAACTCGTGTGTTTATTTTGATTTGGCTCAAACTAGCATGAAGACGCGACAAACATATTCGACTAATAGCTAACTACATTCTCACCTGCTTTTTGTGTATCCATTTCTCCAGCGTCTTAAAAAACACAATAAAACAATTTTATCAATGTTTTAAGGCATCGTATGACTAGATGCACTTTCCGAATTTGGATTTAAAGCCTATTTTAACATTACGCACATAGAAATTTCTGTCGAATCTGCCACAAGGATCCTGTCAACCACTGGAAGCGGACTGGATCTACTGATACTGTAACATGCAGAGTAGTGCCCTCTGTGGCGGGAGGACCTTATTGCAGCTCAGGAGAGAACATCAGCATTTTCACGAGTTCATTTTTTTCTGAGAGAAACACATTCTGGCATTCTTGGGATTTCTGTTACTGACATATTTAATTCATTGTCATTTGTGTAAGGAGACCTTGACATTGCTGACAGTGTACAGACAGACAGACAGACAGACAGACAGACTGACTGACTGACTGACTGACTGACTGCAGTGTGTCTTATGGAGTGACTGTTGTCTTACATGTGCTGGTATGTGGTTTAATAAATACAGGCCAGGTCAGACAGCTGGTGTAGTAGGAATTATAAGGGACTGTAAAAATATTAAGTAAAAAAATTAAAATAAAAATGAGCAGAGAAGAGCGAAATTAAGCTGAAAACTATCCAATATTGAAGTACAGAAAAAAAAAGTTTTTATGCTACTAAAGACAAATTTGTTTGACTGGAGAATTATTATACAAAAGGAGGGTTTTATCATATTTTGGTGTCTTTAGAATACATTATAATATTAGAGGCCAAGACAAATATACTCATATCATAAAGAAATTATTGGAAACCAGAGATACACAACAGACAAAGCATGCTGTTAAGTTTGTGGATCCAGATAAAAACAGTTTCTATTAAAATTTACCTTAAGTGTCATTGAAATGTTTCTTGCACAAACAAATGTGAACTAACTTGAGTTTACCAGTCTTAATTAATGATACAAATATAGTAAAACTAATTTTTTAAATATTTTATTCCTGGTAGAACATCATGTAAAGTTGTATCTGTTTTTCTTTTTCCTCCTTAACTCTACTAAAGTAATGTTTTTTAAACAAATGGATGAAATTCCTTAGACTTATGCTTTATATACTTATAAAACATACATAAATAATGCTTACCTCTGAATGAAGGTTTTGATTTTGTTAGAATTTCATGTAAACTGATAATCATCAAGCTAATTTGCTGAACATAGTAAAACCTACAAATCCATTAGTAGAGTTGGTAGGGGGTTTTATGGCTAGTAAAGATGAACACTAATTGTCTTATTTGCCATTTTCCACCAGCACCTTTTTTTGCATATTTATTCCATGGCTTTTGCCAATTCCTTTTTTTTGCCTGCAGATGCAGCATGTCAGAGACTTTATGTTGTATATAGAGCATGGAGCTTAATACGTTTAGAAAACAGGGATCCATATATGCTGACAGACGAACAATGGGGACAATGACAAAACCTTTATTAAACAATGCAAGAATTTACAAGCATACAGACATTTACAGCATTTTTTTTTTTTACATTAGAAAAGTGTCAGCACAGGCTAGTCCCAGACATACATATTTAAACACATACACACACATGCACGCCATGTTCACACATACACTCTTTATAAGCAAATAAACTGTGATCAATCAGTTGGGGAAAAAAAGGTGAGCTTTCAGGTAAGGAAAGTAGATCTCCTGTCCCTTTCTACATCTATACTGCTTCTTTACCTTAATTTTACATCTTTTGCTCTCATCTCTTTCTTACTAATTGTTGTTTCAGAGATCATGTGTTTGATCAACTAAATTATTAGTAGACTATTTAAAACAACCTACTAATTCATTAAAAGTGCATGCTCTATCATTAGCAAAAAATAGATCAGTTTCAAAATAAAATGAATGTAGTGTCAGAAATAGTTACATGCATCATTCAGGAACAATACAAATGAATAAGTAAACGCCACCCCACAAGAAAATATGTATAAGGTACTCTAAGCTAATGTAAAGATGTGATGATACACAGCAATGTTTGTGCTAGGATTAGACAAATTACCCAATTATCTGTAAAGCCAAAATTGGCCTCGAATTTGCACATGTATGTAGGGGAGGAGCTGCCCACCCTGACCCCCAAGAAAATAGTGAGAAAGGTATTAAATAGAGTTACTTCAATTATTATTATTTACAACCAGTTTACAACTTTCAGTCATCTAGTATGCGTGTAATGTATCATTACTGCAGCATTAAACATTTACTTCTCTTTTTTAAATACATAGAAGTAGCTACTTTAAACTTGCCTTAAAATAAGTTGCTACAAATCAGGGTTGTTTCCTTCTTGGGTGTCAGTAAACAGAGCATAATATACTGTAATGCACGCACTTATATGTAAACACTTGAACACAATGAAGAAATATTAAAACAGAAACTGTAACAAAACCAAATAAAGGCATTGTGTTTACAAATGTTTCTTCGATCATTTTGGACAATGATTTTCATGGTTGAAAATGCAGCAATAAAATGAGCCCTTATATCTAGTATAGTAACAATGTGAACGGACACCAGCAGGAATAAAATACAGTTAAGTGTCTCCTGACACTAATTTACAGTGAAAACTGATCTGCTAAACTGACTTTATTCTCAGCCTCAGAGAAATGCTACCAGAGATACTGCATGTAATTTTTATACCAAGATAATGACAAACTTTAAATATATTTAACATCTGTACAAAATACTGAAAGTACTATTGTGTATACAACATACTGTACCCAGCATAATAAGAGGTTTTCAAGTCAGTAGATAATGTTGTGTCATCAAATCAGCCCTGCACCAAATCTGTCCAGGTGTGTTCTTATATTATGCTATGGATTTGTCTTGTTTATTTCAGTGATTCATAAGCTTCAACATATTACCTCTGCACAACATTTTTGATTTTCACTGTAAACTATATTAAGAAGCAAACGTGCCAGAAAAATATACTCTTTAAAATGATGAAAGTCATTACAAACAGCTGAACACAAACGGGCTCTAATACATACACTTTACTCATGTAAAACAATCATAATTCCCAGGTTACACTGGTTTGTTTTAGTGTTTGGGACGGTGACACAAGGCTTGTATGGTTGGATACCTGAGAATATTTGTTGGGGGGGTACAAAATGTCCATATATGGGTGTGTCATTTTTGTGATTGTGTGTTCACATGGTGCAGCACTTGTTCTTGTGTGTGTGGGAGTCTTTGAAGCGGAGTCTCTGCTTGGATCGATATTTCTCCAGGTAGGTGAGCTGTTTACTGTTGATGGCTCCACGGCGCTTCCTGAAATCACACACAGACAATTTATGGTAAAATTCAACGCTGTTACAGTTTCAAATGTTTTTACTACTTATATACACAATGACTGCAAAATATTACAGATATCCTCTTGGTTACTTTTATTGTACCCAGATGTAGAGTAATGTGACTCATTACAGGACAGAGGTTCCATAATACATTTTCTTTTCCCATGATATCCTACATACAATAAATAGCATCCCTAATTTTTTCTTACATCGAGCACACAGAGTATGATAATAGTGTGCATTTCTGTGTGCCATATTGCCACACCACCTTCAATACCCCCACCAGGTGGCACCCAAGACAATATTTGTATTTCCTGCACAGAGCAGGTTGAATAAGCAACTTGTGAAGACTAGAGCCATCCTCAACTGTGTTTTGCATTCCTGTGTTTTCAAGCTGTTTTATCAATTCACAGTAATGTTTGAAGAGACTGACTGAAGAAACAAGGAGGGAGATAGAAGTAACATTTTTTTTTTAAAAAAAAAAACACTAAAGAACAGTTATGCGTGCATAAAGTGTATCTGTGGAGTAAAGATGAAAAAAACCAGTCAGGCATTTTCATTTACCCATAAGCTCTGTGCACAGTGCAAACAACAAACAACTGTGCTTCAGCTATTTCTGCTGGTTCATTTGGAAGAAAACAAATGTCATATTGTAAAAGGCACTTCACGGTATAAGAATAACTATGTTGCACTTTTTAAAATATTTTTCAAGCACAATTGATCTTGCACCATGATATTTGTTATTTCTGCTTGTAGAAGTTGCTATATTTAATTGTACTTACTGTCTGATGAGTTGAATAGCATCTTCATACTTCATCCCGCTCTCTATCAGAGCCAGAGCAACCAGCACAGGAGCCCTGTGTGCACAAAAACACACACACACACACACACAGGCATTTCTGTCGGGTTTGATGTCTGATTAAAAAAAACAATGGTAGTTTAACTGAAACAAAGTTTGAGAAATGCTGTGTAAAAATGGAGAGATTGGGTTGCAGCTACTCTTTTTGTCTCATGTTTAGTCATTTTGCCAGCCGGGACAGCTGGAATCTGTAAGTGTGCCACAAAAACTACAGACTCTGTGGCATCAGATTTAATCCAGATGCATAAAAACAGTTAAAATAATATGATTTATATCCTTAGTTGTTTTTTTTCATGTTGTTAATCCCTGCAGATGTGTATGTGTCTGGTGCAGTGTGTAATGGGTTTAAATTGTCTTGTTTCCTTTGGTGTGTCTCACCTCCCCAGTCCAGCCACACAGTGCACAGCCACACAGCATCCTGGATCCTCCTGAAACTTCTTCTTCAGCAGACTCAACCAATCATCAACCAGCTTACTAGGGGGCGGGGCTCCATCATCAAATGGCCAGTCCTGAAGGAAAAAGCAGAACAGTTACAGAGCTTCTGCTGTTTTTGGTGCAGGTGTGCATGTGCAGGTGTGCATTTGCAGGTGTGCGTGTGCCTGTTCGTGTTCGTGTTCGTGTTCGTGTGCGTGTGCGTGTGCACTCACCACCACATTAATGCCGTCTTTCTCCAATGGCGTTTTGTCATAAGTGATGTCACAGACTCGAACAACTGTGGTGGCACCGTAGCGCTTCAAGTCCTAAGAGAAACAACAGGGGTGTGAGATGATTTTCACAGCTAAGTCAGAACTAAAATAGATCAAATCAGTTACAAAAATCATATTTGTTTGTTTATACACATGCACATTTCCTACCTCTATGAAGGAGCTGAGTGTGCTGTCTGTGGGGTTGTGTGTGATAAGGAATCTCATGTTCTTGTGGCACAGTTCCACTGGAGCGGGACGGTTCATGGTGGCCAGTGTGACCTTTGACATCCGACGATGACCTCTGACCTTTATGTGTGAGCAGTAAGTTATTTGTCAAAGCCAAAAATGTCAGTGAGAAATGCACTTCGTATAACTGCATGCTGTACATGATTTCAAATATCTGAGCCACATTTGGTGCACCTCTGAACATTTGCTTATTTAAAAAATATATATACACATATTAAGTTAAGGAAAAATTACCTTAGAAACCAGTAACCTTAGTTGCACTTCTCAAGCATTTCCAGATTTGTCTGACCTGTTGCCCATTAGGTATCACTATCATCTACTCTCTTTGACATCGATATTCCCTTTTCACATGAGACGTTTTGACATTTCACAGTTGGACAAGCGCAGGTGTAAATAATAAAGTTAATGATGGCTCAATTCCATTTGGCTGCTTCAGTTTCAGGCTCCTGCAACTGTGCGTGCTAGCTCACTGTCACACTGGCATGTCTTCCTGGGGCACTTGAATAGATCACAGCCATCCTTAACATTATTAGTAACACCTGAGCTTTTCCTCCTCCGACTGTCCGTGCTATAAAAAATGGCTTTTTTAACACAACCTGCTCTCATACCATAAGCTTGTGCTCCTCTGGGCTGCACAATTTCAACTTATTGTCCTCAAATGCAACCAAACCTTTAACAATCTTTAGACATCTCAAAACTCATCACAGGGTCACATACTTACAGTTGCTTTATGTGAGTCTCACACATTATATAGCACAAACAACCACATATAGTAATGTGACAACAGTGTTCAAAGAGGATGCAACACTGCAGTTAAAGACCCCAAACCCACACAGGTGTATTTACTTATCAGTTTAATTAGACCTCATTTTGAAACTGTGTGGGTGCACACAATCTCTACTTGATTAAAATCTCCCTCACTCTTCAGTTACACGGCTCTGCCCAACTTCTCCCTGATCTGATTGGCCAAAGTAACTGAAAAACACATATGGGTTTCTATGAAAAAAATCAAATGAAAAATTCTGCCAAATGAAATTTTGGTGTTAATCTATCCCTATACAAACTGTAATGAAAATACCTTTAAAATCCTGTTCATTGGGTGGAATTTTATTATCAAAATACACTAAGAGTGCACTTGATTTAATATTCATGTGTAATATATCTGATGTAAAATAAAAACAAATCGCAGTAGTCACAAAAGCTTAACTGTCACTAGAAAAGTTCTTTTGTGTGTCTCTTGTTCACTGGTAGCACTCTTGCTCACATGTCAAATGAAATAAAAAGGGATGAGACTCTATTTAAGGATGGCATTTTAATTTCTAAATTCCCAACTAAGGGATGCTTCACAATTCCCAGAGCCCTGATAAAAACAATTTTGGTGCCCTCAGCTTTTACATGCTAAACAAATGGCAACAAAGTGAAAGTAAACAAAGTAAGCTAGTGGGTTAGCCATGACCATCTGCTTGTGGAGCTTGTCATAGCCATTTATGCTTAGTCTTATCACAGTATAACATGCAGTGCAGAAGTATTGCAGCAACACTTTCAAACTGTCCAAGAACACAGGGGAGGCATATCTGACCACTCCTCTTTTAAGTAGCATTGGCACTAGCCTTGTTACAAAGACTGTTTTATCTGTGTGGTCAGGGTGCTGGATGGGCTTTGTCAATGCATTATCTCTATTTCAAAAAAGAAAATAACACTGAAAATCAGAAGAATAATGTGCATTCCTGGGAAATGGTGAGGACTTAAAAACAATCTTGTTAATAAGCCCCAAATCTCTTGGAAAAACAAGCCAAAAGTTGGTTTCATTTCATTCCGTCAAAACTAAAAAACCTACTGCAGTAAACTGTGATAACCAGCCACATATGTTACAACAGTACAAGTCAATAAAGTTCAGGAGTTAAAAAGTGTTGGTGCATCACTATGTTTAGTGAAGAGCTGTTGACCTCTCACCTTTAGCTCCAGCTATAGCAGATCACTGCTTTGTCTTCAACTTATATTAAGTCTCCAGGTGACCCTGGACTTCCTGTCTCTTGTGGAACTTCCTCTTGGGTGTATGTCTCTAGCTGCTTAATCCTTTTTCCCAGTTTTGAGGTCTTGTTGTCTCATATTACCCCATCAGTTGACTGTGTCCTATAGTCCAGGAAGCTACTGACTGTCAGCTCTCTCTCCCTTTGTCTCTTTGTTTTTATCTCTCTCTGATTGTCCAGTCCCCTCTGTCTCTCTCTCTCTTGTCTCTCAGTCGCTCTCTCTTGCCTTCACTCTCCAGTTGGCTTTCAGTGTCGAGGCTCCACTTGTTACCCCATGTAGCTGGCTGGTTCAGAGGGCAAAGGCCAACGATGATTCAGGTTTCAGGGGTGCAGGGCTGCATCATGCAGCTTCATCCCAGACAGGGTCTAAATGTGTTGGGCGTGGCAGTAATCACCACTCCGCCGCACAAACTCCATCAACCAGCAATTCTAAAGAACAAAAACATACAAAAAAAACTCTTCAAGTTATCAACTTTCAGAAAAGTGATGAGAATAAACAAAATATCAACAACTCAGAAACTGATTGTGTTCCAACCATGTTAAAATTCACTAATATCAGCCTTCTCCAGTAATGTGGAGGCCACCAAGAGGGCAATTGAAGCACATATTAGATTATAATTGTTTATAATTACCATTGGACCCACTTGACAAAATTAAAGTGTTTGTTTTAAATACTGAATAAAATCTACAAATGATGTTGCATGCAGAGAGATCAGCCTGTCCAACACTAATGAACTGCTGGAAACTGTTCAGTCCTTGTAATGATGTGAAATGAAATTTAATATTAACACTCTGCCAAATACCAGGCCAGCTAACACAGAGATTCAATACCATGATATGTGTGAGTGAGTCCTGGTTCTGCCTTGTCTCAGAAGTCAGTTGTCTGCATTTACATATACATATATACATACATACATACATACATACATACATACATACATACATACATACATATACATATACATTACATATACATATATTCATGTGCACACATAGATTATTTTCCCACACACCATAAACATTAAAGGGGAATTTCTCTCACACATGAAAAGTGTCTAAATTGTTCAAATTTGTTTTATTTGTTAATGAAACTAATTTATATTGCTATGGGTGAAATTTGGAATGACTTCTATAAAAAACAGAAAAGGTCTTCAAGAAGTGTTTTGACAGTAACATTGAACCTAAGTGAAACAGTTTTTGTTTTCTTTGTTTTGTTTTCTTTTGTTTGGAATTATTTCTCACTGGAAAATCATTTATAATGTTTGGCTTTTTCTGATGTTAAAATTTAAAAAAGGATACAAAAACACATTTCTCGGCATGATGAGTAATCATAAAGTATTTTGATCTAGTAGATCCTTAAACTACACAGATAATAGACAGAAGAGAAAGTCATTTACTTGATAAGAATATTCAGAGGTGGTTAAAAGCAGAGCCAGCATAAACTTAGGGGAATTGGTATTTTTTAAAAATGAAAACACAATAAGCTAAAACTTAAGCCTGCACCATTTTGTTCAATACTCATTCGTTTTGGGGGTTTTTTGGTTTGTTTTTTTATGCATTTGTTCCTCGACCCTATGGACATTAATTAAAAAAATAATATAAGGACTGAAATAGATTACTACTACTACTAATACTACACAAACGGATATTACTTGCATGTGGTGGACAACAAAGCTTGGAAAGAGATGACAGATGTAGCATGGGCTAGAAAATGTAATACATGATGTGGCACATGAACAATGACAACTTTCATTAGATCAGCCTGCACAATAACAACAAAATTCAATTTGGTCAAAAGAAAAAGAGTAAAAGCCTGAAAATTTGTGGTCTTTTTTAATGCACCATAAGAGGATTGACTGAGTGGGAAACAAAAGCAAATCTGAGGAAGTTGTTCCGGATCATTTGGGACAAAAAACACATATTGGAATACAAACTGTAGAACAAGTTAGCAGCCGAGTCAGCTCATTCGCTGCTTCTAATGAAGTCAGTCCTCCAGTCAGGGCTGCGATAGAAGATTCAGTTGTTTGCCAATTTAATCAACTCATACTGCATTGGTTTAAGTGGTTGCTGGACATTAATTGTTGTTCAGCCTCTACATTATCTGTTCTTTGACTGTACCTTTAATAAAAGTCATATCTCTACTCTAAGAAAATAGCTAATTAACAGCTTTTGATGTTGAAATACTTTGTTGCACAAATAGATTATCTTGATCAAATACAAACCTGGCGTATATGTCTACAAGATGTAAAAATCATATTTGATTTTAAACTGATGGAGGGTAGTCATTTATAACCTGTTTTTCAGATGCTACTGTGTCATGAATTTGTATTTAACAGGTTGTTTATGTTGATGTTTATGCTATAATGTAAAATACAATAACCTGAACTCAATGTAGGCTACACAATATGCCTTACTGGCTCAGTATACTGTATATATAGAAAATGAATGTCTGCTGCATTCTGTCCAGGTAAATAATACCATACTTCGTAATAGGATAAAGGATGGACACTATCAACATGACAAACAAAAACAAGAGAGAAACTTGTCTGATAAACCTCTTCGAATCTTACATGTGCACATTCAATTCAATCTTACAGTCACAAGGGACTAAACATGGTGTAGTTAGCCAAAAAGTCTTTTACCCAGAGCAGGAATTAAAAAAACAAATACTGAATGTCTCTGTACCTGGTTAACTGCTGCACTCCGGGGTAAACATGTTAACAGCCAACCACATTTTGTGATAATGGCCTGGAAAAAATCTGTCTTAGAATACTGATTGGCAGTGTAGCTCTGCAATGAAATGGACCACAGGCAGAGGTCGGTGAAAACTAAGAGAAAATATGGTAAAAGGCGAAACCCTCCTCTCACTCACTCGCCCAAAGATTCAGACAAACAACCGGGGAAAGCCCAGAGGTACTCTGGGTAATCTGTGGTCACCTCTTACCCTCAGCTCTGACATTACACACACACACACACACACACACACATACAAGCACACAGACACAAGCACACACATAATCACATGCCGACTTACTCACTAACTCTTCCAGAAGACTGTCGTCTATTCCAGGTTGTTGACTATCTATAATTAGGAATTTATCCTGTGTTACAGCTAATCAGGATAGAGGTCAATTATTTTTTATGCAGTCTACTCAAAGTGTAAAAAGAACATTTATTCTACTTCAAAGAGTTTTCCTACAAAAAATTTTCCTGATTGTAAAACCTCATGTAACACAAGCACAAAAAATCAGAGCTGTGACAAACAGGATAAAAATTGATTTGTATCACACAGACTAACATCAAAGAAAGCAACATCACAGACAAGACGGAGCAGTAAGTTCACTGAAAGTGAGAGACGGACTAGGCATTGAATTAAGCTCTAAAGCATATAAAACAAATTCATGCAACTCTTCACAAATACTGCAATCCCTCTAGGCACTTAGCTGTCATCTCAGGCCGAGTGACTTAATTTACAGTCAACATGAGAATAAAGCAAAAAGGAGCATGACGGAAATGGCTAGACGTTAGCAGTATTTCCAATTAAAACTGTAACGCTGCGCTGATCTTCCCTGTTACCTTAGAGTGCAGCTTGCTTTGTAAAAACAGGTGTGTCCCCAGTTGGTCGTCTGGCTGCCTGCTTGGGTCAGGACTCACAGAAGTTAAAAATGGATCTGAATATTATTTTAAGAGCTGCTTTAGATTTGCCAACCTTTCCGACAGTACCTGCAATGTGAGGCTGAATAAAACACTAGTAAGCTTGTAGGTTAGTAGTAACCTCAAATAGGATAAACGCTGTTGCAGTACATTCACCTCCACTGCCTCCCAGTTAACAGCTGTTGAAGACCTTTCCTGTAGCAGCTCCAATCACAAGACACCCTGAAGAAGAAGATGTGCTATATACCTAAATTGGAGTTGTTTCTTTAAGCCTACAGCACACAGCTTTTCCTCCAACCACGGTGGGCAGCCTGACTGCTGAACTGGGACATCCACAAACCACTGACTGTCCTGCAGAAGTGGTGGCGGCTGCTGACAGACGGCCAGCTGACTGCCTGTTATAGTAAACCCCCTAGACACTGAATCCCCTGCAGCTGTATTTATAACCGTATCTATACTAGTAGCTGATTCTATGGCTCATCAAATTTTTGTTGAGACAACAGTCCCTGATGCAAGGAGGCAACACCCCTATCTCCCATCAGCCTGTTCCAGTGAAGAACTATAATTAGTTTGATTACTATTCCCAGTAACTCTATTGTCAAAATTAATTTCTGCGGAAATTCCCCATAACTGCATCTACAAGTTCTCAAAAGTTATAAAAACATCTTGTAGGATGAGGCAACACTCTTGGCTGTGTCAGCATTGGGAACCTTTCCCAAATTCCATGTAATTGTGATTATTTTCTGAAAGTAAGCAAAAAAAACAAATGCAATATCAATCGAGGGTTTTTTACTCACCTGCTCTTAAATTACATCTCCATCCACGTACCAAACTTCAGCTCTTCTTGCCACATCAAAATCCACCTGCTTTTAATTTTTCTCCCACTACTAGCAGCTGAAATGTCTGGTAGTCAAGCAGCAGAAAATGAAACCCTCCTGCAAAAACCTGTTGCTCTGTACTACTGTAACAGTGAACTATCCACCTCTGCCTGAGCTTTCTGGCCTCACGCTAAGTGCTGCTGGGAACTGTGCATGCCAGATTGTAGCTCTACCTTGTTTGTAGCAGTGCAGTGTGCTGGGCTGAGGATCTGCTGTGAGCTGGTCTAATCAGGCTGAGCAGCCATCTGACCCTGACAGCCCTGTCACCACCAGAACACTCTACAGTTAATGCTCTTAGAGAGAGAGCAGAAGAGCCTCACTCCCTCCTCCCTCTCCTCTTCTTCCTCCTCTTCATCCACTCGACTCCTTTTCTCCTCCCCTCATCAAGGCTAAAGAAGAGGTGCTGTCCCCCCCCTCCTCTCCTGACCCTTCCTGTAGGCTGATGATTACAAGGTTCAATCAAGGAAAAGCGTTTGGTCTCGTATCCAGTCCAGAGGACAAAGAAGCAAAATAAAAAGCAGCTGATTTCAGTTAATTTTTCTCTTTCAAATTAAGATTCAGATTCTCTGACATATAACTAACAGAATTTATAAAAATGTAAGACTAATGAGCTTCTTCTGCCATGATACGTCTGTCTGGACCTTCTCTTGTTTTCCTGGCTTCCCTCTCTCCCCTCTTCCCCTGCATGAACTGACTAAAAATAGACAGTCCTTTGAGCCAACAGACAGATTGGACAAGTCCAGTCTTAAAGTCTAAGTTCATGGAATTAACTTTCTCCTTCACTGAAAGTAGCACCAAGTTGGTTGTTATTGTTATTTTCCCTGCAGCAAAATACCGTGTGAAGCAACAGCACTGTCTGTCAAAAAAATTTTGAAAAGGGGGAAAATTGCAGGAAAAAAAATGTTAAAAACAACATCCGTTCATCCAAGAAATCCATGCAGCTTTGGGTTTTTTAAAGTTTATAAGGATCTTTGTGTAGTTTGTCAAATTTGTGTACAAGGTTATGATAAGGACTCGTGAGTCTAAAGAGTCACAAGGCGGTCATAGGCACAGACTTTTTAAAGCAGAACAAGCTGGGCCTCACCTCACTATCAATCACTTGGAGTAGAGGTTAACACGACTGTTCAACCATGCACAGAGCCTTGAAAAACACCTCTTGCAAGCTAAAATTAGCTGGAGAACTACTTGAATGCCTGCAGCTCACTGCATAAAAAACTGGTTCATGATCATAACTGCTGCTTATAGATAAAATCATGGTATGTATATGTATCTTCTGTACTAGAGCTTTGTTTATTAAATGCATTATTATGATAACATGCCACTTTGCCATGGTCAAGAGTTCCGTCTCTGATTTCATTTTATTGACCTTATGCCACTTGTTGCTATATGTTAATATAGCAACAAGTGGTGATTAGCAATTTGCAAACACAGGGTGAGAGTTAATGAAAGAGACCTCAGGAAGAGGAGCAAGATTAGAAAACTGTTTTGCCTTGATTGAAAATTTGATTGTAAACAAAAATAGAGATTCTGTGCAGAACATGCATTTTACAATTTTTTAAAGGACAGAAATCATTAGCAATCTGAGTGTGACATTGTGGTATGTGACTCAACACAAAGCCTCTATATTTTGTCTTAACTAATGTCTTCATACAATTGTAGATACAGTCAGGGTAATTAGGGCTGACTCCGTGTAGTGCTTCAATAACTTACTTCAAAGCAAATGATTACATTAGGTGTCAAATAGGTAAATTGAACTTCTGTTTTCATAGGTTGAGTAATAAATGTAGTGAAGTCTATGAGGACAACTGTAATGTGATGTTAAATATTCACAGATATTGACATATATAAAAACCATGTTTATTTATATATGTTCACATTAACACCAAAACCCTTATTTTTACTACTGTCAGTCAGTAGCATACTAACACATCTTTTTAAAGGGTTAGAGTTAATTGATACAATATATTAGGTTGCTGAAATATGTGACACTAGAGGTATCTCCAAGATGAGCTGCTAAAGGAATCCTCTCTGACATGTCGTTTGGTTTTGTGTGTTATGTGAATTGAGCTGCCTCGCCTTTAAAAAAAGGAAGCATGTAAACAGAAACATATACCAGTTAAAGCTAAAATAGGTCAAGATGCACTGCAAGGAAATGGTTAATTTTTTGTTACTTTTGAACTTGTGAATAAAATTAATGCAATTCATAAAACCCTCCGTTTGTTCACATGTTGTACATGTGCACATGTACTCTTTCTCTTAAGGCTTCCCATGCTTCTCTGTGGGAACAGTTTGCTCCAGTGTGACCACCTGTTTTGATGCTACAAACAGCAGTGCACTGACCTAAACATGGTTACAGCAATAGTTTCTGGAAATGTGAGCTGACACCTTGTAGGTCAGTCCTCAGTTGGCAGCCTTGTGTTTTTGAGAAGCCTAAAGGACACTCTGGGCGCTGGTTGTAGCCTGATGGAAGCAGTGGGCTGACCTGCAAAGACTTCAGCAATGAATCTTTTCATGAGAACTGCCAAGGAAGTGTCTAAATCTAATTTTTGTCAGCTAAGCATTGCACAAGCTGACAATCAGAGGGATCAAGTCATTGTTTTGTCATAAGTAAGTCTCAAGTCCTTGCACTTGATTCCTAAGTCCAGACAGGCAAGTCCTGAGTCATGGCCAAAGTCCTAAACTTTGAGTTTCAAGTCGTAACAAACCAAAATCCACACTTGACCAAACTTAATGTTCTTTGTGCAATTTCAAATTCAAAGTTTGATGTTGTTGCATCTCCATCTGTACTTTCCAACACAACTCTTTTTCAAAATTCAAGGCGTATTTTTTGACCGCTGTGTGGTTTTTGTAAGCAAACCAAATTGTCCTTGAAGCTCACCTGCAGAGTTGTAATAAAGCAGAAATAAACATAATGAAAAGAAGTAATTTATTACCGTTTTTTGTAATATCAAAACTCTCAGTGTAACAACTCTGTGTTTAGAGTTATTCTTCATTTTTTATCTAGTCAGCTTGTGTAACATGTGCAGGCACTTGTTGCATTGTAGTCTTTAAATTTAAAAAGATAGAATATTAATGTCAGTAATAGAGTGTACATTAATAGATTTTGCACTGTGAACATAGTCCCATTGTTTTGCACGTGTACTTTGTTGGCTAAATATTCCTCATATATTTTGTTTGATTTTTGTTAGCTTGTTGTTGTTTTAACCAGATTCTTCTTGGTGAGCTATTTTTGATATTATGTAATGATTGAGGCTATTTAAACCTCCTATTGCCTTAATAGAGGAGCCCTAATCCGACTTTATCTTGTCTCACTCTGATGTATTTGTGTCTCGCCTATAGTGATATAACCAGAATATTTAGGTGACCAGTTTGTTGTTCAGTCTGTTTAAAAATATTGTTAGGCTGCTGCTAACCCTACAACAACGACCACAGCCACAGTACTGATCACTAATACTACTAACAGTTGTGAATTTTGTACTACAAAGTAATTACAGCAGGTAATTCTCTGTTAATAGCTCATGTTTATCTGCATATTACTTTTTTTTAACAGAAATTTACAGAGGAAAATTACAGAAATTAGTTTTACTTACCTGAATTAACTTCCTAACAGCTAATGAAGTTTGCTTCTGTTGCATTCACTCCTGATGAATGACTCAAGTGGGAGTGGAGGCAAGCATTTACGCTCATTTACCATGTTGATATATACAATTACACAGTGTGTCCCCTCCCATGCACTAGTTTGTAATTCTGTCCCTCTTGCACACTACTTATGCAGCAGTGTGAAATACTATGTAATTCCCAGAGCAATAAGAAGAAACTGGATATGAAAAGGAAGCTTTTAGACAAGCACACAGATCTTTTATACTATAAGCTGACATTTATACACACAACTGTTAATCATGTCTAATTAGCACATAAGCACACAATGTCTGATTCTGGGTTTATGCCTGTGTTTATGGGATGTGATGCAGCAGCACGTGCATCATTATGGTGGTAAACCGAGCCCCCTCATTTGCCAGGAGCAGATGGTGGAGAAGTTGCAGTATGCCCTGTGCTGGATCAAATGATATTGCAGGGGCTTCCTGTTCTGAGTCATGCTATTATTTTTAAGTTCAACTAGCTTTGGCGCACTCAAAGAAACAAACGATTAAGTGTGTCAGTGTTACTTGTGTTGCATATCCATTTACAGCTGACTAAAGTGCACAGAGTGGCAGTTGAAGTAGAGGGGTCTTTAGTACAAAGTGGTCTCATCTGCATATAATACAATACTACAACAATAAGATACATAATACCTTTGTATTATTTATTGAAGTGCTTTTCAATTAAAGGGACCAGGACCCCGAATAGGTCGCCAAACAAGTCTGAACGGTCAAAAGGAGATTTTTAGCAGAAAAAAAAAAACATTTATCCTACAAAAATTCACAAATAAACATATGGTGATATATATATGATTGTGACAAATAGGCTAAATTTTTCTTTGACTTATGGTTGTTTGAGTAAAAAGTTGAGAACTTTCAGGAGTATTAATGGGTCTTTACTTTCCACTTTTAGAAAAATGCTCAAGAAGTCAAACTTTTAAACTTCACAGCAAAACAGTGTAATATCATTTTAAAGCCAGGTCATCATTGTATTAGTACATTCTGTGCCCTCATGTTTGCAAATAAACATAAGCACCCTCAGAAACATTCTTACTGGAAAAATCACCCACATGCATGTAGGGTTACACACAAGGGGGGGAAAAAATCCTATGCACGCATACTAACACACAAACACGTACAAATAACAACAAACACACACATACACACACTTGCACACAGTCAAGCATGTGGCAAGCGGCAGCAGCTGCTGCGTGTATAATTAGAGTGTTTTGAAAGCTGAGAGTCAGACAGCAGGACTTTCACCTGCAAGACAGAAGAGTTTCCAGGACAACCAGCTGTCAACGTGACAATACAACTGTACTATGCCAAGCAGCTCATATTATATATGTATATGTAAGCATAGGGCACTGACATCAAGAATGTAAGAGAACCTAGAGAGCCATACAGAAAGTGTGGAATAGGGCTGCATACTCTTATGCAACCTGTTGTCATATGAGATTTTTTGACACCCCCAAAACAGAATGTCCTCAACACATGTGCAGCAGGTTATATAGGAGGTTACATATCAATACTTGAAACTCAATGACCACTTGAGGATCTGCCGAGAATTCTGGCCTCCAAAACTTTCCATCTCACCGTCCATCACGTCTGTTTTGGAGTAGACACACCCACACAGGATTTTCCAGACGAAAAGACTCCAAATGACGTCCTTAAATAGCTTGTTGAAATATATTTTAAGGCAGAACCATGTGTCAAAATCAAGTTACGGGACAGTTAAAGGCAAAGAAGGAGTTAAGTTCATATATTTGCTGAAAAAACTGCTTAGTTTAGTGAGTTGCAACCATTGCGCACATATAGCAGGAACAAAATAACATCAACAAACACAAACATTCTAGTATCAAGCAACTGTCATTTAAAAAAAGGCTTATTAAGTGAAAAGCAGCGCAGTGTTTACCATCCTGACTTTCTGTATGCTGTCAGTCGACAAGCAGCATCCAGAAATTGTGCATGAAGCTCCATCTAGTGGTCCTGTCCTGGAAATGACACAAAGGGAAGACTGCTGCTTGAAGATTGAGTGACACTAGAATCTGATTATTTTCTACAAACTAAATAAAAGGTTTGTCTTGTTTTTTTTTTTTTTATGAATTGGAAGCAGCAGGAAACAGAAATATTTTGATTTTTGCTTATTTTTGCTTCAAATGGCTTATTTGTGACTTTGATGTTTGTAAATATGTTATTTCAATAGCCAAGTGACTCTAGATTTTTCTCTTGTGATCAGTGCTGATCAGTGCTCAATAATAAAGCAGAGGTTTTTGGGTGTATTTTATGATCTTTTTCTCTAAAATATGTAGGTTTAATTCCTATTTTGGTGAAATTAGGCAGTATGATATAGTTTTCACATGAGACATTTTGACATATAATAGAAGAAAAAATAGGTTAAAATGATTAAAATAATGATGCAATGCCATTTAGCTGCTTTGGCCTCAGTTTGCTTGTGTTGTGCATGCTGACTCACTGTCATGCTGCTATGGCTTACAGGGACACTTGAACAGAACAGAGTCATGGTTAATGTTATTAGTAACACCTGTGCTTTTGGTGCTATGACAGGCTACAGTGTGGGCTGTGAGCAAGGCCTTGTTTTCTCTATTTCTTTTTCTACATTACAAAACCATACAAAAAATAAATAGACAGGCTAAAAAGACACAAATATAATATTTCTCCTAAAGTTCATTATTTGAGCTTTAAAATCAACCCTAAACACTTCCACCTGCTGAGGGCTGAGTTCAGAGCAGCACTAAGCTTAAAATATGACTATTGGATAAAGGAATGTTGGTTTTGCAATCTAATGCCTTTCCTTAATTTTTTACTGTAAAAATTATTTAAGAGCACTTCATTCTGTTCCCAGCTGTGTAAGATCAGTGTGTATTTGTTTTATATGCTAAATGCACTGTTTGACTAAGTGGCAGAGTTTCTTCAGTTAAACATCTACCTTGGGATCACTTTAGGAAATTTGATTATTATAAATTATTTTGTTTTTCTTCAGCATCAACTGTCATAAATCTTTAGATTCACAAGAACCCGGAGTTTCAGCTTCTTTCATTTTTAGAGCTTATTTTACATATATTTTGTTTGAACATTTTTGACAGCCATTTTCAAAACATTATCCCAGACCAATAAGACATATATGAAACCACTAAAAAGCTGAGGAACTGTGATTTACCTAACTTTTTAAAGCTTGCCGATCACTTGGGAGATTCAAAGATATTACAAATGATAAAATTTTTTAGCCACCAGTGGCTGTTCAGGTCTTTGAGGG
This sequence comes from Acanthurus leucopareius, assembly GCA_029814765.1. Taxonomy (NCBI): domain Eukaryota; kingdom Metazoa; phylum Chordata; class Actinopteri; order Acanthuriformes; family Acanthuridae; genus Acanthurus; species Acanthurus leucopareius. The sequence continues at coordinate 9,938,863 of JAQMCX010000057.1, read as the reverse complement.
TTAAGCTGCAGACATATGAAATAGGGCAGTCATATTTTAAATATTTTGTTATCAGGGTGTTTGAAAATTGCATTTCAGCCTCGGTGCTTTTAAGTCATTTTAATTCTCAAACACACAGTAGAACAAAATATAAGCAAGAAAAGACATGTTACTCTGTTGGCATTGTCACATTTTTTTAATGCAATCACTGACACATCAATCACACAAGACATGCCCCATAAATATGGCACACAGTCAATGGTGAAATAGGCTAGCAGGCCAAAAGCTTAGTCAGGGTAAGTACGATGTTAAAATGGCTTCAGACTGACGTGAGGCTGAGTAAGACCCATCTGCTGCCCTCTGCTCTTCAGCCACCACTAAATGGATTAAACATGCTGCACAGCTCTCCTCTAGCTGTGTGTTTGTGTGTGTGTGTGTGTTTTCAAGGAAGAGGTTTCCACAGTGCAGTCTGCTGTGTTTCCACTCCGCCAGCTGTTACTGTCTACAGCGTCATCTACCTGTCTAGACTTCTATCACATGTTTTAATCTATGAATGCAGGGGATATCCTGCTGATGTCAAAGTAGAGCAAGTCTGCTGTATGCTGTTAGCTGCGAACATCTACAAAGATTGTTGACTCAGTTTGTATTTGCTCAAGGCTACATGACAGAGAGGGACTAATTTGTTGACCCTGCCTGATATTTTACAGCTAATTAGATAACATTTGACCCTCTGAGATCATGAGGGAAAAGCCATTTTATTAAACAGCATTGCAATTACCTTGGAAAATGCAAAGCAGGTTGTAGATGAGCATTTCTTCTACTCAACCCCACTTTTAAAAACACCACACCATATATAATAAATCTGTAAACCTCAGCAAGATCAAAGCTATACATAATCCAAACTAGTTAACATCTGGCTTTTCACAGTTGTTTTTTTTTTAAACAGTTGTTTAGTTAAAACTTCAGTTTGCAGTTTAATGTAATGAAACTTATAGCTCATATCAAAAGTCAACAGGTATGTACCTGGAAATCTGTTTTGTTTATTATCCTCTTTTTAATCTTTTGAAGAGTTTATTTTTTCTGCCCCATTAAGTGAAAACTAGATCTATTTCAAAGTTAAATGAGAGACTCTTCAAACTGCCTTGAAAACTAGTCCTTGGTTGCTTTTTTAAATATATAGTATTTCCAACCCTGAAAAATACTTTTGCAAACTAGTTATATATTATGATGACAATACTCCACCTAAACAACTGTTTCTTTTTTAAGAATCATGTCATTTTTCATTTTACAGACTCATTAGGAGGTTGAAAGATTCATCAGTAATGAAATTACTTAGTGAGAGCACAGGTCCATCTTTAAAAAAGTGATTAAAAAACAGAAAAAGGGTCAAAGACTGACATGGCTTATTTCAAGGTTAGACTAACCTAATGTACCTTTTGTAGGATTTGTAGAGTTTGCAAAGATTATAAACAATTGTAAACTACACCAACTGTAGGCTATAGCTTTTTCTATACAGGAGCAACATGACATACAGAGTTTAGAGGAACTACCCAAACTGGATAAATAAAACAGGTTAGCAGGAGGGTCAAGGTTACTGATCTGCAGGGAGCTGGATGCTTTGCTTTGAGGAACAGATGGCATGCTGAGATTAGACAGCCGACCTGCTTCAGGCTTGGCTGACGATGGTGTGCTTCCCCTGATGCCTTAAGGCTCAAAATAATAAGCTTTACCTTTGATTTTAATGGAAGTTCCAACATATCAAACTTATTAGAGGTTATGTTTATGATTGGTTTCAAAATGTTTCAGTTGTTCTGTATAGGAGGAAAAAATACACCTCAAAGCTCATCACAAAAAAAGTTCAATAAATTCATAGAAACAAATGTCGAAATCATAAGACAGGCATTCTTGGAGTGATGGAATGATCTGTCATTGCAGCTAGATATTTGGTCCAAAGTAAACTAGGATGCATGGAAACTTCACAGGGAGGTGGTGTTTTTTTTTCTTTGGTGTACATGTTCATCTTAATTCCCTTGAAGAAATCCAGTGCAGTCTCTGTGGGAATGCAGCAGCCTGAGGTCAGATTAAAACAGGAAGGGGCCAGTTGGCCACGTGTGAACCAGGTTGGAGTTAGGGCTTAGAAACAGATCAGTGTCGCAGGATATATAAACCAGCTCAAACAAACAGTCAGTCACACACATACGGCTCTTTGACGCCTACAGGAACGGGAGAGTCAAGAAATACAAACTCATTTGCTTCAAAAGCCAAGAGGAGGCTAAAAATCCAAGATCTACACCACAAGCAGGACCTTTGCTCTGCATCTTCTTTGTTTCTCTTCTAGTCCAATCAGCATCATCAGCCATGGTCCTGGAGGACAATGAGTGTGACTCTGTCTTTGAGCCTCAAATCACTGTGAGTATCCTATCAGAAAGAGCTCAAGTTAATCTTGAGGCTAGAATCATTGTAGCAGCTGTAATCCTCATGCAAAGTTAAAAATTATTTTGATATTACAGGGTTTAAATCTGCATGACTGAACTGGAAAAAGCTTCAATTATATCATTTTGGCTGTCAATTTAATTTTCATTCAAGAAAAGTTGGTTTATGATATACAATACATTTGAAAACAAACACCACCTGATCAGGATGCAGACACTGAGGAATTGTTTATAGCAAACTGACCCTTGTGGTTCTGTGCAACATCTGCAGTCTATTGCCCTCTTTAATGCATGGCGCATTTGTGCAACAGCAAAGAATTACAATGTCACCCGTAGCTTTTGAATGCTGATCCAATCTGCAAAATGTCACAAAAAACAATTTTTTTTTTTCATTTATATTTTTAGCCATGCATACAAACAGCAGTGTGTATTAATCATCTGAATGCTTGATTGAATCTGTGTGTTTGTTTTAGGAGGAGCACGTAGAGACTCCCTATGGGAATGTCCACTGCACCATGACAGGATCTCCAAGGGCAAACCGCCCAATAATCCTGACATTTCATGACATTGGACTAAACCGTAAGTCTTTACTCTTTTTCACTTAATTAAAAAGTGAATATTATGTTTATATTTTACCTACAGATGTGATACACCCGTACGCAAGTGGATCAAAAATACAAACAGAAACACTGAAGTTAACTCTGATATCAAGTGAAGATTAGTTTCTGGCTTATTTTTATAACAGAGTTTTTATTTATACCAGCCAAGTCAAACACTAGATTCACTGTGTTATTCTGCATATTCCCAATTTATTAAGTTCTCTCTACAATATCCACATTTATTCAAGTAATAAAGATATTTGTTTTCTTTAAATTCATTTTCGTTTACTATTCATATTTCTAATATACAAAATCACTCCACTTAAACAGATTAAATTCATTTTTTTTACTTTTCTTTTTTTTAGACAAGTCCTGTTTTTCAACACTGTTCAACCATGAAGACATGCAGGAAATTGTCAGACACCTGCCTGTCCTTCACGTTGAAGCACCAGGACAGCACGAGGGAGCCAAAACTCTGCCCACAGCGTCAGTACACTATCTTATATTCTCAGTCTCTTTTTCTACTGCTGTCTCTTTATAAACATTTCCGAATGCAATAATGCTATTACTTAACTTAACTTAACCTAAGGAATTTAATAATGGTTTTGTCGACCCCTCAGATATACCTTCCCTTCTATGGACCAGCTGTCTGAAACTCTGCCTGTTGTCCTCAAACACTTTGGGTGAGAAATGTAGTACTTAACACACTTTTCAGGAATTCTTTCATAAAGGTTAAGATAGAGGGATTTATCTGTGTTTTGACCTTTTGACTGTGTTCTCTGCAGGCTGCGGAGTGTGATTGGACTGGGAGTTGGAGCCGGAGCCTACATCCTGGCTAAATTTGCTGTGAGTCCAAATCTCCTCTCTAAATCCAATTTGAATTTGAGACAGACAAATTTTAACCTGTTTGACACCTACTTTTTAATACATTAAGTTTAAGTTTGTAAAGCAGCTGCCATGTTATTAAAGAAACTTGAGATAGGTACTAAAATGAAAGTACTGATGGTAGAAGCCGATAAAAATCTATGTCAGTGTGACAATATGATGTAAACCAAGTAATAATCTGTAGCTGATAAATGTAAATGAATTGTTAAAGCCATATTAGTAACTGTGTTCTCTGTGCGTGCATGTGTGTGTGTGTGTGTGTAGCTCAATCATCCTGATCTGGTGGACGGATTAGTTTTGGTCAACATCAACGGCAACGCTGAAGGACTAATGGATAGTGTTGCAAACAAGGTCAGCAGTGTGTTTGTGTGTGCGTGTGCATGCGTGCTGTTTACCCACCCTGTATGCTAAATAAGGTCAATGTCTAACACATAGACAGTGATAACTACCTGTGTCAATATATATTAGACATTGATATGACATTTGTACAAATTTTACAAAAAGAGAGTAGTGTTAGTTTGTAACATAAATACTACTGGAACATAGCATAATGGGATTGTGTATGTATGTTGTAGATCACTGAGTGGACCCACACTCTTCCAGACACAGTCATCACACACTTGTTTGGAAAGGTAAGTTATCAGGCTGGATTCAGTTCTCATGAAAATAAACATGGACAAAGGCAACTTAAAATACATTAAATCAAATTGGTCTTTCTTTAGAACTACAATAATGTCTCTCTCCTACCTTCAAATCTTTTTTTTTTTTTCAGGAAGAGATTGAGACCAACCACGACCTCATCGCTACATACCGTCATCACATCACAACAACAATGAACCAGTCCAACATCAGTCAGTTCTTCCGCTCCTACAACAGCCGCAGCACTATGGAGGTGGAGAGGCCTGTTCCTGGAGGAAACATCAACGCCAGAACCCTCAAGTTAGTAAAATCCCTGAACTTTAAAGAGGATATATTGCAGGGTCTTAAAAAATAATATTTTGTTTTTTCAAATAATTGCCCCTGTTAAAGGTAAAAAGAAGCCAGTTTTATTGCTGTAGTCATAAGAGGTGGTGACATATGGTTGCATCATTGTTAAGTTTTTCACCTGTTTTTTCCTGCCTGTCTGTTGGTTTACAGGTGCCCCACTCTGCTGGTTGTAGGAGATAATTCTCCGGCTGTGGAGGCTGTGGTCGACTGCAACTCTAAGCTTGACCCCACCAAGACCACACTGCTCAAAGTAATCAAAAGACTTACACATGAATAAATAAAGCAACAAATCCAAACAATTAGTCATACAAAATGACCTCAGTTTGTTTATCTTAAAAGTTATAGACTGAAGCCTAAAGCTAACCTGACCTGCTCTTTGCTTTTCTAGATGGCAGACTGTGGGGGACTTCCTCAGGTGGATCAGGTAGGTTACCACATTTTATTGACTGCTTTACTAGAAACAATGAAGAATCTAAAATCCTTGTGAGTTGTGACAATATTTAATATAATTTATTTTGCTCTCAACAGCCAGCCAAAGTGATTGAAGCCTTCAAATATTTCATCCAGGGCATGGGATACTGTAAGTCACTATTAATTAAGTCTAAATTGTGATAAGCGATACATGTCAGAGGTCAGCACTGAAGGAATTTTCCTAAATGTGCATATCTGAGTCTCTCCATTTGCTACTTTTCATTTAGTTACAGCAGCCACACATAACCACCCAATTACAGCTTTTTATTGTTAACAACCTGCTGAGCTTTACTTCCTCTAAATGGAAACTTATTAAGCAATGGTTATTTATTATAGGGCATTTTTAATAAAGCGGGTTAAATCAGTACCGAGATATTTTACTTTGCAAAACATTGGTTTACAAATGTTACAAGCAAATTATTTTATTGTAAAACATCATAAAATCCACATTGATTTCTAAAAGGCTCTCCTCTTTCTCCAGTGTCCTGTGCCAGCATGACCAGACTCCGATCACGGACGACCTCCAGCTCAAGCATCTCATCCTTCGATGGCTCTCGGAGCCGTGCACACACCAACGAGTTGCAGCGTGGCCGAGCACACTCACGTGGCACCGAGGAGAAACGCGGACGCTCGCACACTGACGTCTCCATGGAGAGTGTTTCAAACAGTAACGTGGACCAGATCATCTCAAAGTCCACTGAAGTGGCATGCTAGAGTGCACTCCGTCCCATATCCCATGCTCTTAATCCAATCATACCTCATTCTCTCTTCCCAGATAGCTTCCCTCCTCCTTAATTTCATCTTTGCATCTCCACTTTTCTCCGATCTGTTGTGCCCTTTCATCTGCACTATCTCTAGTTGACAGGTCACACGTCATACCTCTAAATGACTCCTGTATCCTCTCTTTTTTTCTTATTCCTTCATCAATTTAACCATCCTTTCCTGGGTCTGTTCCTTTGCACCCACTCTTTTTATCCCAAAACTCCACCCTGAGCCTCCTCCTTGTTGGTACCCTGCCCTGAACTATTACTGTATGTCTCTACCTCTGTATCTTTATGTGGTTCCTCTCAACATCCCTCTCCATGTCTTTGTCTTTCCTTTCTTTTTCTTTTACTTCTCTCCCTTTGTACAATGATGTTGCTGCTGCAGGCTTCCTCATGCTCTGATATGTATCAATATATATACCACATGAGGAAATGATGAAAGTTCAAATGTATTCTTTGAGAAATTAGTCCTTGAGCAGTTAAGTGTTTATGTAAAACTCAGGCATGTATTTGTGTATAACAGTGTAATTAAGAAACTTCCTTGTGTGAAAAACCGGGTGTTCATAATGGTAGAAATGTGTATTTGTTTCATAGTCGAAATGAATGCTGTGTGCTGTTAACTGCAGGACTGAGTTATGGGCAGAAATTTCAGGATCAGAAAAGGTTTTTACTTGGACTTGCTTTGGGACTCATATTATTACTGTATGATGACAGTTGACTTAATGTAAGAATCTCTTGTGCTATCAGTGATTAAACATTATATTGTAAATAATAATCCAACTTGTCTTCATTTATTCTATCTACAGACAAAAAACAGAACAAGCTTATTTTTTCTCGTCACATGTCATGATCAGGGACCCTCACACTTAAACAACATACTGGCTTTAAAGTTGGAAAAAAAGTTAGAATATGAATCAAATCTGGCTGTGTGGAGTCAGAATGAATCAGTAGCACAAAAACACATATTCAATTCAACAAATTCTCCTCCACATTGTTACTGTCCCAGGTCAGGTATAAAAACCTCACAAATGCTCCCATGAATCATAATAAGTCTGGACTGCCTTTACCAAACGCAATGAGTAATCATCACTGTGTTCATCTAATGATGCAAAATAAGGTGTTTGTTCTAAAAAAGCGAGCTCACTGCTTAAGGCATCCTGAATCATTGAAAACACCATCAAAGGCTCAGCTGGCAGGGTTTAAGTCTTACTAATAAGCTAGCTGTTTTTTTGGACATCTGACAATTTCAAGGTAAGGACCACAGATAAACATCAGCTTCATTTTGTATTGAAATTTCTACCTTTCAAACTTTTAGTTTGCATTCCTGCATTTTAAGCACTGCATTGCAGCTCTCAGCATTCACACTAGCATTTTCAGCAGGAAATGCATTTTTCTCATTACTGATAGTATTTCAACCAAGGACAGCTACTCGAATATAAGTAAATGCACCAGGAACTTTTAGTAATTTGTTTCCAAGTAAAAGGGTAATCTAATTTTTGCTGCATCAGTCTCTGTATTTGTCAGGCAAAAGGTTACAGTTGTCCATCAATAGTGTGTTTGTCTCTTTTTTGAGATTCAATGCACCACTTCCAATCCATTACTGAACGCGTAATAAGAAAACCCCCAGAGTATCATGATGATTGAAGGTTTTCTGTGGTTTCCTTGTCATAATAAGTGATGATATGTGCATGTTTTCATACATTTAAGATTACATCAAATCCTTAATAAAATTATGTACATAAGGTCTTTTTGCAGAGAGAAATAACCACTGTTTATTCGGGATTTTGCTCTGTGTGAACAGACAAATCACTGTGCACCTCTTCAATCTGTCCATTAGATGGGGCTCTATAATCTCCTCTGTTCTCTCTCCCTGTGTATCACAGTCAGTCACACACCACTGGTAGCCAAATGACATTCAAAGTGCACTGTGCTCAATCCAAACTGCCTATACGTACTGAGTGTTTTGACAACAAAATACAGACAAGATAGAAATCCACATCATGTTCAGCATTGGCATGTTTTTTTTTAATATAAATCATCTTGCACAGCAACATGGACTTTTTTAATATCTCTTGGCTTTGTCTTTTCCAGGGAGGCTGGATTAGAGCGCATTGTATAATAGTCTCCTTCAAATCCCCCTTTTTCTATCCATGCTCATTGCATACTTTCATACCACAAAATAATCATTCAGTTTTTGTTTGTTTATTGATTTGATCATGTTTGAGCTATTTTAGTACCTTTATAACATTATTTGAAACACATAAAATAAATTGGAAAGCATGAGAGACTAAAAGGCCGATGCAAGAGATTTGCAAGTCATTTAAAGATGTGTGCAGGACGAAAGCCTACTTGAAAACAATGATTTCGGCAGGATTAACACGCTTCTCCTTTTTGAATCTGGTAACAGTCTCCATATGTTGTATGTCTAATGGTGTAAAATATGGAGATATATTAAGCCTTACTTTCCCCTGCAAAACAACATCTCTGGGCTCTGAAATAGCATGTAGACTATATTCACAACTGAATAAAATACAATTCAGTTTAGCAATGCTGCAGTGCCATCAGGGCCCTCACTGAGCCTGTTTTTCCCTTCAGAATCAGAAGTGGAAGTATTTGCAATGCATCACCCTCTCTACCTACAATATACAATGGGGTGTTTGCTAAATACACTAAAGTGTGCATGCGTGCTTGCGATTCATAATTTTTTCAGAGTTGATTACCCTTTCCTATTCTCTCTCATACTTTGTAATTATATAAGACAGATTCACGTCACACTAAACATAAAAGCCTTTTCCAAGTACCTGCCAAGCTGTGTGACTGCCAAATGTGTAAATGTGAGGAGCACTGGTGGCCCAGTGAAAACCTTGTCACTATGACGTCATGAATTTTAATCCACCTAAGTGTTCACCGTTACGTGCATCACAATTTGCGCAGTAAAAACACTCTTTGAATTGTGTGTGTGTGTGTGTGTGTGTGTGTGTGTGTGTGTGTGTGTGTGTGTGCGTGTGTGTATGTGTGTGTGTGTGGATATTAACCGCATGTATGAATGCACTGTACGTGTAGGTGGGACTGTGTGTGTAGGCCCATCAGTAGATGGATTGTTTTGGGCCGTGACTGAGAGACAGTGAACACACACAGATCCAAGACAGCATAATGGCAGTCAGCATCAAAGTCACAACATTTTTTTTTTGTCTGTGTATATGTGTGCATGTTTTGGGTGCATTTTTATTTCAAAGCCTCTTTTGTTTGGATTACATTATGAAGATGAATAATTTATGACAGATTTCTCTGATGATTTCATTTAAACATGAGACATTAGCTCCAGCACGACTGTGGGTTCTTAATGTATCTTCTGTTTCCTATTATTTCACTGTGCTTTGGTGCATTGGGCCGCATCATAAAAAAAAGCCCTGCACATTTCCATTCACTCTGGCAGACGTGTGATTTGTCCTACAAGGTGAATTTGATGGCTGCCCTGCCAGCAGAGTGATTACTTGCCCAAAGTGGGGCTGACAAAGAAGAGAGCAATTTAATTTCAACATCCCTCAATAACATACTGTACTGTGAGATAAAGACTATTTTGTTCAAAGACATCAGTGCCCCCCCACTACTTCTATCAGCTTACCTACAGCAAGGCAGTTTTGATCACTCAGTGCAACTCACAACCTTTTTTTTTTTCTCCATCACAGAAGGGGGAAAAAGCTGTTATAAAAGACAAGAAAATGGTGTACCTTGACACTGGCAATGACAGTTTTACTTACACACTATGCAGTTTATTGTGAAAGAGCAGTGCTTCTTACCCAACATACCCACCACTTACAAAATTACACAATATCATATAAATATATACTTCAGTGTGGGAACATATATGACTTCTCACTTAGCCCAGTTTTTATTACTGGTTACCAATAACACTGAAAAGGATTGTATGTTCTCTGTTGTGTTTAGATCTCATACACCATGTGTTATAGTCACATACAGTGTTTTCTAGATATTTTTTCTTTTGCTACTGCATGTTATATTATTGTGTTCCCATGCTGAAGGGCATCTGTTTGGTTTATGAAATTTGTTAAGAGGTCAAAAACAGCCATTTTCATCCCATTTTAACTTCACTTTATTTTTTTTATCTGTTGTTCAAATGTTTTTTTATTTACAACTTATGTCTTTGTACAAATCATTTTTATGAGGACTGGAGTTTGATGCTGTATTATCTGTATTTTTGGATTCTATGGGTATTCTTTTGTTATATAATCCCCATGGTTTTATATGATGATTTTATGTAAACACACTATGTTTTTATAAACAAAAAACTGAACCTTGGTATCTCTGGCTCTTTGGTCTGTCAGATGTTATGACAGCAATGAATTTATGGGGCTTCTGGCAATGATAATTTACCCATGTTGCAACCTAACGAACAACAAATATTTAGACTTATTCATACATGATATTCATACAAATTATTACATGTTTAACCCCTTTAGAGACTCCAACCACATTCATCAATTTTGATCAGATACTGCACAGTGTAAGATAAAAGAATTTATGTAACTGTACCGCTTTATCCTCCACATCACGGTGTCATAATAATCCATGGCAAATACATGACAAGATACATGGAGGACATTGAGATATTAAAGTCTTACATAAGAACCATGGGGACCCTTGAAGTGGTACTGGACACGTAGGGCCCCTCTCCTCCTGTCAGTGATCCCCGCCAGCTGCAGCCATGTTGGAAAAGCTCAGGCTCCAGCAGCAGCAGCAGAGCAGAGGCGGCAGCAGCAGCAGCAGCAGCAACAGCAGTGCTAACAGCTAGCGTAAGTGGACACCGACAACCGGGCACGGCGCTGTTGTGGACAAAAACAGACAGGGAGAGGTACTCATAACGGAGAAATACAGCCAACAAGCCGGCTCTGATATCAGCGGGTATACACATTCATAAATAAACCTCTCTGGCTGGAAAAGGTGGCGGATAACGGAAAGTAGCCGCGGCCGGGCTCCAGGGTTGAAGCGGGTGAGTATTGATCCATCTGGGGGGCGGATTAAATGGGAATAGCCCACCGTTAGCCAAACTAGCTTAGCATTAAAGGGGGTGACACACAGACAATGGGGTTAACGCGAATGCAACACACGAAGGGGGTGATATTAGGGTTTGGGGCAAATTATCAAAGACCTAATGATTTGGAATGTTGGTCATTTTGGACACCGCGAAGTCATTTGTATTCCTAACAGACAGACAGTGGTGCAGTGGCCGAAACCACCCCTCTCTGTTTCTCCGGTTAGGTGCAAAGGTCCAAGCCAAGGAGGATTTCTGTCATGCTGGGCAACAACGCCGTAGCAAAAAAAAACAAACAAAAAACATCAGTGTTTTCACAGAAAAAGAGTGGCTCAGACTAAGGGTTTATTGTTAGGAGCAACGGATTTGAGACAAAAGAGGGCAGTTCTTACTTAATCTGAGCGTCTCAAGTGTTTTGGGTTGCTTGCTGCCTTGTCAGCCACAAATCTGTAGTCTTAACGCTGTGGTAGACCGAGTGAAATGCTTTAATATTTGAACCAGTTGTGGTTTTAGGAGCGTTTAGCATGCTTGGTGGGATTAAACTAATATTTTAGGTGTAATGCTACAATTTCTTTAGTCGTGCGCTGCGCAGCCTGGTGCCCAGCAGTCTTGTAGATGTGATTTGTCAGTTTAGCTTTGAGGTTTTAGGGGTTTCGGAGTCAAAGCTGCCCTGTCATGTCCCCAGATGTATGTTTCCCTGCGTTTTTCCCATCTTGTTTCCTGCATTTATGTCACTGTTCCCCCCGATCACATCCCTGTCCACACCCCTTAGTAGCTAAAGGATCAGACCCCAAAGTGCATCCTCAGATATTCTGACGCGACTGTGGACAAAGAGCAATATTTATATCAAATGACAGCTAGCTTGGAACATATTGTAGTTAATTGTAACTTGAATAAAAGTCTGAAATGATTGCTTTCTGCTCATTTAGTAATTAAATAACAAATATATGAATATCTACTTCTAGCTGTTCCTGAAAAAGGGTTATGACTGCATTTTCAGTCAGTAAATTATCAAGAAATTTAACTTTCATTTCTGCAAAGTCACTTCCCTTCCAATAAATGAACTCAAGCTTAAACTTTACAGTGCAGATTTTGAAAGCCAGGTTAATGTTTTCTAGAATGCAAGGCTATTCAGTGTGATTAATGGATTGTTTTCTCTGGATTTTGTTGTGCACAGACCTGCAGTCATATATACGGTGTATATATATACACATACATATATAAAAGGACCCCATTTTTGTGATTATAAGTTATTTTTGCCTTCTGTCTAAACATTTGTGATTTGAATTTCTGATTGTTGTGCATATTACAGAATCTTGCCCACTTAAATTCATAATTTATGTATGCTTGCTATTCATACATGGGGTGAAAAGGAGGGCTTGTACTCTGCTGTGGCTTTGTATCTCCTCTGCCTGTCAGTTCGTCTTGCCTCCTGCCATTATTTCTACTAATCTGAAGAGGCAGGGATGTGGAAAGCAACATTGACAATGTAAGATCGATCTTTACACTTGTCTGTTTTAAGTCAGACAAAGATAAAGATGAGACACAGAGCAGTGGATGGGAGATGGGAAGTGAATGGAAAAGTGGTTAGAAAGGAGAGGAGGCGGCAGCTGTTTTGAAATGAAACTCAGCCCCCAGGTGTGTCAGTCCAAAACAATCAGTGGGCGGGAGTTTTCCCTCTCCTATAACTGACAGCATTCAGTACAACTAGGAAGTGGAGGGACAGAACAGGAACATACACAGGCGTCTGTGATTTAGCGGTGGTTCAGTCCTCTGTCAACTGACTGCCAGCATGCAGTTCTGGGATTTCCTGGGCTGCACCAATGGAGGTATGAACATGTGTAGTCATACATTGCTTAGGGAATGCGTTCTGCTGTGATAAGACTAGGTGTATGGGTACTCTGTGCTCAGAAGGTAGGCAGGCAGAGGGCTGGAAAGGAATTTGCGCTGCTCGCCGCTGTGCAAGCAGTTGCATGTGAAAACCTAACAGACAGGTAGAGTGTGGTCACGAACAAAGACACTGAGGGCTCTCATGCAATGTCAACCTGCAATGTTTCCTATGATAAACAGATCCGACATATAACTACATGATTGTATGTATCTGGATGTTGGATTTTGCTTGCAATAGAGTGAATGTGTGCCGTGCTGTTGTGTCCATACAGAATATGAATTTATTTCCTGTTTTTACCTGCCACTTTGTGTTTCTCTTGTATAACTGAACAGTTTTAAACTTCCACAATTATAAAGATGGAATATAACAACTACTGCTACAGCTACACTTACTACCATTGCTCCAGCTGTTACTGCCATTGCTACTCTTACTGGGACTATCGCTGCCACTGTGACTACGGCTGCCAAAAAGTGCTGTCATACCTCAAGACAAAAGAATGACAGATGTTATTTAACAACCTGCTTATTCATTCATTCAGTACTCAGTTTATGTAAGTCTATGAAAGACAAGATTTGAGGTCATTACCCTCATGTGCTTCTGTTATGGCTCTGGGTGCCCTTATCAGTTATTCTTAAAATTCACCTGGTATATCGAAACCTGCCTTCACACATGTAAAAAAGGTCTTTACTTTTAACCCTTGTATGTGGCTCACATCTGTTTTTTTCCACATTCAATCCTCATGGCTCTTTTTGGGGCAGCCACAACTGGTCAGACCTGTGCAACAAAGAGTTAAACATCAGATGCTGTTTCTGTATAAATGCAGCTAAACAGCCACAGGCCACAGCTATCAGATGTCTCCTTTCTGGTCCACAAGGGTAAACGTAGGTGTGCAAATGACAGTTGTGTACTGAGAGTGTGTTATTGAACAAGTCCAAAAGCAAACAGAAATGTCTGGCAGTTGAGGAAGAATAAGAAAATGTTTTAAGAGCAACTAGTGAACAGTTTTTGATTGATTTGATATGTTTTTGATTTGTTATATAGTGCTTGTTATACTTTATTTTTATTTTTAACAAAACTTAACATATGCCTTTGGAGTTCATACTGATGGTCCTCAGACCAGATATAAACACACTGTGTGTTTGTATTTGCAGTAGTTAATATATTTAAAAAAACACACCTTCTTAATCTATTAAAGAAATAAGCTGAGTTGTGTTGTGTCTTACCTCAGTTGTGGTTACTTTGTTGTGCTGTATCGAATTCCAGGACAGTTCCAACTCCAACACCCATCCTGTGCCCGGGGCCATGTTTTCTGCTCTTGCGCTAATAGCTGTAGGTAAATACCTGATAGGTTGTGTCATAATCTTTCCAAATTCAGTTAATACTTACTTAAGAAATTTTCTAATCAATATAATGCAGTTACATTTATACATAAGTACCTGAGCTGATGCTTCATGCCATGAAATTAACTTGAAACAATTAGCTGTCAGACTCATAGATGGAATAAAAAATGCTAGAAAAATGCTTTTCTCTTAACCAATGGAGTCCCTGTTTGTTTGTGAGTCTATGGCAGCGAGCTAGCTGTTACAACCTGTAACTGGAAACATGTGCTCCTGTCGTTTCATCATCAATCTTCCCCAATTTGCATCCGTGGCACGCTGTTTTGCTTAACTTATTCCACGTGATCAGCTCTCACTGTGGGATACTGTGAATAACTTTTATTAAACTTGATCAGAATCTAAATTTTCTGTTTATGTTTAGATATGTTTATGTTTCTAGAAGTCTGTGTGAGACATTTGACCCTCCCCTATATCTGACACACATTTGGGCTGAGAAATATGGAAAAATCAGTATGACAGTACATGGAACACCTACCTCTAAAGTGCATGTATAGCACAACATCTGTTTGGGTATGGTTAAAAATGTCAGGCTGTGATGATATTCATTATTTTGGACGTCATGGTCATGGGACATTAAATTGAGCATTTCAGACATCATAATGGAAGAAATGTGATTTGGTAATAGTATCATAGTATCACTAGGAGGATATTCAATTTTCAGTTTACAATAACAGGAACTAATTAATGAATATAAATGTCCTTGTTGTAGATAGTGTTTAAGATGGTTGGTAAGGCATCAACACATCTTCATATCTTTCATTTTACTTTGCTTTACTCAAGTTGTTATTAGAACAGCGAACAGAGGAGTGAAGGAACAGATACATTAATCCATGCCTTGACAGTTCTGGCAGTAAATTGTTGTATCATGCTCGTTTAAATATTTTTCCTCTTAATACCACAGTTTGTTTTTTGATTTTGACAGCAGACACATTTTTCTAATAGCTTACTTAGTGAGGAATTCACACTGAAATATACAGCAAAGTATCTAAAACCTTGAGTTAGCAAAAATCAGTTTTTTCAGATCCTGAAAAATTACTAGAAATGTATTAGTTTCTGTTGGACACCAGAGACTTTGTGTCTGAGGGTTAACTTTGGTGCAGTGCACTGCACGCAGAAGTAAAGCCATAAAATGGCTTGTAAAAAAAAGACTTGTTTGTGTAAAAAAATATTGTCAAACTATAAATCAGCAAATTTAGGTAAAACAGTATAAATAGAAAGCTATAGAGGGAGTATCTGACGGTGCATGCTGCATTCCTGCCATGTAAAACTGTTGCTCTTATATAAAGTCAAAAACATTTACTCTTTTGTTGTTTTTTTTGTTTATCCAAAGCATCATTGAGTTGGTCTTCTTTATTAACATACAAACTATTAACAAATAAACTAGCCAGACTCAAGATGTTGAAATACCAGGATTTGTGAGTTTAATACCTTTAGAAATCTCTGATGAATGTTTTTGCCTTTTTATTTGCAAGAAGAAATGTAAAAAATATTGGTAGTAATTTTGATGATTAACCAGTAAGTAATCTGTCTTGCAATCTTTGATTTTACATTAGTTCTTGGGATGCTGATAAGAGTTTTACAAAAGATTTTGTTTTAGTTTGTTTTAGGTTAATTTTGATTTAATTGAATTGTTACATGCATATTGCACATCTTAAATAGATCTTAAATAAATAAATTTAAACAAATCTTTGGTAGAATAGGTTAAACTAAAAGACGGGCATGTTGTAAAATTGTATTTGTTCACAGTAAGCAATCGATGACAGTTATTCATAACGGGTAGCTGTTGATGAACAGACATGAAGGATGTAGCAAATTTAATAATTATTTTTAACTCTTTGAAGGATTTGTGCTGCATCCTGCTCGTCGCTCTGGACTGATATGGGTGCATTGGGAAGTGAGGTGAATTAAATGCTTGTATCCAAACATTATTGACTCACTGCTGAACAAATTGAGAGTGCAACGTCAATTGATTGTGAGAATACAAGCAAATAAACCCACACAATGGCCTCTCCTGGTTTATCTGCTGTAGCTGGACTGCAAGTGTATTAACACAGGTGTTTCATATAAAGATGAAATCATTTCAATAATGTCAGGACATTAACCCTCCTCATGTTAAATACAGATGTAAAAAAAGTGCTCTGGTGTAAATGAGACCATTTTGTCTTACTTTCCAAGCACTACAGTAGTCCTAGTACTACAATAATTTTACAGTGACAGCTATCTCATTAAAGCTGTAGCTGCTACTGTCGTGACTTTATTGTACTCTCTGATGTCGCTCTCAGTCCTGCACCGCTCGGCTGTGTTGTGCTTTCTTCTGACAGGCTCGACAGTGCAGAGCTGCAAAGGCTGTTGTTGTTTTCTTGATGAGAATGGAGTTGTGCAATGCCCTTAGAGTGGTGTCAACTGCAGCGTAGCCTCTGTGGTTTGCAGCCAGAGGCAATCGTTTTTTTACTCTGAGTGGGAGAGAGAAAGAAAAAGGCTGAGAGCGCAAGGAGAGAAATGCGATAGAGTAGGAGGGAGAAGCTCTGATGAGTGTTTATGCAAGTGAAAAATGTTATAAGCAGTGACAGATGCTTCAGTACAGTTTAAATAACAGGTTCTAGTTGGGGGTCATTATTTGTGGATGTGAGAGATTAAAGTTGGGTTTCAAAGCCGGGTCTTTTCTGGTGACACTGAGAAAATATCCCTGCAGAGGATTTAGTATAACAGAAAAGACAAGTCTCTTAAACAAAATATGTCTAGTGATGCGCATGTTGCAGTTAGTCTGTTAAATATGATCATGTATAATCTGAAGGCAGTCTTATAGAGCAAGTGTGTGGGCACCATTCAGAGGCAATAGTGCCTCAGCTTTATGTTCATAGGTGTATTTTTAACATTACGAGACATTTCAGCACACACCTAAGCCTACCTCAGTGAATGCACTGCTGGTCTTGGATAAAAATTGCTTGTGTATCAATGCCTTAAACGTTACGTTTATCACTGGTGAGTGTTACACTGAAAGTGTGGAAGAGAGAAAAATGCCAGGACTGGTGTGATGTTGCTTTTGTTAATAGCATCCTACTCTAGCTGACGTTTTGGACACCACTCGGCCTGGAACAAACTGGATTATGTGATTAGAGGAAATTATGTGAAGTGGCAGAACACACACTGAGCAACAGTGAATCCAACCAAGTGAAGTGTTTGCGAATGTAATAACCAAAATGAACTTAAAACAACATTATGCAAGACTTGCTTTATTTTATGAGTTGGTATGCCTCCAGTTTTTTAGTTCAGTTCATTTATACACCACTAAATATGGACAGCTGTTCATGTGCATTGTTGCAATTTCTGTATTGAAAACTAGCAAGTCGACAACTTCAAACCAGTAAATCAACACAAGAGTTGTCTTAACAAGCCAGTAAGGCGAGCTAAACATCTCTCTTTCTTTTTCATGAAGTTCTCTCCAATGACTAAAAGCTAGTCCAAGGTTTTGCCTGTCCGACCTCTCGCTCAGTTATTTTCTCTTTTACTTATCTTAGATTCTTCTGTCAGTGTTCCTTTTGCTCTCTGTCTTTTAACAGAGGCTGTTAAGTCTGGTTCAGTTGCTCACTCAGTTCAGGTGGAGTTGTTTCTTTCAAGTTATTTTGTTAACAGTATTATTGACTGGTATTTATACGACAAAAGGTTATTTTTCAATCTCACTACTGTGAGACTGGCAGTCAAAACAGGTTCCTGAAATTGAATTGTGGACTAGTTGATTGTTCAGGGTCATCTAAATATGTATGTACAGCCTGTTTTGAAGTATAGTTTATTGTTCCGCTTTTAAATGTGAACAAACTACAAGCACAAGCTGCTTAGAATTTGTATGTGGAATAAAATCATCACACAGCAACATCCTGAAAAACACCTCTATTAAATTTGGTTGATCATAGCTTTAATGTCTCTGTGTGACTTTATTGTATAATTTCTTGTATACTATCTGAAAAAAGAGCATGCTTTGAAAAAAGGCACATTGCATAAAATTGGGACACAGCTTTTTATCTTACATTTAAACAAGACAAAGCCTCGGCATCCTAATTGGCACCACAGTCCTTGCTTTGCTTCTGTTGCTTAGTAACAGATGTCAGCGAAGCTTCGGAGTGTTTCATCATATTGCTCATTCTGGTTTCATTTCTACACAAGTGTGTTGTAAAAGAGTGAGTGAAAAGTTGGAATAGGAGGAGTGCTGCAGCCATGAGACAGATTTGTGAGTCGAATGAGGCCACGGGGTGAAGTTATTACAGCATGACAGAGCAGATATATTCTGCCAAGTCATGATTCTTGCCTCGCTCCGACTGTCTGGAATGAGGCTCATATTAAATCCTCCTGCTTCCTGGTACGAGTCAGTGCTACCATGTAACATGTAAATGTGCTTAGTGTGATTAGATATTGACTCATGTCAGTCAACACACTGAGCTTTGTAATCAATTGGATTTTACAGTTGGGCCGTCTAAGTGATGGAGGTCCTCTTTAATGTAATGGTAAATTGGAGAGCTTAAATGATTTGATTTGATTTGATTTAATAGTGGATCGTTTTGATTATTGTTTAATTATGTAGGTAATCTAATTGAAGTGTCCCTCCTGTCAATGGCTCCATTTCTTAACGACCCTGTGATTTGATTACCTCCTCTGTTTACCTCTGCTGTCTCATTATTAGAATCTTTTCTGACTCATTCCACATGTCCTCTTTTCTACCCTCGTGTCCTTCATGACCTTTTTCACTGAAATATTCTTTATTTTTTCATCTTTAGTACTCATTTTCATCTCTCTCTAATGTGTTTCAGATGGATAAGAATAATTCATGATAAATAATTTACATTAAAGAAGCACAACATTCCCAGACACACATAGACACACTTATCTGTGCTCATCAAGTGTTTGATACTTGAAAAGAGTGAATCAGTTTTATGGAAAATTAACTGTACAATGTGCTTAATTTGTTTTGGTTGGTTTAGGAGTGTCGGAAGAAACAAAACATTTCTTTAGGCCACAGTAACTTGGTTGTACAGTAGCTGTTATTGATGCCATGATTTACCCTTACTTTGACTGTGAATATTTCTCTGCCACAATGTGTTGTACAAAACATTTATCAAAGTAAAATCTTGTTCTTTTCTCCCATCCCATCTCCCTCTCCTTTTCCAGATATTTCAAGAATATCATACTATGCTGGTAAGTACTTTTTCTTTAAATAGCCTACAGGCAAGTATTGTTAAAGCTGGCCTGTCTGTCAACTGATGGCAGAAATGTAACTTTTATGTCATTTTAAAATAATGTACAAATGTTTGACATCCACCACTAGATGACAAGTAGTCTACAATACATGCCTTAATCTTTGTTTTTTTAAAATGTGTACGAACTCTCAAACCTGAATTATGAAGATTTTCTTTGCATCGTTATAAAATATATAGCTTTGCTTTTGTTCAGAGTTTGGTATTTGAGGTATTTTTTTTAATAAAATTAAAAAAAAACTGACAGTATCCTTCTAGAAGATAATCAGCAGAGATTCTTCCTTCAAGGTTTTTTTTTTGTAGTTGTCCAGTTTTTGCACAAGACATAATGTTCTCTGATGTTGGTCTTGGCTCACACTTCATCAGGAATGGTTTTGCTGTGTCATTGGGTGAATCAAGGTGGAGCTTCATAAAGTCATAGGTATAGATGAGACATTTTATTGTCCTTGGCTCTGGCCTCTCTGCATGGCTGTTGCTAGGTAACTGTTGAATTTATAGTTTTTCAGGAGGATTTTATATATTTGGAGCTTGTCATTCTTGAAAAAGACAGCAACATGGTTCCTGACCTTAACTCTGGGAAGTTTCTCTGGTTACATATGTGTTACCAAAATTAAGGATGGACTTTACTGACATTTATTCAAGTTGATGCTCCCTGAAACTGCTAAAAAGTAACAACAGAATGACAAACAGCATACAGACATTGTCAGCTGAAATGCTGGGGCCAATAAAAGCCTCCGCAAATCTCTTATTCTCAATAATTCTGACAAAAATAAAATGGTTTTAAGTGGAGCATGCTTAACAAAACTTAAAATACAGCCTCTGTTAATCTATGAGGGGGAAATGCAACAATTTTGAATTTTTGAATGGAGATAACACTTAAAAATACAAAAGAAGACATGTCATGAGTCATGGTTTGCAATGTCTCTGATGCAAGTAAGCACCTCCATGTGGTTTTAAATTGAAGTGAATCAAGAAAAACTTAATATTTGTAGATGACCTATAAACAGATGATTAGGGAATATCTTCAATTTTCAAAACCCCAAAGGATGTATATTTTTTGCTCTTTATATTTTCATATTACTCCTTTTGACATTGTCAGTAAATACCTGATCATTGGTGTACCGGGTGTCCTGAGCTCACTTTATGAAACAAACATTAAATTGTTCATTAATTATTTTTAAAACAATTTACTGTGTTTGTAATGTGCATCCTAACCTGAAGTGACAGATGGTTTATTAAACAGGACCATCTGGGAAGTTGTCCTTGGAACATGTTCTGAAAAGTGCAGGCACTTGGACAAACCGCCTGTCCATCAAGGTCTGTCACAACTAACTTGTACCAATCAGATCATAGTAAGCCAAGCATGTGATACAATAGGAGAGCACAACAAGAGGAGCTCATTTGGTGATTTAAACTTTTGCCAGAGCCAGTAGGGTGAGGAGCAAAAACTTATTTTCTGCTAAGAAAAGTCTTCACTGGCGTTTATTGCTCTTCTTTCAGTGGAGAGGTACTCTTTAGTTCTGACTAATGGTCCCATAAGCTCCACCAAAAGGGGCAGAGCTCAATTACTCTATGGCAACACCTACATTAACCCTTGAGGGAGTTCAAGCAGCTAATTGAACAAAAGAAAACCTTAGTATGATGTTGGTATGACCCTGCTTGTCTTTACCTGAGCCATCATGAACACATCAGAAAACATCATCATCAGAAATCATCCAGTTTAACATTTGGTGCAAAATCAAAATCAAATTAATACATAGCTACAATCATCCACATCAGTTAGTATCACAAAATAATGACTGTTGTGAGTGTTTTGCAGCTAAATGTTTAGCTCAAAAGTGTTCACGATCATCTCATCCTTTGGGACGTCCAGGGGATAAAGTGTCATAGAGCTTTCTTGCCAGTAAAGAGCTGGCATGCCGCAGGAGCAGGTGAATTATGTTAGAGGAGGAGGGATGAGGACAGAGGGCAGCAGAGATCTACAGAGGGCAGTGGAGAGAGAGAGAGAGAGAGAGAGAGAGAGTCAGATGGACGGACTGACAGACAGACAGATGAAGGAGACGGTGAAAAAAGAAATACAGAGTGAAACTGTTGTTTTAGGTCAAAGAGTGGAATGCACGTTTTCAGTGGCTAAGCTCTAATCCCAGTAAAACTTTGTGTGTTTGTGTTGGCTTTGTGTGTTCATGTGAGGGCCTGTTTATTAAACTCAGAGGGATGATTAAGAGTGAGATCGTTTTAGCGTTTTTATAAGTACGATCCAATCACCTTGCCTTTTCCTGCATCACATCTCAATTACACAGTCTCTCCGTGTCTCTCTTCCTCTTCCTGTCTCTCTTCTTCTCTACCTTACACACACACACGCGCGCACATCCCCTCCCCTACCTTCCTCCGGTTCTGCCTGTTAGTGAGCGGAGCAGCTTTTTCGCAGCGTGGTCACAGCAGCCTATACAGAAAACACAGCAGAGGAGAAACTCTTGGCTCACGCATGCACACACTCACTTATGTGTAATTTGCACACACTTTCTCTAATACGCACACCTTCCCTTATGCAAAGACGCATGCACACGCACACGCACACAGTCGCCACACTGCTTAGCCACATGCACTCCCATATACATACACCCTCTCTCTGACTTCCACACACACACTCTCACTCCACAGTCTCTTTGGTGCACTCATTTCGACTGCTCAAGGACTGTGCTGGATATACAGCATGTGTGTACGTTTGGCTGCCACTGCGGCTGCGTGTATGTGCCTGAGGTTGGGAATGATGTTGTGATCCAGTTGCTCTTCCGTTGCTTCAGAGGAAAGCCTTCAGAAGCCAGACTGAACAACACACAGCTGACTGACTTGGAAAGAGATTTACTGCATCAATTTTTTTCCCTCAGCATCATTTTCTCTTCTCCGGTCCTGCTCTCACACTGTCCTGCCTGGCATCGGATCACAGCTTTTTTTGTTCCTGGCTCTTGCTCCACCTTTCCCTTCAGGTCTCTGTCACTTTATGTCTCTTGTTGACATCAGACACCTGCTTTGACCTGCTTAACTTCTGCAGACTCTGAACACTGTGGGAAAGCTTTGGAGGATGTGAGGCTCAGCTTCTCCCTGGGGTTTCTCTCTCTACTCATCCCCCTGTCTTTCTTTCCTCCTTTTTTCCTTTCTCATTTGTATGTCTTTTTTAAATTCTTTTTTTTTGATTATTCTGTTCTTATTCAGCTCATCCTCTCCTCTCTTTCTATCTCATCTTTTTTCTGTCTTTACCTTCTCTCAGTTTTGCTTTGCTTCTTACCTCCTGCGTCGGTCACTCTCATCCACCTCTCTGTCACTATGCTCCATTTCTCTACATCCCTCTTTGCCCTACATATTTGTCTCTTTCTTTACTGATTCCAGTTATTCCTCTCTTCTTTCTCACATCTTGTCATCTTATTTTGGACAACACTGTTGGATTTACTGAACAAACTACCGAATTTCTTGGAAGATGATCCTTTGATGTGATTATATGGAGTCTCACTTTCCCAGGGATGTCAGTTTTGTTTTGTAACCTGGATGTTTGACAAACCGTGCTGAATCCTGTGACTTAACATATATGGCTGCAAGGAAGCCACTTTTCTGAATACCGGATTGAGGATCGATTCATTGGCTCAGCAGCTTAACACTGAGGACCTGTATTTGTCATTTTATGGGAATATATCATATCCCAGGATGATCTAATGGGTAGCGCTATCATTCCCTGAACAAAGAAGTGAGACTTAAAAGTCTGTTTTGGAAAGCTTGCACCCTGCTCAAGTGTCCGCGAGCTACTTACTGAATCCTCTCCCCCCAGAAGGGGCTCTATCTCCCTGAAATGAGGGAGCAAAGAATGAACTTCCTCACAAGGATCATTACGGCTCATATTGCACAATGGTCAACATATTTTTGCTGGGTTTAAGGTGACGACATGTATTGGACGGATTGATTACTAAGACCTGAACCTGAAGTCTCTCCCATAAGTCCTGATGTCTGAGCAAGCCTTGGGAAAGTAAATCACAGTCTTGTGATCAGATGCTTGGATTTTTTTTCCCTACCTACTGTACTTGGAGTTTTTATCATCGCTCTTTACTGCTGTAAAAGATCTTAGTTCAGATTAACTCTAACTTGGACATATTCTGCATAATATGCCACAGTGGATGTGAGGAGCCAAGTCAGAATTTTTATCTCTCTGCTATTTAAAGGAGGAAAACATTTGGATTCTGATAATAGATATCAAGTTTGAGGACTGCTAGGCCTTAGATAGTCACGAACTGGTGTATTTTACCTCCTGTGAGGATACTTGCTGTGTCATCACATTTTACAGTACAAAGGATATTTGACATCCTCTGTTTCCTCTCACTGAGCTCTTTGCTGTGCTGGAGTTACTTACAACCCTGGGACACTAGCTTTGATTGATTTTTTTTTTCTATTGTGTTCCCTGTGGCTATCTTGTGGGGCGTCTAAAAGTAGCACAATGGATATCACCCCAGTAACCAATGACATCCCAGTAACAAGCACAGCAGGTCTCAGTTTTTTAACGCTGATGGAGACATTTTAGGATTTTTGCTTTTCCTTGGCTTATTCAAAGTTGTATACCCGAAATTTTTCACATTTGTGAAAAGCCAGGGTTTTAGCAAGGCCAATTCCTTGGCTTTATGCTGTTTTCGGGGCCCAGCAGTTTAGTCTGGGCCCCGTGGCCAGAACTTGAAAAGCTCCTCTGACAGCACAAATGGAGAACAGCGGCTGTATCCCTCTCTGCTGGAGCAAGGCGGCCTGCATCTATGCACAGCACCCCCTACCAAGTATGTACTAATACGTTTAGCTAATGAAACACAGCATATACAAAATCACTGCATACGTGTCCTAACAAGTAGTTGAATATGTTGTTGTTTACTGTCAGCCTTAATTTTTTAAAGTCTGAACAACTACACAACATCAGATCCAGATATTTGTAAGCTATACTAGTGCACTTTAATCTACATTGGTTTCATTTTTCACAGTCAGATATTTAAGTCTTTTTATTCTCATCATTACCCATGCTTGTTAACCAACTCTCACTCTGCTTGGGAGTACCTTTTTATTCTGTTTAAGTATTTTGTCAGACTGGTTGGATTTCCAAAACCTGATCTCCTTTTTCAGTTTCATGAAGTCTCATTTCATCAGATTTGTGTATTACATATCGCTCTGGGCTGTAGAGAGGTTTTGATTGTACCATTTAGAGTGTATTTCAAGGCATCCTCATAGCCAGCTTTAAGCTCTTTGTAACTACAGGAGAATGCGAAAAGGCGACCAGCTGTCAGATACAGTAATAAACTTTGTTTTGGTTGTCCCTGCAGGTCCATGCAGACCAGTGAATGACTTGTTAGTCCAGCGCAGCTTAATTTTTACAGCACTTGATTTGATTTAATGTGGCACTGTGAATCAGAGTTCTTTGCTTCAGTTTAAGCTTTTGTCTGAAAAAACAAAAAATGAGCTATGGTTGTCAATTTCTATTGGATCCTTTGCCATTTAGGCTACAGCTGTAATTAGGTTGGCGAATAGGAGTGTTTGAAGAGATAAAGGCTGTAAGTGACCATGCTAGCTCTGATGTCACAGGAACAGCTCAGATATACACACACCCATACACCCACACATACCCACACATAAGCACACACACAAGCTTTTCAAACTTGGTATTAACATGCATCTTAGATGAGCAGATTTCAAGTGGACAGCTTTAAGTATGTCACTTTACACTTGAAATGCATCTCTATATGTTATGAGCGACCGCTTGAAATCAGATCCAGCATCCCTGTTCTGTTTTCTAATTAACACCCATATCTTCCTTTTTGCAAAGGCCAAATTCATTGTTATTTGAGATGACAAATAAGTATCAGTCACTTTTAACTGTATTTAAATCTGATTTGTTTGCAGTCAATAATTGTTCTGTATCAAACACCTAGTTAAAATTGGGGAAATCAGTCAAAAAGGTGTATTTACACAGATGCTAAATTTTTGCAGGTGATATGCACTTTTAGCAATAGAGTTGCCTCACACAGCTGGCAATCTCCACTGCACTGTATAATTTGGCTCTAGTTGGTTTCTTTTTAACAAAGAAAGTATCATTTATGTGTTTTAAGCAATGTCAGAATTAACAAAGATGTACCAATGATTGAGAATTTGCTGGCTGGAGTGGTTGCGTTAAGTTTTCAAGCTTCTCCCCACTCAACAACTGTCAAAGTTGTGCAATTTTTAGAGACTTTGGGGATATTAATGAAATCAGCTGAAAAAAACCAATGCCTTCACAAACATTAAAAAGCCTGTTTTGTGTGTGCTTAGAAAAGACAGCCTTTAAGTGGCCCTGGACACATTTACTTACACACTACTGAACAAGTGTGGCCGTATGTGTCCCAGACCACTTCTGAATGGTCAGAGCTATGGCCAATAAAGACATGTGAAGGATGCAGTGGATAAATTCCCATCTGTACTAAGAGGTGTCCACTTGTGATTGGATCACATAGCCTCTTATTCCCACATACACAAACACACACACACAGAAACTACACTATAGAAAAACATTTACTTAATATAAAAGTGACATTTAGACCAGTGTTGAACAGCCACATATATATGTATAAAGATATGCGGGCATTGCTTGGACTCCAAGCTTTTCTTTTCTGTCTCCCTTTATAAATAATGCGCATCCTTGGCAGAAGAAATAAGAAAGGGTGTAGTAGCGTGGGGGAGGGGTGGGGCAGAGGAAATTGAGGATGAGAGAAGATGAGAGGTGGTTCAAGAGGAAAGGAGGATCAAATGGAGATGTGAAGCAGGAACTAAAAACGCCTGTGAGAATGTGAGATGAGCAACGGAAAGATTAAGAGAGGGGGAGAAGGAATGGGTTGCAGATGAAGGGGGAAAGGATAGAGAAGTAAGGATTCCGGAGATTTGGTGGAAAAGCAAAGGAAAAGATAAAGGCTTTGGAAAGAGAGACAAAAGACTGGGATAAAAGTGACAAAGGAACAACTGAAGAAAGCAGGAAGAGAAAGGGATGGTAAAAAAAAGGAGAGAGAGAGGCCTAGTCTCCCCCAGGATTGTGCTAACCCCAGTAACCCAGATACCAGTTAGAAGAGGAGATAAACCGTCCTTCTGCTTCTGCTCCGGGACAGAGCTCAACTCTAGCCTACTGTGGTTTAAAAGGCTGAGCTACAGTCACTGGATCCCCACTGAGAGAGGGGGTAGTGGGCCTGGCAGCCGCCCGCTCCCCTCTTGTCTGCCTGCATGGCCTAGTTGATTTGATTTCTCTCGTTTTCTCTATGTGAGAGTGTGAGGGTGTGAGGGCATGTATGTGGGGATTTAGTGCAGTTATGTGTAGCAGACATTCATGCAGTGGGGATGGTTTAATTTGTGCTTTGCTTTGCAGAGTACCTGTTTTTTAAACTGTAATGTACGTACTATGAAATCCATATTTCATAGGTCCCATGATTCAATTTTGCATGCTGCAGAGTCAGATAACTTAAAGACAGCCCTTTGTAAAATAAAGGCTTGTATGTTTTATGTATATTCATTGTTTTAATGGCATAAAATGAAAGAATGTTTAGCAGCCACTGTGAAGTCTGAGGTGCTTTCAATTTTTACTTTGTTATGCCTCCGTGCTGGCAACAGCCTGTCCGTAGGCATTATGTTTTCAGGTTGTCTGTACAGCTGTCTGTACGTCCATCCATGTGTCTCCTCTATCCCTGTGAACATGATCTCAAGAATGCCTTGATGTAATTTCTGCAAATTAAGACAAGACAGACACTTGGACTTAAGGATGAACTGATTATAGTTAAGTTTTCAAAGATCAGAGTCAAGATTACTGTGACCTCACAAACATGCTTTTTGGCCATAACTCAAGTAGTTATAAACGAATTATGACAAAATTTTACACAAATGTCTGTTTGCATGAAGTGAAGATATTTTATGTCTAAAAGGTTTACCATGGATGTAAACTCAAACCTGAATGGCTGGAGAAGGCATATAATGGTGATACAGTAAATCCAGTTTCACAGAGTAATAAAAGTATCTAATGTCAGAAATCTATGATCCGTACTGTAAGCTAATTCTCAGCCAAAGTCTTTATGTCCACTATGTCAATAATTCTATTTTTAACATTTTCAGATATTTACTGACAAACATTCAAAGCAGAATCCATTTCTTTGTGTATGACAATTAAGCAAATCACTGACCTTACTGAGGGTAAAGCATAAATGAGTCGAATGCTTCATTGCAAAGAGAAATGTATATATAACTACCTCTCTAATAGGATTCTATCAAGCTGTATAAGTATTTAGGTTAAGGTGACGTGTGTGTTTTCATGTCACTGTTGTGTTTTGTGTCAGTATATACACTGGTACATTTTAGCGCTTAGTATCTAATCTGATTACTGACTGAGTTAGTGGGTAAGCAGCAGATGGTTGACTGTGCTTTGTGACTCTACAGCTCCTCCAGCGCAACTGCTTCTATTTAAAAAAACGAGCTGCAGTCATAAAATGTCCCCAATACATTTTTTATTGTGCCCCTCTGAGACAAGGCATGAAGGCTGGATATAAACTGAGAGAGTAGCTGTTAGAACAACTGAAGGTATGTTGTGCAGCTGTATCACAACTCGCACATTCGGAGCAGGATTTGTACATGGCATTGTTTTCCATTTATCATTAACTCCCAACAGTACAGCAAACACTGGAGTTCTGCAGTTAAAAAATATGCCTTGACATTTATTTTTAAGGCAGCATTATTTTTTAGTATACTGTATGTGCTGTTATTTTTTATTTTACACTACTTACCAGAAATAACAAAATATTCTGATGTCATTACTCTTATTGTACCAAACCCTGTATCTGCTCTCACTCAGTAAACAGAGAACATGGTTGGTGTGTTGTATGGTCAGTAAGAAGTGTATCATAGTTTAAATCTCTCTCCCTTGAGATTGCAGTGCTGATCTTTGGTAGATCTTTCAAAATCCAAAACAAATGCATGGTGGAGTGCCAGGCGTAGTTCAGAAAATACACAGAGCCAGTCTGTCTCTGCAGTCTGTTCAGAAAGCTGCAAATCTCTGCAACCATCAATGTAACACAAGAGTGACTTTAAATGATCAGCACTGCAAAATGTCACAAGTTTTTTTATTTTGTTCACTCGGCCTATAATATCACAAGTTTTACCTTTTTAATGTGTTTATCTCCCACATTCTCAACAGATAAAGAGTGTTGGTAGTTATTAGCAAGGCAGCTGGTGTTTTTAAAATAAGAAAATAAAGTGGAATTATAGCAGCATTAGGCTGTACTCTTTAGGGATTGTAACAAGACACCTCATAATCCAGCAGTATCATAGCCACAGTGGTATCATTTTAATTGGATGAAGATGGTAATACAGTAAGAGGGACATTTGTAATCTGATCAGTGTTAATCTGTTGAATTGCAGTCGTGAGGGTCCGTTGAGTGTGAGCCGTGCCTGTGACTATTAAACACTGACCTCCAGTCATTGCACCTACAATATGGGCTCATTTTTAATAACAGCTCATACAATTGCAGTATTAATGCAGAAGATTTCTTAATCTGCTGTCAGCTTTCATTTTTTTACTTTACTCTTTCTGAATTCCCCTCATTATTTCAGCTAATTGCCAAGTAAATTCAGCTATTATTTGGTGAGCACAGGCAACCTTTTCACCTCTCAGATGATTCAGGGACTTATACAGCTTCATCAATTGGATGTTTAATGGATTGCTTGAGTATATACAAGAGATTGAAAACATACATTTCCAGTACAAATTAATATTCAGACATGTAATTATTTTCTGGTTTCAAACCTTTTATTGGTGAGCAAAGAAGATCATTTCAGACACTTTGTATAGAAAAGTTAAAAGCAAGTCAGTGTTTCAATCCAGCAAGATCTTCCGAAGATCTAGAAACAAAACCACACAGCAACTTTTGAGAAAAAAAACAAACAAAAAACATCTGGTTGAAGAAACAAGCTAACAATATGTCTGTCTGTCACAAGAAGAATTGCAACAATAGATGACTGTGTCAAGGATTTGTATATGTAAAATAAAATAAGATAGCAAAAAAGGTAAACAGTAGCAAGAAAAGTGTAACATGATAAGAATGAGGGAAAGGCTTTTATATCATAACATTTCTACATTAAAGAATCTAAGAAGGAAAAGTAGTGCAATGCTTCTCTGTATATACAGTGTAATGAAGAGTGACTCACTAACACACACACATACTCACCCACACTATTGATACAGCAAGTTCTTGAAAGACAGTGCTGAGTCAAGTTATGAAATACATAACATCCTCCTTTACACTTCTGCAGGGGTCATGGAGTGTATTAAAACACTCACTCATGTTCTCAGGCATGTATTTCACTTTGAAGAAGTCTTTGAAGAAGCCACTGTAGGTCAAGCTATTAAAAATGCTGATACAAACCTTCCTGGATCAGTCTTTAATATTCATTTCTCTGTTTCCTTCTCATGTTTCCTTTCCATGAAGTATGAAGGGAATGTGACCTAAAAGCATCAGAGAGAAAAAAATGGATCACTGCAGTAACTGCTTTCTATAGCCCCTTTAGAACAGTATTTAAACAAACATGGCTGACGGTAACAGTAACTGAAAGTTAAGTTTGTCATTTTCATTTTATTGGATTAAAAAATATAGTAATTAAATTATTTAAATTAAATAAATGAATAAATGAAAATAATCAGTTCATTGAGCCTTTCAGAACTTTGTGAATGATGATGGAGATCACAGTTTTAGGATGGTCTGTAGGTTAAGTGTTCAGCTCCACAACACCAAAAATGAGCAGTGAAATTAGTCAAATTAATCAGATTTGCTTCTGCTTTGTCACCACATGATAGCCATGTCTGTAACTGTATTAGTGATGACTCAACAAAGACTGCAGGAATAAGTGGGAACTGACGGCATGACACAGGAAGCAGCAGTGTGTGCCCCCCTACCTGTGTCTTTCACAAGAATAAGATGTGAAGCTCGACCTACAACAGAAAGGTGGGGGCAAAGAAGTGACCTTAAAAAGAGTAAATAGGTAAAAGGATGAGTCAGAGACACAAAGGAAGAATGGGGGTGGTTTGTGCTGGAGTTTGCCTGTTTCTGGTAGATTTCTAACATCTGCTTTGCTCAGCAGTACGGCAGCATAAATACTATACCTACTTCAGATTCTTAATGGGAAATTAAGTAAGTCTGAAGCAAGCCAAAGTTTGTTTTTTTCTAAGAGTTAGAATCCAACAATGGGTCAAATTTTGTAGATTTTTCTGTAAGCCCATTGGTAAGAATGTATCCTTTTTGTCTACAGTATTGAAACCACTACTCACTACTACACTAGCATGTCAAGACAGATTTTAGAGATCATCTGATTGGAAAATGCAGCCTGGCAGCCATTCAACTGGTTGATAATGGTAGAAATTAACTCAGCAGAGTCAGGTTTGGCCTGAAACTGCTGGTCTCATGTGTAGCTGCAGGTAGGACTGAATGACTGCTTTAATGACTGGTGTTTTAGTTGCTTGCTGTTAAACTGAGTGCGTGATAAGACAGATTGCCTTATTGATTAAGTAGTTGGCTGTCCAGTACAGCCAGTGTGTCTTCCATGCTGGTAATTTATTTAAGCTTATCTAATTCATGTGGAGCTGTGGGTCAATTAGGTCCATCTTCAAAGACCTTGTGTCAGTGTTTTTGTCTTCTGACAGAATAATTGACTGGATTGAAACCTTCTCCTTGACTCTCAGACAAAGGCTTAATCACTGGCATCTAGCATATGAAACTGTGCATGTGTTCATAAATACAAACATGTGTTTTGCTCTCTTGGAATTGATTGCTGTCTCAATGTTACTGTGGTGTCACAGTTCATTATCTCAGCTGGATTTGATCTACAAGAATTTTCTTTTATGTCTTTATAATTATTAATGTGGCCTGTTGAGTGCCATGACAGGGTAAAGTGCAGTATGAAAAACAGACTGGTGGTGAATGATAGGTTGTTTTTGTAGGTGCTCTCCTGTCTGTGTCAGAAAAATAATTTGATGAAATACTTTTCTTTCTATGCTTTTTTTTACCTGTTGATTTTTATTCTCCACTATTGCGCAACACTCCTTTTACAAAATCAGATCATAAATGATATTTCCAGTGAAAATAAAATACATAACGAATACAGCTGACTTAAACGGTAAAATTCACATTTTGAGCTCTGTCCACTTTGTTTTCTTTTTTTAGAATATGACGGCAAGTTAGCCCCAGCAGGAGCTTCTGAGTCCGGCATGGCATCTTCTTCCTACTTGGAACCAAACCACAATCACTCCGCTGCGGGTGGTTGTGGGGTTAAATCCCGTTCTGGGATGCCTGGTGGTACTGGTGTCGGTACCAGCGGCTCTGCCGGAGGCCTGGAGCGGCCTCCAGGTTCCATGGACCGGGTTCTGAAGATCTTCCATTACTTTGAGACAAACAGCGAGCCATGCACCTGGGCAAGTAATATCAGGCACGGAGACGCCACAGATGTCAGGGTAAGACACACAGACATTTCTTAATTTTCCAAACGTACACTGTCAGATTTTCTCTGATTCTGATTTTTGTCTTTGTTTATTCTTCCACAGGGTGTTATCCAGAAAATAGCAGAGATCCACAAGTTACGCTGTGTCTCCTCATTGGGCCTCCGACTGACCCATCTGCACTCTGATGCAGTCCATTGGTTACATCCTGATTTGGGCGTGTCTCATGTCAGGGAGAAATATGAAAAACAGCACCCCCAGGAGGAGTGGAGGTAAAGTTACAACAAATTTTAATGTTTTTCATGATAAATCCACACTACTACATTAAAAAATACTTTTTAAAAAATACAAATATTCTCCATACAGAGGCCCTGAGCACCATTTCAGAAATAATCTATGTCTATTTTAACATGCATGAAAGTACACATCACATGACCATACTTGTACCCTGGGCTTGCAGGGTTGGTTGTGTATGTGCAAAAAAAAATATAAAAAGTAAAGCACTGGCAGAAAGTAAAAGCAGAGGCTTCTTCAAGGTGGAACCAGTACTAAAATCAACACAGAAAGGTGATTATGATGGCTGACAACATGGAAAGGGAGTCACCGGGGGGAGGACATGATGACAAACAGCCAAATCAGGAGGCTAATATCTACATCTGTTTTAACGTTTCTAAAACAATCTTTTCTGCCAGCTCAATTTACACTGCAACCTCGAGGTTTACAAACTAAAACAGAGTCAACGTTGTTTCTAAAAGACATTTTTTAGAGGCTCTTAGACACCAGAGTATGCACATCAAGTGTACATGTAGCAATAGTTATGACTACTTTAAAATGTAGTCTTACGGATGTAACCTCACTGTCTACATTGAAGACACAAGACTGAACTTTAAGACAGGCTTAATTTTTACAAATGTCCTTTTTTTAGCTGGCCAGAAGCAGCATTTGTTTAAGCTACAAACCTTTCAGTCAAAGGTATTTTTCGCCCGCTGTACAAGCTACAGCTACATAGGTTTTGGTCACAGTTATATACTTTCAGTAAGCCACAGTCCAGGAGCTAAAACAAACTTATGCGAGCTACCGTAAAAAAGCAGCAAAAATTACAACAAGGCTTTTAATAGGTAGTCGCTCCATTTTACCATGGTGCCTGTCTTGTTTTTCTTTAGATTTAAAAAGCCCTCAATTAAGCTTGTCCTTATTCATTCATATCTCTCTATCATAAACACAGGAGTTAATAGCTAAGATGAATAAAAGGTTTACAGTTTGTTGTTTATCTACCTGACTTCATTGCTCAATTTCATGACTTGCATGCAATGAGCTGTTCTCGCTGATACTACTCTGTGCCCATTATTAAACTGTAATTTATAGAGCCTTATTCTTCCAATTTATTTGATGCAACAGCTAATTATGCTCTGAAGTAGGATTCGCTCAGTCTAATGAAAGCATTTATCTTATTTATCTGGCTTTGTTGAAAGCAGCCCTGTCCATTTTCAGTATGCATTTAAACTGACACTTAGACATCTACAGTTGATACTATTACAGATCTCCTTATAATTTAGTCTATTGTCCTGCAGTCGGTGTGTTACATCCAAAAACATTTAAACGAAATTGAATTCAAAATGAACAAGTCGTTTGCACAGCTAACATGCAGCCGAAGCAGCTCTGCCAGTTGTTGCAGCTCTGCCTCGGAGGGCGGCAGAACTGCAAGCCCACAGGAGCTTCTGCTGCTGTCAAGCTATTGTTAGCACAGCAGAAGTAGCCCAGGGGATGGACTGACTCTTTCCCACTTCTCTCTTGCTGGCTTGCATGCTTTCTCTCTTTCTGTCTCGTGTGCTCACAGTTGCTCTGTTTCACTTTGATCTCTCTCTCCATCCCTCTTTCGTTCATCTCTCACATCTGTGTTTTCCTTTCTTATCCAGCTGTCTCTTTTCTTTCAGACACACATCGCTTTCTCTCTTCTCTCACTCTCTTTTTGGTTCATTCATTATAGAGCAAGGATGTTTTATTCATTTTGTCTTCAGCCTTGATTTTCTTCACAGCAGTTTGGAGCTCACTACTCTCTTGACCCATTTCTACTCCACTGTAGTCACTGCAATATGTCAGTCATAAAGTAATATGTCACTATAAACAATGATGGGCCATCTGGGTGCTCCTGTGACACAGTTAACTTGAATGTGTAACAGCAGGGAGCTCATTAAGCTTTATAGTATTACAAGGTTATCACTCTCCATAAGTTCAGTGTCAGCAAAAAATAAAAGCACGCTGTACAAGATAGTAATACAGCGGATGGGAAGAGCATCTTCTGCTTCATGACTTGGTTAAGAGGTTCCTTACTGCGGTGACTTTGAGCAAGACATACGAAAATTTACTGCTCAGTGGAAGCTATTATGTAGCAAATAAGTAGTTTAGATGCAAAAAAGAGCAAGATGAATGAAGGAAAAAGTGAAAAAAAACAAGCACATGAAGGCTGGATGGAGCTAGAAACTCCTCATCTCTAGCTCAGTGCATTAAAACATATATGGCAGAGCTGTGTCATGAAGCTAAATACGTAACTTTTTAAAGTGTTTTGATTTACAAAAAACATATCTACTGGTAGTTTTATTACCAAAATAAATGTGTTGAATATCTTGTTGTGAAAAAAAAAAATCACTGTTTATTTGAAATGAGGTCCCTAGTTGTTCTAAACAAAACCGAATTTTTGATGAAATAATAGCAGTTATTCTCCTATAAACCTCAAACTGAGCCAGAGTTGCTTTAGATGTATGGAGGTCTGTGCCTGTCAGCTGTGTGGATGAGTCAGTATGATCCCTCTGTCTCCGTGCCTCAGACAGTTGATGAGTTTAGATTTTTCAGGTTATTTCTTTTTCTGCGTGGGTGTTTGTACTGACCCTATGGTTATTTATGTTGTTTCTGTCATTTTCAGGTATGAGTTGCGGTTGCGGTACCTTCCCAAAGGTTACCTCAGCCATTTTTCTGAAGACAAACCCTCTTTTAACTACCTCTATCATCAGGTAACTTAATAAAAAATAAAAGACCTGTTAAAAATACTAAATGCACATATGGATTTTTATTTTTAATTGGTATCTCTAATTTTCTTGAATGTGTTTTGTCCTTCATCGCCTGTTCTGTCGTCATTTTCCTGTTGTCTATTAGTGGAGTCTCACCATAAAACAGATAATTAAAAAGATACATAACTAGCATACCTCACTCTGCTCTCACATAGGACTGCTGCATAAGACTGCATATTTTACATGCTTTAGCTTTACATTATTCTATGGTAATGTTCTTAACAAAGGGTTGTGTTGCTCTGTTTCCCCAGGTCAAGAGTGACTACATGCAACATATAGCTGATCAGGTGGATCAAGATGTTGCTTTGAAACTTGGCTGTTTGGAAATCAGGTCAGAAAAACACACTCATTTGTTCTTAAGCCGCAACAGTAATTACTAGGTTAAAAGTCTCAAACCGGTTCTTGACTATTAATAACTGCTTGTATCAGAGACTTTTATAGAAAATCTAGTAATGATCAGTTAATGCTGTGTTTACAACTGTATCTCTATATCATTGTGAATTATACAGGAGGTTCTTCAGAGAGATGCCAGGCAATGCCCTGGATAAGAAATCAAATTATGAACTGCTAGAGTAAGATTGATTTTATTTGATCAACACTTTAAACCATATTGCTTCCAATATCTACATTTGAGTTATTCAAACATGATTGCTGTGATTTTGTTTTTTTTCAGGAAAGATGTTGGTTTAAGAAGGTTCTTCCCCAAAAGCTTGCTGGACTCCCTCAAGGTGAGGCTAAACTCCTGCTGATGTAGAGACAGAAGCAGTGACTTTAATATCAGGGTCTCCTATCTAAGCTCAAGAGCCAGATGAGAAAAGTTGCAATGGCAGAAATTTCTTTGGGAATCCTGGCTCTTATTGTTGGGCTGTATGAGCTAATGCTTATTTCTCTGAGCAATCCGCTCACTGACAAGGGGACCAAACTGATGACTGACTGAATGTCTGGCTGAATGTCCCACAATCTGATTGTCTGGAATTAAGTTAAACCTCCTGTTGTCACTCACAGTGTGCTTTGTCAGTTGTCTCTTGTGCGTTTCTTGGCTCTGAATCAACTTTCTCGCAGAGAGATTTAACCTCAGGAAACGT
Organism: Acanthurus leucopareius; assembly: GCA_029814765.1. Classification (NCBI taxonomy): domain Eukaryota; kingdom Metazoa; phylum Chordata; class Actinopteri; order Acanthuriformes; family Acanthuridae; genus Acanthurus; species Acanthurus leucopareius. The sequence goes on along the minus strand of JAQMCX010000057.1, from coordinate 9,902,501 downwards.
TTTCTCTTCCCCTTCCCCTCCTCTTTATCAGGCAAAGACTCTGCGTAAGCAGATCCAGCAGACCTTTAAGCAGTTTGCTAACTTCAATGATGAGCAGAGCATCCACAAGTTCTTTGAGATTCTCTCACCAATCTACCCCTTCGACAAAGAGTGCTTCAAATGTGCTTTGGGGGTAGGACAACACTCAATTCATAAAGAAAGAAAGTCCATATATTTCATATGAAAATGCATAGTAAATCAAGGTTGCCTATTTAACATGTTCAGGATAGAAAAAAGTGTAAAGTTAAGTCTCACCTTTTAAGGTGATGTTAGCACATTACAGATTCTGCACTTGTTCTACAGTCCGGCTGATATCAGTACATTGCTCTTACTAAACTCTAGAGCAATGCAATATTACCATCATCTACATAAATAATACAAACTTCCTCTGTTATGGATGGCATTTAATGCCATAAGTAATAAAAATAAAGAAGAAGAGGTAGTTTTTTAACTAACAGATGATATGATGATATGTGATGTTTGTTTTAATGCAGTACTGTCTTCCTCTCTCCCGCTACAGTCTAGTTGGGTAATATCAGTGGAGTTAGCTATCGGACCAGAGGAAGGAATCAGCTACCTCACAGATAAGGGCTCAACGGTGAGCGCTGCACAAACAACTCATCTCACAACGTCTGACTATGCAGTCTTTAGTGAAACTGTTTCAGTTTACAGATTAATCAAGTTCAGTGTTTTGTTTCTTCAGAAAAACTTTATGCTGCATGCTTATTCTTTTAATTGGAAGGGCAGAGAAATGATTTACCATACTGCCCTCTACTGGTTTGAATCACTTATAGAAAAATCATCTCACTTCCTTTAATTTCTAGAAACAATAAGATAAACATCACCAGGTGATATGATTGGGAAATCTGCACATCTGCTTGCTTCAGTGCCAACTCAGAGTGCATGAAACAGCTGCATACCTGTAAAACCACTGCTGAAACTGTGTTAAACTGAGTAGCTGTGTTGACAAATTTCAATGAAATTAAGACAGACTTATGTCAAAATGTCAGCAATTAAATACATAAGTTGATCAGTGCATGAAAATGAATCAGATCTTGTCTTGTTTGGCCTACATGATGACATAAAATTCACCCTTGATGGCACTGTCTAAAGGGGATCAATAGGAAAACACTGAAATTAATGTGGTCGGCACTGTTTCATGTTACAATAGTAGCACATGACAACCTGGTGACATGATTAATGATCTGCATTTCTCTCAAAACACCATATTCCCGGAGTTAGAGGGCACCAACATGTACAATATCTGGTTCTTAATATTTCTGTGTATGTGTCTTTGTCTCTGCAGCCTACCCACTTAGCTAACTTTAACCAGGTTCAGTCTATCCAGTACTCTGCTTTGGAAGAGAAGGACAGGAAGGGCATGCTGCAGCTCAACGTAGCAGGAGCTCCAGAGGTAAAAGCACATGCATGCATACAAACCTCACATACTGTTCCTATAGCTCTGTAGTTATTGGGTAATTGTTAGTGAAACATTATTTATAGCTTGTTTTCGGATGTTACCTTTGGAGTTATACCTAATGTAACAATTTAATTTTCCCTCAAAAAAGACATTGTTAGCTGCAACCCTGTGCTGACATTCTCTTATGTATGTTTTCACATTACATTCTCTTATAGATATGCATATATAATTTTAAATTTCTACAAATGTAGCAAACATGAAACAGCCTCTGCTTGTTAAACTTTGTATTTTGAAATCACTGTGACACATGATAAACTGAAAAAAATACAGGAAATGATGTTGGGGAAGGAAAAAACAGCACATGGGAGGGCAAAGGCGGGTCTGACCTCCCACACTTAAGTTTCAACATGTGTGTCTCCGTCTCACTAGTGGAAAAGCATGTGTGCATCAGTGCTGGAGTATCTGTGTAGGGGTGTGAGTGTGTTTGTGTGTGCGTGGGGTAGACTGTGTGTATGCGCACTGGTGGAAGACGTTGTCCCTAATAAGGCTCTCATTGTGTCACTGTGAAGCAACTCTCTGTCCCACTCATACACTCATATGTGTGTGTGTGTCTGTGTGTGTGTGTGTGTGTGTGTGTGTGTGTGTGTGTAGCCTCTAACAGTAACCACGGCACTGCTGACTACAGCAGAAAACATGGCGGACTTAATTGACGGCTACTGTCGACTCGTCTCTTCAGCTACTCACTCCTTCATTGTCAGAGTTCACAAAGGTAGGTCGCACAACTGCTTACTGTTTACTTTCCGTCTGCCATAAACTCAGTGTTGATATTTTGTTTTCTTTTGTAGCATAATTATGGTACAGTTGTTTACAGCTAAATAATGACTCTGATCTGATTTGTAATGTTGAGATGGTAACAGTAACTTGAAGCAAAAACAGTTACTTGTGCTAAAAATAGTACTCATGGTAGAAATAACTGTCAGCCATCTTTCAAACAGTAGTGATATCTGATTGTGGCTGATGAGGCTTTGAGCCTTGTCACTTTGAATAACAGCCTGTATTTAGTTAGTCATTTCTAAAAATAACTACAGCTACAAAAGAAATGGTTAGAATGACGTGACTCTGACGTGAGGCCAGTCACTTCTGTGTCTAATTTATGTGTTCATATCATCTCTGCAGAGGGGGACAGAGCTCTGCCTTCCATCCCAAAGTAAGTCCACAGACTCTTCTTGTCTCATTAGTTGCTCTATAAAGTCGAGAAAAGGCGTCAAAGTTTTAGTAATGCATTAAAAAACATCAGCCAGTTTCTTTCTTTTTACCAGCAAAACAGTTTTTTTTCTTAAGTGGTTTTCTTTATTGGTTACACTCTTTCTGTTTAAATTGCATCTAAATTTCTTTGGAGGGAAATTTGAATGGAAATTTTTTTTGTCAAAGGAAGTCTCTGTTTTTCCAGTTCACACCTTAAAATGTGGGACAATGTCTTGAACTTGATGATAACAACTAAATTTACTGAAATGCCTGTAGAGTGAAAATATTATTTTTAAAAAGATATAGAAACTATTTTGGTGTTTGTGTATTTTGGGGCACACATTACAATATGTGGAAGGATCCTCTGTTCTTCCGGTTTATTCGGGACACACTGCTTTAGGGTAATGTGGGCCAAAAATGATTATCTCATCTCTGGTTTCAGAGTTTCCAATCATGAGAGGCGGATGGAAAAACGGATGGACGGTGTACGGACCAGAGCGGTTTGCGTCTCAGGTATAAATTCCTGTCTCGTTTTTCTCCTTGCCTGTCGGTCTGTTTCTCCCCTGTGGGTAAGCCTCTCCGTCCTCTGCTCTAAATGCCATGAACCACAGTGACTGCTAAGAGTTAGATAAAGGGTTCATAGATATGTGTGCAGACCCTGTATCCCCTATAAAGCCTCATCTGTGTGCGCAGTGAAGAGTCCTTGTCTCGGCAGATGTCCCCATGGAGAGCTTTAGTCACTGTCACTGTCACTCTGCCCTGACTGTCTACTGACCTCTGACTAACTCACACTTACAGAATTAAATGAAAACGACCTTGAATGTAGTTTAATTTAATAATATCTGTGACCTTATTTGTTCATCTAACGGTAAAACTAATCCCTCTCTCCCTTTCTTTCCCACTCTGTGTGCTTCCTGCTGAATGTGGCTTATGCAGGTCACACTAGTGGCGATGGTAAACAACATTCTTTCTATTAATCGTCTTAAATCAGTAACTCAGTAGAATTCCTTGTCTGTGTCCACCATTATCGATACTGTACGTGTATGTGTGCACAGTATCTCTCTCTCTCTCTCTGTGCCTGTAACGGTTTCTGCCTCCTTCGTGACTCAACCTGTTTTTCTTTGCTGTGTTTTCGTGGAAAGAACAGACCTTTCCATCCCACCCCTTTCCTCTTCTCTGTCTCTGTGTCTGTCTCTCTATTGTACTCTTCTGTCTTTCATTCCTCATGTGCAGCTGTTTTGTAGTCCATGAAAATTTAAATTGTCGTGCATGTTTGGAATCGGGTATGGTGACGGTCTTTTGGAAAGGTACTTCTGTCTGCTGATGGTGTGTTTCTGTTATTGTTGGCATTTTCACTTTCTTTTTGTCTGTGGGGGTGTTGTTAAGTTCATGAGTTTCATGCATTGATTTTTTTGGTTACATTGTGATATTGTTTGGCATAGATCTATTTTGTTTTTACTGTAAAATGAGTTGTTAATGCTAAATGCCCTTAAAAGAGAGATACAAGTATTTTTTTATTATTAAGGGGACTTTTGGTTTATGTCATGTCAGATAAGGTAACCTTGAGGTAATTTAAATGCTTTCCAAGGTCTGAACCTGTTATATCAAAGTGGATTTTTTAAAATAAGCTTCATGTCAGTTCTTTCTCTTTTTCTCTTTTTTCCCTCGTCACTTCACACTGGTTCCGCAGAAACAGACGACTATGCTGAGATCATAGATGAGGAGGACACATATACCATGCCTTCAAGTAAGTGCACACAAGCCCTGTAGACAGCTGATGTGACAAAGTCTCTGGTGTCCTTGTGTGAGCAAAGCAGACCTCTTCAGACTTGAGTAGCATATTGTGTGTGTGTGAAGGTCACTGGCGAGAATGATAAGAGGATTTAAAACGTGTTGTAGTATTGTTCAAGACTTTAAAATGTCTATTTTTGTATGCTTGTTTATGCATGAAGATCAGAGCGAGGAGACTGATCTACTGTATTGTTATGATATTTAAAAAATATTTTGCTCTGATCTGATTTTATACAGTCTCATTTTGAATATTTTGTTGTGGTGCGACTAGTAGCTCTGCCCCAAAACCAGATAATACTAGATAACTCTTATTTAACTCACACATAATATCAGATTTCTGTTTTAAAAAGATTTTATCACTACTTTTCTTCTGGCATCAACTGAAAACTAAAAACCATGGCTTTTTCATTAATATAGACATGTAATGTTTCATTCGTAATTTTTTCTCTTAATGGTTGTTAATATAAAGTGAAAATATCTTCCTTTAACCATACAGCATGATCAATAGTATTTTATTTATTTAACATATGGGTGTTTTCAAGTGTACATGTGTAACCCAGAAAACCAAATCTTTGTAATCTGCAGCCTTTTATGTATCTTAATATGTTGACAATAACACACCTCACCATACTGGTAGATATATGACTGAGCAGGTCTGATAAAAAAAAAATATTGAGATTACAGCTTTGAATTTTCTCCTTTTGGATTGGTTGATATAGAAAAAGCTGGCAAAATAAAAAAATATAATAACTGAGGTTTGAATGAATCTTCATTTTCCGTGGTCATTCATGCACAATGTTGCATAAAGGGAAAACACATGCTGTCTGTTTATTAATAGACCTGCCATCTATATTTAACTTAGTAGGTTGTCACGAGATTTAAGGAGAATCACAGCTTCCTCAGACTGCTGTGACACATCATCCCACTACAATGTAAATGGTACAGAAAACATTTTTTGAACGACTGCTTGTCACTTCAATGATGAAATGTGTTCAGAGGGCAGTTACATCACTGTAGAAGTTTATCTGCCCTTTTGACTCCTGTAGGATGTCCCTGAATTATTACCTGAGAAATCTGGATTAAATATGAGAGTAAACATGAGGAAGCCTGTTGTGCTGCTGTTGCTGCTGAGTAGTGCCTGTTCATCAGGCTTAAGACCGTTGTTCATATTAAGCTCACTGCCAGCGGTGGTGCTGCATAGGCAACATTTAGAGGCAGTGGAGGTGGGTGATTTCAACTTAATGAGAAATGGGACTTAGACTCTCAGTGAAATATTCTTATGTTACCCATTTCAACTTTCTCAAGATGTTGCCTGGGTGTTATAAGCACATGTTCCATGCAACCCAATTTCAACATGGCTTTGCTTTTTGACCATTCATAAATTACAGCGTACCACATACATGTGGTATGTGGTCAACTGTGAATCGAGGTAGCTAGATTTCAGAAAGGGATAGCAAAGTAAATCCAAAAAGAAAAATCATTGCTGTCTCGATGCTACCAATGATTTCTCAGATAGATCACTACACTAACATAAAGACAGCCAAAGTCACATTTAGCTTTTCATATCTACGCTGAGCAGTTTTAGTATTTTTACTGTCTTTTTGTGTTTGTTTTTTCTTTTATACGGCAAATTTATAAAGTGTTCTATTTTTTTTTTTGTACAAAATGACTTACAAATCTTGCCTTTTAGGAATGGACCAAGTTAGCTAGTTGAGACAAATAGTGTGTTTCCCTTTTTTTTTTAATTGCTCTTTTGTATTTACACACAAAAAATTCTTTTGCAGATAAAATACAATGGTTTTAAATATCTTAAAACAGGTTATTTTACATGACGAGGGAAACTAAGTGATTCCCATGTAGTGACTGACATTAAAGTAGCATTCATATTAAAGATTGCAGTAAAAATTTATGGATCTTGTACTCACAGCTAGTTATTTCTGTCTCCTATCACTAACCCATTTTCCCAGAATACTATGGACTAGATCAAGGTAATGATTGGAAACGTACCATGAGTTTGATTGTATTGTGATGACACTTTGATTTGGTGGTTGCCGTGACCCTTATTTTATGTTTGCTTGCAACTGTAAAATAAAATCCTCAATTTATTTTTGTATCTGTGCCCTGTTGATTTGACCCCCCCCCCCTCTGTTGATGTGTTATGTGCTGCCAGTTTTGGGGCTGAATTGATGGTAGCTTCAGAACTGAATCGAGGTTGTTGGATGAGAGTCTTGTTGTGATTTTTAAATGTTGGAAAATAATCATCCGGTTCAACAACTGTAAAGATAAATACCATTTAACAAGCTTTTTAAACCCATTCACTGCCCAGGGTAGCAACTATGTGGCAGCCGTTCTAAAATAGACTTTATATATCATTTAACCAGGCAAATTGTTTTAGCATGTAGTTATTTATAACTTTGGCCTGGAGGAGGAAGAGCAGTGAGAGGAGAGGGTTTAAATAGATATATACATATATAAATAAATATACCGTAACAGTTTAAACCCAAACTACTGACAAACTCTATTGTTGAACCATCACTGACTGTTTTAGGATCAGGTTACATGGGCAACATTTAGAGGCAGAGCACAAAGGCATTAATTATGGCCAACTGTGTATTTTGTGACTGTATGTTTCAACCACATTTAGCCCCATTCACACTACAGGCACTTTATTGCCCAGAATAGTCGTCTCTAAACGTCCCACATGTGTTATTAACATGTGGTATAGACATTTCACAAACAGTATGAAAGAGAAGTCAAAGTTTTGTCAAGTCCTGTAAACTGATAGTGCCATTGTATGCTATATTCATACGCTGCTTACATGGACAAAGTCAGGTCAACAGTGCCATGCCTATCAGGCAGAGCAAACCAGCAGCCTCTCAACAGCCAACTCTCCACAGACAAAGAAAACTGACAGAGATACAAATTGGTTTTGGACTAAGCAAATGTAACACTGGTCCTAAATCAGCCTATGAGCTTTGACTTCCTGCCACCATCAACCTGACTTTATCCATATTACATTTGATTTGATGTGGAAATTCATGATCATATTTACATGGAGTGTTACTGGCTGTTGTTTGTCTGTGTTACATGGCATGTCTGGCTTTGGTTTGCTGATGCTTTTGTTGCATGCTGTTGACATTGAGCTACGCTGATTGCTATAGAAACTAAGCTTGTCAGAGTAGAAAGGAGGTTCATTGGAATACTTAACTTTATAATCCTATTTTAAGTGTTTGTAAACAAAGACAGCATCACATAATTTTGCAAAAATTATTGCATTTTTTTTTTAACTATGTGTGTTTGGATCTAAAATGTTTTCAGAGCTGTGCCTCTATTGAACAACCACATTTAAATTTCGTGGATGATTTCTTTAACAAGTTGATCATCCTCAGAATCAGTTGTAGATTTCTGATTGAATGTAGAAAATTGCACTTTGTGATGCACTCTGACAAGCTTGGTTAATGCAAGGCCTGACTAAGACGAAGTGTTTGTGTGTGTACTCTGAGGTTTTGATCTGAAGGTCTACTGTGTGTGTCTTCTCATATCTATGTTGTGTGTCCAGCACGGGACTATGAGATTCAGCGGGATCGTATTGAGCTGGGACGATGCATAGGTGAGGGTCAGTTTGGAGACGTTCACCAGGGAGTCTACATCAGCCCGGTACGTAGTCTCATAAAATGCACACAAATGTATAGTATTCTATGTATATTCTTATAGGTTCTCATTGAAAGTTGCAAGTCTAAACAAATTGATTATGAGATTCCTGCCGGTCTGTTTGGTTATAAGCAGACAGTTGATATTCTGGATGTAGTTGTTTTTGTTGTAATGCTCATCATCAGTTTCTTGCAGGAGAACCCAGCACTGTCTGTGGCAGTGAAGACGTGTAAGAACTCAACATCGGACAGCGTCAGGGAAAAGTTTCTCCAAGAAGCATGTAAGTTCCTCGTGTTTGTGTGCCTGTCTGTTTCTCAGACAGTAACTGCAAACAATTTTTTACTCTCAAGAATTCGCAGTAAAACCCTTTTAGTGAGGAGAACTTTTGAATAGACGCTTTTAATGCCCTCTGCTGCAGTGACCATGCGGCAGTTTGACCACCCCCACATTGTGAAGCTGATGGGAGTCATCACTGAAAATCCAGTCTGGATCATCATGGAGCTCTGCACACTGGGAGAGGTGGGTAGTGAATGTTTGTTACTGCATTTGTTAAAAAGAAGCTCATGTCTTCAGTATTTGTTCAAAAGAAATAGTAATTCATCGGGTGATATTGAGATTTTCATTTTACTTCATTGTTAAATAATTGTTAATTAAAAAATCAGTGTCTTCTTGCAGCATAACATAATACATTGCATTTACTTTGGTTTAAAAATGATTTGTGTACTTTTTATAGTGTACCTCTGTTGGAATTGGTTGGTGATGAAACACATCACATGTCACAGTCCAATTTAAAGATACATGCAACATACTTTATTGTTGCAAATGCAGCTTGTTTGATTGAATTTTCTCTATAGTTTCATTCATCATATGTATCTAATTCATGTATCATATTCATGTCTATTTCCTCTGTTTTTCTTGACGTCTCTCACCATTTCTCGATTTTTTACTTTTCCTGGTCTAAATTGCTGCTCCCTTCCCATAATCCTTTCTTCATATTTTTCTTTCCATTCTCTACAGTTAAGGTCATTCCTCCAAGTGAGAAAGTACAGTCTAGACTTGGCCAGTCTCATCTTGTACTCATACCAACTCAGCACAGCACTGGCTTATCTGGAGAGCAAGCGCTTTGTACACAGGTATGCAGTAGGGTCCATCAAATGCAAATATACCAGAACATTTAATCAAGTGATAAAAGTTTATATTCCTCTACAAAAAATTAAGTTGTGGCTGGAAATCATTAAACATGAAATAGTGGATTTATTGACCAAATAATTATTGTTTCCAAATTATTATGTGTAATGATCCTGAGGATGAAAGTAGTAATAGTGTAAATTTTCTGGAGACGACACACAGATGCTGCCACTTTCCAGAAGCATTACAATGAATATAATGTATGTCCTGCTATAAAGATGGGGGCATAATGGGATATGGAAAAAAAATTGTCACTATCCTCTCGTAATCATGTTGGCTTATCCACAAAGCTGATTGAGCAGTGCTCACCATCTTATCTTGCTGTTTTTCTAAAAGCTTCATGATGTATATTATTACCTCAGGACAAGCAACAAGTTGAGTAGATTAACAGAGTAAATGCTGAAGTGTGTAAGACCTTCTTTCATTTTGTTTTTTATTCTCCTCAGGGACATCGCAGCACGTAACGTGTTGGTATCTACAGTTGACTGTGTGAAACTGGGGGACTTTGGTTTGTCACGATACATGGAAGATAGCTCCTATTACAAAGGTAAATATTACATTTCTATATGCAGACAGTTTTCCCTATAAACACATAGTTAATCACTCTTGTTAACTCTCCTCGGTATGTCATGTACATGGAGCAAGGCACCTTTTTTATTCATAGGACCAGTATGAACCGAGTGCAACACAGTTTTCCTGACCCCCCTTTTTTTTCCAGCATCTAAAGGAAAACTTCCTATTAAATGGATGGCTCCAGAATCCATCAACTTCAGACGATTTACCACAGCCAGCGATGTCTGGATGTTTGGTAAGTTTAAGTCTGTTGCTTTCTTCCTTTCTGTCTCAGATTTGTCCTTGTTTTTATGTAAAAGTCTGCTTCCTTTCAACTCGTTATTCTCTTTCCTTCGTGACATTGGAGAGCAGTAGGTGGCCCAGACAGTGATTGAGTTTTTATGTTTTGCTGTCTTTCCGTAGGTGTCTGTATGTGGGAGATCTTAATGTTTGGCATCAAGCCTTTCCAGGGTGTGAAGAATAACGATGTCATCGGCAGGATAGAGAACGGCGAGCGACTGGCTATGCCCCCTCAGTGCCCTCCTACTCTCTACAGCTTGATGACAAAGTGTTGGTCGTATGATCCCAGCAAGAGGCCGCGCTTCACTGAACTCAAAACACAACTGAGGTACTTAATAGAGTGTAGGTTGAGAATGTTTGTGTATGTGTGAGTGTCTTTGTGTGCCTCTGTGAGCCATTTTGAGGTTCACTTTGATATATGAACCCCAAAGGAGAAGCTGCACTGGTGGAGTGTTGTGAAGCTCTTAATGATCTCTTGTTTCATCTCAGCTGGGGAAGGTTGACGTCAACTGTCTTTCATATTGTTGCTCTGCTCTGTTTCCATTTGTATCAGGCATTTTGAGTCTTTTATTGGAGGCTTTGGGTGAAATGTATTGTGTGAAAAAAGCTTAAAAAAAAATATGTCAAATGTAAGAATGATCAAGTGGTTTGTTTCTTAAATTACATTCACTAAATTTGCTTAAATTTGAAAAATGAATGTTTTTTGATGAGACAGCCTTGCTATGAATCATTCCCGTAGCGCAGCCCATTTTGATATCTATGAAATGATTTTAAAGGTGTCAGTTTTTGAAATTTTAAGTTTGGTCCATCTTTTAAAAGTAAACCTGTGATGTTATTGCATGCCATTTTTATATAGTAATTTAGCTTAGGTGCTGCCGCAAAATACATTTTTTCAGAAGTGTTTACACTTTCTTAACAGCAGGTGTCACTGTCTGTCTGCCCCTATAATCACGTTTGATTACCATGATTATTACAGCAAGTATTATACATTTAATATAAAGCAGCATATTTTGACTTTAGTATTCAGCTTCTGGTTTGAACTTTTCTAGACAGACTGTCTAGACAAGTATATTGAACCTCTGTAGACATCAGATACAGACTGATAAGCGGAAAGACAGTGATTTATTCTGCTGAGGTCACAGTTAGTCTTGTGATGGCAGAGTGGATCATTTCAGTGTCTTGGTAGGACGGTGCTTTGTGCCTGCTCTGATTTAAACCCATTTTAATATGCCCCATTAATTTTTCATTTTCAATAAATGATGTGAGGGCAGCGAAGAAATCATTTCCTGTGTGAAGCCTGTGTGTAGTGAGGGGATACAGTCATAGATATTATCAAAGATGTTCTGTTAATGTGTGTTGTTGTTGCTCAAAAATCATTTCTCGTGCTAATGTGTTCCATATTTTAAAAAACTTTATTAATATCTCTACATGCCATGTATTTGAATAGAACAACAGTTAATGTATGTGAACGTATATATTTAGCCACTACCCTTGTACAGCTGAGTCATATGCAGGGCAGTTCTGAATTATTTGCACATTGCTGAGTCAAGGATTTTTGAGGGTGTTCACATCCATAATGGATGTATAATGAAGGATATCAGGCAGGTTTCAACCTTTGTAGAGCATGTATGCAAAGGACTACAGTTTCTGCATGGCTCAACACCTTCAGATTAAACTTAATGGCCACGTTTGAAGCTCAAAGTGATTAATTCTTTGTATGGTGCAGGAGAACAGAGGCGGGGCTTAACTTTTTACCCCAAAAAGTCAGTGTGCTCCTAAATAGTAAAAAAAAACAAAAAAAAACAAAACAGATATTTGGAGCACAGCTGGAAATGCCAAACTAAAACAGAATTGATTTTTAAAAAATGCAACAAACATCTTTCAGCTTTGTCTTTATTTGTGTGTGCTGTGCTTGCGTGTGTGTACTCAGGGAAACACATCTGTGTAGTTGCACATACCTCCAAAATCCCACATTGAGCCATTCTTATGTGAAGCATTTTTCTGGTCCACATTCATCTATTTTTAGGACAGATATGAGTGCAATACTTACAGTGTGGAGCCCTAAAAGGCTGTAAAACTGTTCAAATGCTCGACAGACTACACATGACATCCTGTTTGGGCTGAAGACAACATGGTTGGGATAGTAACACGGAGGTGATGATGAAAGCAATAGATGGACTTGTGAAATGATCCGTCACAGCCTTGTTACTAGCCTGGAAACAGATTTGTAAAGAGTGAGACCTTATCTATCAAGAGACAATATCAAGGGCGTGTTGTGAATAGATAAGGCAGAGCCAAGACAACACTGTTTAAAAGTCTGAGCAAGTACAATGATGAGTAAATCATGACTTCAATTTTTCCTCCTAAACAGGAAGGGGCCATCTAATTTATGAGTCACATAGTGTCACATTTATATCCTGTTAAGACAAATAACCATTCATGAAATGTTTTATTAAAGGTAGCCATAGTTGGACTCTCAAGTTAGGCAATTTAAGCAAAACCTAACAAAATGCTTTATATGAAATTCAGAAGCCATCAATATTAGTTTCATAGGAAGACTAGCAAAACGTAAGTAACTAGCAAAATACAATTAAGTAAGTAAACAAGCGAATCCCACTCCAAGGTTTTCCCCTTTTAATCCAGAGCCTCAGACTAAATACTCATTGGTTATTTCCAGTATCCAAGCCCTGTTCTGGAATTGAAGTATTGGAGTAAGTATTTTTCTGGGAAACCAACACCTGATGTGCTAACCTCACAGTATGAGTTAGATGTTATCCAAAATGATGACACATACTACAGTAGCAGCTATGGCTAGAATGAATGTGACTCAGCTTATAGCCTACTTTACTAATCCCCTGCAATGTTTCAAAGAACTAGCAGATTAAATATATTCTTTAGTTGTAAAAAAGGCCACAAAGGATCATCTACTTGCATATTCAGAGCCTTCATATTTGCTGGTAAACAATGAGCATTACTTTGTTAGGCAATGTTCCTTTATCATAACTGGTTTCATGAATCAAGTTCTTTCATTGTTTCTTATTTTAGTTTGTATTACACCAAACATGACTGAGAAATTTGCCACTGTTACATCAAGATCACAGAAAGACACAGACTTCTCCCCAGTTTGAATGATACCAATTTTCTCACAGTTTGAGAGACATGTGCTGTGGTAGCCCAATGGCTCCAGTAGTCGCAGATGAGAGCTCCGAATGTGCATTTGTGAGTAATTCTGTAGATCCTCTGGTTGGCGGTTCGAGGCCATTTTGTTGCACCAGCTGTGTATAAGTACAAACTTGGTCTAGTTTCATCCTTAATTATTATAAAGTTGTGATTAATGCTTTACTAAACTAAAAGCAGATGAACTAGGGAGTGTTAAACATAGCTTTTAGTAACCACTAAATTGTTGCACATGCCCCTTATATTATATATCATAAAACATCCTGGAGGTGTAATCACTAATGGTAACATGGAATGTGTTTTAGTTTTTTAAATCAGAATTCCCGTAGAAACCTTATTTATTGATGTGATATTTTTAATATCAGTCCAGCTCAATATAATGTCATATAATATCCATTCTAGCTGGGAAGCTAATGTGGGGAGAGAAAGTATCCTGCTTATTAGAGTCAGAAAATCTTTAATAGCAGCTTGACAAAACACACTAGATTAAATTTCACAATAATAAAATAAAAGCAAAAATCAAAAACTCAATTCTAAGTGTCATGACCTGTGTCACGTCAGAGGCAGACATAATTATTAACCATAATCATAGGATGCTCACAGCCAAACTACGATCATAACATACCACAGGTTCACCACATAACATGAGCTCCCAGATTATATATTTGTTCCAGCACACATGCACAAAAATGGTCCACCTAAAAGTCAAAACTGTGTATTTAATTTATGGTCATCACTTAAATGCTTGCTTAGACTTCTCTTTTGAATTTGGACTCTTGTCAGGATAGACTTAGAGTATTAACTTACTTCTAGACCTTCCTTCCAACTATGTAAAATAATATTTTAAATTTCTCAGGAACAAAAATGAACTAGATTAAGTGGTATCTCTAACATGTCAAGGCACACTGATGTGTTTTCCTTGTCAAATATAGTAGAAGCAACTAGGGCAACAGGAGGACAGGAGCTTTTTCCCGCCACCATGACTCAACAACTCACAATCATTCAGACAAGAATGGACCTGTAGTTTTTTGGAAGTGATGTTTCAGCTTCGCCTCTGATGGCAAGACGGATCATAATAACTTGATTAGTGCTGGTGATAATGGGAAAAAAAAATAGCGTCACAGCAACCATCTAAAGCTCTAAATCTCTAACCATGCAAACCGAAACTCCACAGTGGAAGCAGTCCATAAAGCTTATTTGTAGGACAATTTTTCCAAGGTTTCATCATTTAGGTCAGATCAAGAAAACATTTCTCCTCTCATCCAAGGGGCTTCTTCATTTCTTAATGACTGACTGGGAATCCCATGTCCATAATCTCTGTTGACTTGTGATTAAGGCCATTGGCTGCCATGGTTCATTCTTGCTCCTGTTGTCATATTTACACAAAGAGCAGAGTCCATGAATTTCAACACATGAACCACTGACCACAATTAATTCTGCAGATTGAGTTCAAATTAATGTCACATTAATGTTTCCCCTTTAACTATAATTTGTTGCTTCTGTAGGTCATCTACTTTTTCTTTTAATGTAAGTTGAGCTGATTGTTTCCAGGTTTGCAGTGTTTGAGTCTAGATACACTACTTATTGCTCTGATTTCATGCAGTTGCCTCAAAAGTTAAGAACAGTATAAACTTACTGAACAACATGGGTTCAATTTTTTAATTTGAAGTTTTTATAGCCATTCAAAACTAAATCAACCTGGAAAACTAGGTGTAATATACGTAATTGTAGTTTTTTATTAAATTTTTGATTCACAGACGCACAGTAAGAACAACTTAAGTTTCAGCAGCACAGCAGGATGTCATCATTGTTTCCTTCAATGTGCACATTCTCTCTCTGTCCTACTCGATTTCTCTCTCACACACACACAGAAACAGGAAAATAGGAGCTCGTATTTAACTCCTGTGGTTTTATAAGTTTGCTTAAAACCGGCATGACTCACACCCTAAATTCCACCGCAATTACACCTCAGATTCTCTCAATGTCAGCTTTCCTCGCACTCGTCCTAATTGTACTCCTCTCAGTCTCTTTTACCGCCTTTTCAAACTCTTCTCATTTCTTATCCTCTCCTCCCAACCTCTCTAACCCACTACTGTGTCTCCCTGGTCTAACTCTCGTATTTTGGCTTCAAAGAAGTTCTGGCCTCCACATCACAGAAGTCCACTCATGAGTCTGACACATGTACAGTATGTTTTAATGAGCTGAGAAGCCTGTGTGGAAAACTAAGTGTGAACTGCATTTTAGTGGTAATCCAACAAAATTAAGAACATTTATTTGAATTGGCCCTGATTTGTCTGCACGAACCCTCGAAGTGCCTCTTCCAGTGTCTTGGAAACCAAGTCAATATTGACCATGTTAACTGTGGTCACTGGCTTTTAATATGAGAAAGTCATTCCATATAAGATTCTACAGTTTGGTTTACTTTCCCTCTGGACGGCTTTTATATCATAATATCAATTATAGGTCTCTCCTGCCAAATATGCAGCTCTCAGCTACTACTACAGTTTTCCTAGACGGTGGACCAACGTGTGTGTGTGTGTGTGTGTGTGTGTGTGTGTGTGAGTGAGTGTACGTGTGTGTGTTTGTTTGCACAGTGGGCAGCTGCCAGGAGCTACAGCTCTCCAAAGAACAGAGAGAAAAAGAGAAAATAGACAGAGAGAATAGAAGAGAAAAGAAGGAAGAGAAAATGTAAGCAGAACTACTGCAGCGCTGTACTCCTGTGGTTAATGCTAACAGAGCAAGACTCCAAAGTCTCAGATCATATTATTCTGGTAGTGATGTCTGTGTGTGGTGGAGGACTGTAGCCTGCAGTCTGGTGGGGTTTTGTTCAGCTGCAGCGGGGCATACTTGAGTCATCCTGCCTGGAGAAGTGGGCTTTATCCTCTTAGCAATGTTTGGATCTTTTGTAGTTGACCTTCAGTAGAGAATCAGTGCTGAGTGTTACCAGCCCATCATCTTTTTGGTGGCTGTCTTTTTTTCTCCTGGAAGGGCTTAACTGGATATACTTCAGTGCTATTGGATTGGCCTTTTTTAAGGTAAAGGATTGTCTCCTCGGGCTTCTTAAATGTCAGTGGATGCTACAGTAAAGCTGCTTTAAAGCAGCCATTTTGTACGCTTCTTTAACACGATTCATTGTTTGTTTTTTGACTTTCTACCACTATTCCTCTGGAAGAATTTATCTTCTTTGCACATCTTACTTAAAGGAGAGGTTCATATTTTATCAAGTCTATCTCAAAACTACTCACAGATTCATATGTTCATTGACTGCTGTAATTGTTCCTCATGTCCATACTGAACTGGAGATCCCTTTAGTTAATCAAGTGGGGATCTTTTGATTTGCAATAATTTGCTGTGACAGACAGTGTGTCCTTGCTGAAACATTAGGATAGTGACACATGCAGTGAATCCTTGATCCCTTAAACAAAGACATTAGATCTGTATAGGAACACAGAGTGGTGCATGCTGAGCTGAGAGGATTTTAATGTCTTGCTCAAGAGCACTTGACTAGGGTAGATGTTTGCTGGCATCAGCTTCAGCTTGACTAAAGTCACTTCTTTGCCCTCTGATTTGTGTTCCAAGTGTTCCAATTGTTCTCAAACCTTTTTAGATGATGCAATTTTATGTTTTGAAGGTATGTGTACATTTTCACCAGCTATTGTTTCAATATTTCTTGAATGTTGAGGACTGAAAATTCTGTAATCTGCATCTGTAGGGAAAAAAACAAACTAGTGCAGCGCCTTTCTATGTTTTTTAAGTCAACTTGATAGAAATAGATCATAGACTAGGAATCAACTTCCATGACATTCTTTCATCATCTGGTCACATATTAAATTATTGTGATGTTTTTGTTGATATTAATGTGTGTACCTGTCATCGTGACATTTTTAGTGTGAGAAAGCCCTGACCCTTTAATGCTGTGTGTTTTACATCCCAGTACACTGAAACCCAAAAACCTGAGGCTCAGTTTCTATCAGTAGTGGCTGTACAGGTGAGAAGTACGTGAGAGTAAAGCAGGGCGTTGCTGAAAAGTCCAAGATTGTGCAGTCAGCCTGAGTAAATAAATTAAACAAGCCTTGTTATTCCAGGTGGTGTTTTGGTGTAGGTGGGGAAAGAAACAGTGAGTGTTAATGTTGCCAAGTGCTGATGTTAGCTTCATCACACGTATTTATACGTGATGTCATTTACTGTTCAACTGTGATGCATGGCTGGCAGATTAATTCATGCCCAGTTACATTTGGATTGATTTCTAACAATGTGGCTTACTAAGTAGACATCAAAGAAAAAGGCTTGGACTTAGATATGCTATTAAAAACACACAGAAAAAGCATTTACAAACAGCTAGAATCCATTTTTGTTTTTTTGATGCAATATGATATTGCATGATTGGTTTATCTCATATGATCAGAATAGATCAACACAAAAAACATAAGGTGTTATGCAGACAGCAACTTCCAGAGAATTCATATATGTGTCACTCTTGTTCCTAGGTCTCTTTAAAAAAAAGATCACAATCTCAGTGAGACTATCTGCTTCCAGGAGGAAATTAAATGATTATAGAACTTGTCTGACGGGAAAGAAATAAGAAAGAATAAGAATAAATTAAGCTTTGAAACAGTTTTGCATTACCATAAGATCTTAATGACTGCTGTATTATGACTGTCAGGCTGAGTAAAGTAAAACATAATGAACTGCATTTACTATTCCTCTGCAGCATTTACCCAAACACCATTTATAGATATAAACATAAAACATTTTATACTGCCAGTGATTTTTCTTTATGGAGCAAGTCAAGCTTAAAATACAACCAAACAAACAAAACTATTACTTTAAATACATTATTTTAAAGTAATAATTGCAAATTTATATGGAATTTAGTTTTACTGAAATTTGATCTGTTTTTTGGCCTGTGAGAATGTGTGTTTTCATGGAAAAAAAGATCTGACAGGAGACTGACTTCAACAGGTGTGAGGACACACACAAACACACACACAGACACACACACAGCAGGAGACAACAGAACAGGAGGGTAATGATGTTACTAGAAATAGCTCCTACCCTTGTTGAGGAAAGGAGGGTAGGAGAGTGTGTGTGGAGAGTGTGTGTGTGTGTTGATTGTTCAGCCATTCAGTTGGCAGTTTTGTGGAGCCTTCCACCCTTCAGCAGCAGCTCCTTCCTCTGGGAATCTGGGTTTGGTTCAGCAGCAGTTTTCCCAGGGAACAGGTCGGTAAGGATAATTTTAGTGAGTAAATTCAGTGTGGTATGTTTGGCAGCATTAGACCTAAAAATGTTGGCTTTGGGGCGTGGGACGTTGCTTTGCCTCTAAGTCAATTTATTCTTGAGCAATGTTATCCAAAAATGTACTCTTTTTTTTTCCTAAAACAACAAGACATGGTATCAGTAGTTAGTGTGAGTATAAAGTGAACAGTAAAAGTTTAACATTAACTTTGACCAGATTTGGTCCTTTTTAAGATAGATAGCAATCAAAGTAAAGGTTGCATCGGAACAACTGAAGCCTCAAGTGTTGATACCAGCTTAAATAGATTTTTCCAGTATTGTGTTGCTGCATTGGCTCACTGAATATTATTGGGAGTCATTTGAGGATTCAAAGGATGAACTGACAGAGCAATGAAACATTGCATAACAAAATGGAATTTGTTTTTCTCATGACTTAGTTTGTGTTTTGATGCTTTTGATGCAGTGTGAGAAAAAATGTGCGTGGTGTGTGTACTAAAGCATGCAATAATGAAGTCCTGACATGATGTATTTGTTTTACTTGGGCTTTTTTGTGACTTAATATTTTCCAGTAGGACTTACAAAGCAACTCAAGCTGAAACTTTATTAAAAATTGTGTTCTGTTGAGAAAAACCTTGTACTGTGTGATGTGTGTATATATGTGTAGGATAACCCTTTTGTATGAAGTTTCCAGGTATTTTATACTTATTGAATCAGGAGAAGATAAACGTTATTGTCATCTGCTTTGTTTATTTCAGTCTTTATTCTGTTATACGTGGTCTAACATAACAGGAAATGCTGTAACGCAACACTGTGTGTAATAATAACTGATGTCTAATACGCTTTACACAGTATGTTTACTTGCGCTATTTTTCCAAAGAAGTTGACAACATTAGATTATGAGATATTACTTTATGTAACTATCTTTTTTATCATCTATTACCTTTCTTCTTGTCTCTTTCAAGTGCTAGATTAAATAAAGTGATAAAAGCTTTGCATCATCTTGTTTTTTTTTTCATCTTTCCTCCAGCACTATATTAGAGGAGGAGAAGCTCCAGCAGAAGGAGAGGAGCAGGATGGAGATGAGGAGACAGGTCACTGTTTCTTGGGACTCTGGTGGGTCTGATGAAGCACCACCAAAAGTAAGGCGCTACTACACCACACATGTTTGTGCCTCTGTCTGTCTGCTTGTGTATGTTTGTATGAGCCCAACAGGTGAAGTGATAAAGAGAATTTGTCATGCCTGTTATGTTTGTTGTGAGAAACCCTGTCATTTCAACTCTCATGCGCTTTTATATGCTCTCATGTTAAGTTAGTTATAAATGTACTGTTGTCTTCGCTGTATAACCATTGAAGAGCATTGAAGTGATTTAACTGGTAATTTATTTGATTAAATGAATTCCTCTTTTGCTGAAGTCGGTGGGGTTCCATCGCCATGATGATCAAGGTCAAGAAAAACCAATGTGATTAGGTTTGAGTGCTTGAATCCAGGCTTTCTAACAAGGACTGTCAGTTGCATGTAGCAAAATCCCATATAAAAGGAAAAAATGCCCTTACACATAAAGGAGATGCTCTCCAGATGCAAAAAGCTGACAAAATGTGAAAAAGGTTTGTGTTTTGGCCATTGAATAATTAACCATGCGAGCTTTCTGTCACATATTTACATGTTTTGTCAGCCTTTAGATATGTAATAAATTGACTCTGTCCTGCATCTGAAAAGAAGCATATGTTTTATCAGTGCACAGTCATTTTTTCCCACTTGAGTCTTTTAATAACCCTGTGAAGGTTTGAATTACAGTCTTTAGATTACAACTAGGTGACTTACTGGGTTTGGTTATGTATAATTCTCATAAATTATAAGCTTTTACAAAAGTAACGTCACTTTTTTAGATTTTCTTTTTGCAAGTTCAGAAGCCCCACCCCCTCCTCCACTAGTACCATCCCACCTCACAGCTTGTTGCCCCAGCTGCTGGCTGCTTGCCCCAAACTTACTCTCCCCATGCCCCTGCTGTTAGCATCTGTTAACTGCTTCTGTAGGCTACAGCTAAAGCCATATGTCAGAGCAAGTGTTGTAATCTAGGTAAGATTGAGGGACTGTTGCTTTTTCCCAAGACGTCATGATGCAGTTGTCCCTTAAATTTAAATTTGGCAGCAGGCAGTATTTAAAAAAAAGTATTAAAAAAAAAAATTAAATGTTTTCTTAGAAGTGAAAGCCTTTCCACTGGTGTTTTCTCCTCAGAGGCACAGCTGCTGTATGGCTTTGCTTGCATTCATGCATATTTCTGTCTGTGCTTCACTTGATCCTTGTCTCTCCCACCTGTCTCCTTTTTTTGTCTGTCTTGTATGATACCTTCTTTATTTCCTTTTCTCCTTCCTCTACCTTTGTTTCTCTGTCTGCAGCCCAGCCGTCGTCCCTCGCTGCAGCCCACCTTCAGTCTGGATTGTCTTTCTGCTCCCTCTTCTCACCACCATTGCCATCCAAACCAGCGCTTTGCCTCACAGCTTTCCCTCTGCCTTGGAAACCCTCATCCTTCGTCTCCCTGCACCTCCTCTCACCAACCCACTCTTCCACTCTTACCATCATCGTTGCATTTTCCCCATCACTTTTCCTCCTCTCCCAATCCTCAACCTCAATCACCTTCCCTTCAAAACAACATGCACTACTCTCAGCAAAACACCAAGTTCAGTTCTGAATCTAAAGCTCATCCTAGCTCATCCCTACAATCTCATGCTAACTTCAGTTCTCCACCTTACACAAGTTCAGACAGTCTGTCCAACGGCAGCTGCCCCCACAACAGCCACCTGCTCTGTTCATCCCAGCCAGACAACTCACACTCCCATCCCTGGCACTTCACCACACTCCTTTCCCAGTCTAGTCCTAACCTTAACTCTCTGCCCCGCAGCTTGTCAAATGTTTGTCCCTACACCCTCCAGAACATCCAAGCAAAGTCAAACTCTAATCTTAAAACCCTGCTGTTGCCCAACTTTCACCCTGGCTGCCAAACTAATCCCAGTACCCCATTACAACTTGACTCTGACCCCCACCACCAACCCCCTGCTGTGAAGTCATGTGGGAGGACCCCACTGATCTCTCCTGCCCCCCTCACTCCCACAGACACACAGAGATTCCTCCCTGTCCCATCTACTCTGCCTTCCACTAACCACCGTCCACCTGGTCGAATGCCAAGCCTCACTGTAACTACACATCCACCTTTTCCCACCTCTTGCTCTGAAAGACCCATGTCCAGACCTTTGAAGGCAGGTGGTGTACTGTTAAAACTGCACCAAAGCTGTTTTTAAGTAACAAAAACAAACCTGTGCATCGACATCAAAAAAAGTTGCCACATTCATTTTTGTAGCCCTTTTGATAAATGTCCAGAGGGATTAGAGGGAAACTCCAGATTCCAAGATTTAAAAGTTCAGATGAGATCAGTCAGGTCTTTTGAACAAAAAGAGCAAAACATTACGTTAAAGTTTGATCTATGAGACTGCTGGCCATGGATACATCTCTACCTTTTGTATCTTCAGTCCCTCTGCACTTATTTATGTCATGAGGAATTTAATCCTTTTTTTTTCTTTTTTTTCAAGCAAAAAATACAATTATCAGAAAGAAATTGGCCGTGCAAAATGCTTAAAATTCCTATTCATGTCCAGGACAGAAATTCATATTTTTTTACTTGCACACAAAACAATGTTGCAACATTTTTTGATGGGTTACTTTAATAACATATCAGACTAAACTCAATAACATCTTTGAATCATTAATTACAACTGAGTGCAGTGATTTTTCATACAATGTTTTCTAACATCAGTGACTATATATAAGCTTGTTATGCTTCACCTAACGGCATGCTTTTTCTGTGTTGGACAGGCTGTTGAATGTCCTCTGACATGGCTGAATGCAGATATGCAGCATCTGTTTGCTTCAGGCATTGTGTTGATGTGTCCTTGTATACATGCAACCTATTTCTGTAGCCTGTTCATGAAGCCTTCCTTAAACCCTTAATCCACTGGCTAACAGTCAGACCCATGTAAAACCTGTAGAACTTGAATACAGTGTTTTAGTTATATGCCAGAATAATTGAATAGAAGTGATCAGCTTGGTCAGCTTATACATTTTACTGGAATGAGCTTAAAAGAGATGTTAGACCCATTTTTTTATTCCAAAAAAATCATCGCCTACCACTTCGTAATGCCACAGATCTCAGCTCCAAGTATTAGCCATGTCCAAAAGGAAAGAGCTTTATCTTATATAACTTGTATTATAATTCAATATAGTGCCATTATTCTGCATTCTCTACTGACTTCAGTCACATTGATATAGTGCTTTCAATACTGAAGCTTGTAAGAATGTGTGAAGCCTCCGATTGAGACAGTTACTATATATACATAAAGAGCTAGCTAGCAGGTCGGCCTCTGCTTAAGCCTGTTTATACACAGCTGGTATTCTGTCACCTTGACCTGTTGGGTGCAGGCCAGTAGTAGCACACATTAGCATGTTTTGGTAGGTGACCCTTTTGTCCTCCCCCTGAACTATTACTCCACACTACCCAGCATTCAATGCCGGAAAAGTTTTTAAAACATAATCATCATCATGTGCAAAAAAAATTGCTTTTACAAGAAGAGATGAGGCCCCAGCAAGAAATCAATGATTGAAACATGAAAGAAATATAGTCCAGCTGTATAAGACTTATTTTCAGTCAGTTGTCTTAAGACCGGTCATAAGTTAAATCCTTTCAACAGCTGGATTCTGGTCCATTTATAAGTATCTCTGAGATATTTCTGTTGCACGCATGTTTTGACTGCACTCTGACCCTTATGCTGCTTTCGTGGGAGTCAGTGATTTATGCCCCAGAGGTTGATACACGGAGTTAAAATAAAACCTTAATTACATTGTGCTACTCAACATTCCTGAAATTCTTATGGAGCCATGCTGTGGTTCTTATGCCATGTGCATCACAACAACAGGTTAATTCTAAAAAGAATCCCAAGTACTTTATGTTAAAAATATGCTGCCCTTGATGTATGTAATGTTTTGAATGGTTTGTAAATCTCCTTATTTATCCTACAACCCAAAACTGACTTTGCATGTTCACACTTTTTATCTGCTAAAGACTTACCTTGAACCAACAATGATCTGCTCATCCATCTACTATTTTTTCTAACAACACATAGCCATGCATTTTTTTACCAGATGCAAAGCACCTCATCAGAAATCATAGTAGCAACCAAATGCATATTTATTTTGAGGTTTGCTGTTTCTCAATTAGGCTTAAATGCTTGTGCTGTGCTAGGGGCACCGATCTAAAAATCGTTTAGCATATTTTCCTTGCAACCAGAGGGCACACATTGCCACATCTGTAGGTGTAAACTGGTGCTGCTGTTACTTGTTTTGCCCATAAATGGCACATCTGGACACATGGAAACATTGCACTTGGTTACAGTGTGTACCCTATTTCTGTCTTACCCTCGTTAGACTATCCTTTGACTTTATCCTCCCCTTTCAGTCTGTCTGTCTGTCTGTCTGACTGTTGGTTATCATTGTGTTTATTTCTAGGGAAACCTTTGGCCACCACATGGCTGTGAATTTGTTTTTGTTCTTGTTAAAGGTGAACTATGCAACTTTTTTTAATGATGCACTGACTGTTTGGCACTTTTTAATTTCATTGTACCTGTTACAATGACAATAAAGGACTATTCTATTCTGTTCTATTCTATTCTATTCTATTCTATTCTATTCTATTCTATTTTTATTAACATTTTTAGTCACATATTTGTTGAGGGGCAATGTGGTCTTTTCTTTGTGCCTCAATAAGTTTTACAAATGTTAATGGATGGAAAATCAATCTAATTGTCATCTTTGCTCTTGCAAACTGCTGTGTCTTCCATCAAGATCTCTGTTTTGTTGTTTATTTTTAGGCCTGTGAAAAAGCTGCATAGTGCACCTTTAAGGAACATTGTTGTCCGTCCATGTGTGAGCATGTTAAAATTTGGGTTTCAACGATCATCAGTGTTGACAATCGTGATATAGGGGAAAAAAATATTGAAACTGTGTTTTCAATACACATATGATAATATCAATAACATGGTGCCTGTTAAACAAATTAAACCATTTTTTCTGTTATCACTCTATCACAGTTGGTGGCAGTAATGCACCTAATGCTGGTTGTCATCTGATATAACATGTAAAAAAATTCAAATTATAGTAACAGACTCTCTCTACACTTTCCTACACTTTCATGTTGAATGCAATTTATTCGTCAAAAAAGACTAAATTCACAATAAATAAATATAATATTGTGACAACCCTATTTTACAACATGCTGTTCGTTTCTGTTTTGGAGAGTTTTTAAGCTCTTGTTTGTCTCGTCTTTTTGTCTTGTCTGTTTCTCTGTGTCCTTCCTACTATTTTCTCTTTTTTTTTTGTCTCCCTCCATCCCTCCCTTTGTTTCTTTTCTGTCTGTTTCCCTCCCTGTGTGTCTGTATGTCTCGCTGTCGGAGGTGTGGTCCAGAGAAAGCTACTATGAGAGGCTTTGGAAGGTAGAGGTTAAAACACTGTCATGCTAGAAATTAGCTCTGTGTTAGAGAAGCTTAGGTGATACAGAGAAAGGTCCTCAGTCATCCCAGGAGGGGAACCTGTTCACTTCCAACTCCTTCATCTCAGCAAAAAAATCCCCAGGAGAAGAAACAAGGCTGTGGGTTCACCAAGCACTTCTATTTTTAGCTACTGGTGCCCAGCAAAGGAATAGAAAAGAATAGAGACAAAATGAGAGAAACAGATTTACTCTCTTCTGTTCCTGCAGCCAGCAGCTTAGACCAAAAGACTTTTTCTTGAAGTTAGTGTGCAAATTAATAATTTACCCCACATTTTTTTTCTTGTAACTTTTTTAGCTGCAGCATATGTTTTTTTCAATTAAACTAGAAAAAAGCCAGAGCTTTAAAGAGAGGTCTTTGGTGAACTTGCAACCATAACACTTGTTACACATCTGCATAACATCTAACCAGAGATTCTACTGGTCGATTGTCCCTGACTTTGACATAGTTCATACAGGTAATCCATGGGTGTTGATGTTTGTAACATACAGGTTGTAGTTAGTACCACATTAACTAACAGCTTGCTGGACTTGCAGCCCAGTGGGTGTTCCCTGTTTTGATCGACAGCTAACCCAGCCACACAAACAACTCCTGGAGGTTTGTGTGTTGATTGTCTGAATGAGCCAGTGTCCCAAATTGTAAAATAACGTTCAGTGTGTGAAAAAAGATAAACAAGCTTTGTAAATGTATTTTTTATCCCTCCTCTCTGTCCCTCTCTGTCTGTCTGTAGCCCAGTAGACCAGGATATCCGAGTCCTCGTTCCAGTGAAGGTTTTTACCCTGGTTCCCAACATCCTGGACACTACCAGGTATGAAGATGAACTCCACAGACAACACAAGACTAAATCCTCTTTTGCTGCAGTTGTGATCAATATATAGTTACAAAGCTCAAAAAGTATCACATTTCCTCAAATAAGAGCTGGGTCTTAAATAATGGCAGGGGGCTTGGTTAAAACAAACTTACAGAGGACTTAATCAGGAAAAAAGGGGGCCACATATGGAATAAAAAAAAGAAAAAAATATATATTAATGACATTAATACTCTGTTCTTATCAAACAAAAGAAATTTTAAAATGAAAACCTGCCTCATATTACAAGCCTCACTCATATAAAGGCCTGCCTTGGCAGTGGAGGTAAATAAAGACCCATGTCACTATATGAGGCAATAAGACAGTTGATAATTTATTTACAATGTGTACAGTTTCTAGTCTTTAACATGTGGTGTCAGACAAGACAAGTGTATTTGAATAGTGCATTACTGAGGATAGATGGTGTTGTTTTGACTTCTTTCATTAAGGTGATTCAAAGTGTTTAAATAAAGCATCAAACCAAAAAAGTACGACGAAAGTTAAGGTAAAAGCCATTTTAAAGTAAATTAAAAAGATTAAAACACTAAGAAAAACAGTATAAGGAAATGTGTAAGGGTGGTGATAAAGAGAACTGATAACAGACTGACAGTGACTCTCTCTCTCCTCCCTCTCTGGCTCAGATGGCAGGGTACCCCGGCCCTCACACCTTGCCCTCAGTGCCCAGCGCCCTCTACCCTCCACAGGCTACAATGCTGGACACACACCACGCGCACACACACCCTCGCCACCATGTCCACACACACTCACACGCACAGCACCTTCCCCCACCACATGGACACGACATGGCAGTGTGGGGCTCTGCTATGGAGGTAAGAGACCAACTTTATAATTATAACACATACAAAAACATAAACATACATACACACACAAACACATTTAGATTTTGGGAAGACATTGCATGACAATGTCGTCAGTTTGTTATGGACGCAGCAGGTTATAGAGCTTGCATATATTCACACAGGTCACTTTAATAAATGATAAAGATTTGAAAAAAGCTCTTTTCTTAAGTGGATCATTCTTGGGTCAGGGTTAGAGTTTACAGTCTAAATATTTTACCAAATTTCAGTGATTTTTGTGAGGTGAGGTGTCTGCACAGGGACCTAAGGATACTAAAAAACAATAAAAAACAATACCCACCCTAACAACAGCCTGTTCACCCCGCTGCTCTCTGGGGGGAGATAAAGACGTATCTGCTGCAGCACCACCAGTCTGAAGAACAGCTGTTATCCTCAAGCTGAGAGATTTCTCAACCTCTTCTTAGAACTCAAATGAAAAAAAAATATTTGTTATGTTTTATTTTCATTAACTTTTGAATTATTTACTAATTTGTGTAATTTTCTGTTTCAGTAGTAACATAAGGATTACAGCTGTATTTCATTATACAACCTTGAACTTCTGAAAATTTTATATTTTTGGTTCAGTTTTTTAATATTTGGATTTTTTTTCATTCTGATAACATGTTTTCTTGAAGATAAAAGACAAAATCTTCCTATCAGTAAAAAATTCATTTGTCTCCTGGCAGCCTTAAAAGACTGAAAACTGGAAAAGTTCCACCTGCGCAACGAGTCTTGTCCACAAATTTACTCAATAATCCAAATATTTAAACCAACAATCCCATAATGTCCATTATTTCTAGTGTGCTTGTTCATCATCTCAGTTCAGCCCCTCATCAGTCTGGTGTATGTGTGTGTCCTGTGTGCATGATTGTCCTCATCTGTGACTTTGTGTTGGTGTGCATATCTGTTGCCATGCCTGTCTTCTGTTGCATGTTTGTATTGTGTTTGTGTATGTGTGTATGTGTGTATGTAGGACAGGGCTGTAGACATGCAGCAGTGTGTAGGCCAGCAGTGCCTTTTAATGGAGGAACAGCTGATGATACAACAACAGCAGATGGAGGAGGACCAGAGGTGGCTGGAACAGGAGGAAAGGCTGCTGGTAACACACAAATTGGCAACTGCACTCTCACACACACACACAATTAATAAACAATACTAAGGATGTTACAGGAGATTTGACTTAACTTTCTACTTTTAGCTGCTGTATTTCAAGCAAAGACTTAAAAGACAGATTAGATTTATTTGTACCTCAGAGGCAAATAAGTAAAGACTTGCTGTCACATTTTGCAACATTAGAAAACATTTTCAGTACATCTGCAATACCAGGAAGATTTCAGTGCAGAAAAGTACAGATTGAGAAAAAGCTACGTGTCCCTTTTTTGTGTGTTGGTGGTGTGCATGGTACAGTGTTATCCTTATCTGTAATGCAAAGTTTTATTTTCTGTCAGTTGCACAGTTGAAAATCATTTTTTTAATTTCTATGGTGCATGTTGTGTTTTTGTAAATTTGTTTTTGGACTCTCTGAAATTCCTCACAAATGTTAATAATAATAATTGTAAAAGCAAAATAGATCTTAAATCTGCACCAGAAAAGATGTTTGTCTTCAGCTACAGTCAATGTGAAACAAAGTGATAATGCTTTTACAAAGATAACTGAGCTTATTAAAATATTACTAGAACCAAGACAGTGACAACAGGTTACCCTTTTCTTTGAGTCACTTCCGTGGTGACCATGCTCTGATCTTCAATAATACAAATGAATGGAAGGATTTTCTAGGATCAGTTAAGAACTACAGTGTTTGGAAGTTAAACACGATTGACTAATGCTCTTATGGCATTCCTCTGGTGACTATATGACAGTACATACAATACATACACTGATCTTTTGGGAAACGTGCACCATTTTTAATAAACATACCTATAGAACAACAATAATAACTGTAAGACATTTAGTGGTAAATTAAATCCAGTGAAACTCACAAACGCAAAGATAAAGAACAAAGTGTTTGTGGCTGTGTTGTGTGAAAAGTGTTAACTTTTGATGGAGAGACCCTCTGACATAAAAACAATGGGGGAGAGAGGGAGGGACGTTTCTCGTGCATATTTCTGTGAACGTTGATTGAAGGAGCTGTCTGGGGTTTCTGCTCAAGAATTTTATTGTATGTGTGCATGTGTGTGTGTGTGTTTGTGTGTATGTATGTGTATATGTGTGTATGGGTGAATGTATAGTGTATGTGTGTGTGTGTGTGCATGTGTGTGTGTGTGTTTGTGAGTGAGTGTGTGTGTGAGTGAGTTTGTAGGCAGGTGTGGCCTGTGTGAATTCCTGGCTAATGATAGGCTTAGAGAATCTGACAGCCCAGTCAACAGTCTGTCTTTGACCCACAACCACTAACTGACAACACACAAGATTACTGAAGCTGGGGAGGCACATAAATGTACGTGTGTGAGTGTGAGTGTGTGTGTGTGTATGTGTGTGTGAGTGTGAGTGTGTGCATGTTGTAGGCTGGCTGGTTTTTATAAAACTTTCACTTCAGGGAGGGGCGTGGCTGGGGGGGGGGGGGGGGGGTAGGGTAACGGGAGACGTGGGTTCCACACGGACGAATTTTTTGCACCCGCCCCAACCCCACACTGACACCACCCCCCCCATACACCCCCGCCCC
>JAQMCX010000057.1:9721122-9872849 GCA_029814765.1 Acanthurus leucopareius | reverse complement strand
GGCTGGCTGGTTTTTATAAAAACTTTCACTTCAGGGTGGGGCGTGGTTGGGGGGGTAGGAGAAGGGTAGACTTGCTTGCAACACTGACGACTTTTTGGCAGCAGCTCCATCCCTCCTCTTCCTCCTCCCTCCTCTTCCTCCCCTTCCCTCTCTCCGTGCGTCAGAGTCAGATATAAGTGTGCTGGAGGCAGGAAGCTGGAGTTGAATCTAAATTCTTGACTTGATGAAACTGCTGGCAGGATACGGGACAGTGGACAGACAGGCAGTTAGACAGGAAAACACTCATAGTCAAAGTCATTGAAGCAGACAGAGAAGAAGAGATACAAGGACAATAAGATCAGAGCCCGATAGCATCACAGACACAACATTTTCAACAGCTCGGACACAAGCGCTTCATCAGACAACTTTGATGAACTCAAAGGCAATGTTGGTCTTCAAGTCATGTCTTGGAAAACTGGTAGGCAAAGATGAGTGTGAGAGAAATCTGCTGCTTTGTTATGTGTGCCAAGGTTTTTCTGTGCGTTTTCTATTCGGCTAACATTTCATGGACAGCAGCCCAGTGTTGGGGTTAAACCTTAATCTGAAAAGTTGTTTGTGTTGTAAGAAGTTTGCCTGTAGGAGGGAAAGTCCTGCGTGTTTGGATCCTGCAGCTTTGTGCAGAGTGTTTCTGGTTTAACGTGAAGTCTCATGCAGGCATACTGTTTGGATGTGTTTGGATGGTTTTTGTGTGTGTGTGTGAGCTTCACTGCTGTGGTTCACTCATTCATTTGCTCATTCACATAATCATTGTGAGACTTAAAACTAAACTTGGATTCAGAGAGTTGACTTGATTGACTTTGACCTTAGTTATTTAGTTCCGAGTATAAACTGTCAATAAGTTATGAATTACAGTCTACCTGTTGTGCTGTTTTCTTTAGGTTTTATATGGTAGCAAATCAGTCAGTCTGCTGGTTTTAGTGACAAAATTTGAACCATGTAATGCACCAGTCGGACAGCAGCATGGGTAATACACACTGTAGAGCTGATGACATGCCAGAAAAGGGTTTTTGTCCCGGAGACCATCCCAAGGTTCAAAGCCCAAATAGTTCTTTTGGAGTTAAAATCAGAAAATCTGAATTAATTTGCTTAAGTGTTAATACAAAACTTCTATCTGTGAATGTCCAATTGGCAAAGCAAATTTAGTTAAACCAGCTTAACATCTACTTAAATGCTGTTGATGTGTGGAGATCATTTTATGTTTATTTGTGTGTGTTTAGAAACCGGACTCTAGAAGTTCTAGAGGGAGTCTGGACCGAGAAGACAGTGGACTTCAGCCTCCGGTAAGCTTCTTTTTTTAGTGTAATCACTATCTGTTTTTTGTCTTCATCCATGTTGTTGTTAGTTGGTGTTACTTGTGCACACAGTGGGACAGCAGTGCATGCTTTCACTGTCCTGAATGAATTTCTCTGGAACAAACTGTTCTCAAACTGGAGTCACTGGCATTGGCAGCAGTGTGTGTTTGTTTTGATAGGAGCTGAAGGGATTGATCTAGGAGCAGGAAGTGACCTGTTTGGGGGGGGGCGGGTCAGCAATGAGGGGTCAGTGGATTCCCACAACATCCCCAGTTATTAATAGAATGCTGTTGCATGAAAACAAGCATTAACATCATTTATCTCTTTGTCCCAGTGTTGCACACTGTAGCCTGCAGCTCACTGTGCTCTGCACAAGTGTCTCCATAACTAAATATGGACTTCTGAGGGTCAAAAGCACCATTGGAGTAAAATATGGTGGATCTTCTGTATGCACAAGAATATGCGTCTGCCAGATGTTGCTTTTAACATTAAAGTCAGCACTGGCAGCTTTAAAGTCATTGCTATGAGCTTAAATGTGTAATACTTTACATTTTAGCATTAAAACATATGAAAAAAAGACTGTAGTATGTGTTATGATCAGTTGTGTACTCACAGTATCCAAATGTTCCAGGAAAGTTCAAACTCAAAGAAATCTGTGCTTCCATTCAAGGTAACTGTCTTTCATTTTGTCACCACCAGTCAAGGAGCGAGGAAGAAAGTGAACACATGTGACTAAATGTAATCTGAATAAAACTTAAACACATCACCCCATCTGTGAATGTTTCTGCCTGAGTCAGTCAGATATATTTTCATTTGCAGTGGTGTCTGTTAAGCAATAAAATAAACAAATCCAATGATCCCACGCTACTTCACAATGTCATCAAACTTTGTGTTTGTTTTGTTTTAATTGAAAAACCCCCAGTGGCAGAAATTACATGCTGTGTGTTTAAACAGCTCCTTTGCATATAATTCCTATGTATATAATGTATTAAAAGATCAGTTTATTTGAGATAAATTGTAGTTTTTTGCAAGTAGTAGTTTCAGCTTTCTCAAATGTAAATTTTAGCTGCTTTCTTTCAGTCTCCCTTTTAATAAAAATTGAATACCTTTGAGTTGGTTGACGAAAATTACAACAGGCATCTCCTGACATTTGAGGACCAGTTATTTACTATTATTAATCAGCAAATGTATTGATGATTTGAAATAATCATCAGTGGAAGCCACATCATATGAATATGTGCAAACATGCTACTCTACCAGTGTTTGTGCAAGAAGACATGATCTGTGGCTTTTTCATTTGCGATCACTTAAGAGAGTAAACCACATCACTTTTTAAATGGAGTCCAGTGCTATCAGTGATTTGCACCCTGACAGATGCACATTTTGAACAATAACTTCATCACTTTTTTACTCCATGGTTTCTAGAAAGAAGAAACTGGGGTGTTTTTGTTTAGCCTCTCTGTGACGGAGTTCCCTCTCTTGAACCCAAATGATTTTTATCTTAAGGCTGTAGTATGACTTTATCCCAATTTTTGGAATCTTGCGAGCTGAACACAGACTTGCATGTTGATGTCTGTAATGTTCCCGCTGCCAGCAGAGGAAAGTTGTTGTAGCAGTCTGGGCCAGATATTTCTGTCTCTGTAATCCATCTCTCTGCTTGTCCTGCTCCTCCCATTTGAATGGTCGTGGTTTGTGGTGGGAAAATCTCCCCTGTTTGTGTGTGTGTGAGCGCGTTTGTGTGTGTAAAATGTAGAGTATTTTTGGGTGTCGTGGTAGTCAGACCACAACACTCTAATGGCACAAAGGCTTTGGAAGTGCTCTGTTCTGTTTTCTCACACAGAGAAAACAACAAAGATTCAGTAATAATACAACAAAGTAAATCTGTGTTTCTCGCCTTCCACCACCAGAGACTGTTGTGGCATCATTTTATGCTCACAACCATCAAATCATGAGGACGTGCTGCAGGACTTTTTCCAGTTTTATGAGGGTAGCACTAACTTAGGAAATGCTTTTTTTTTGTAATCCCTGTGCAGCCAGACAGAATATTTTTGTTAACACAGTGCTAGACCACACACCACTGAAAACAGAAACGGCTCCTCAACTGGAGACGGCTGTGGACTCATTGTGTTTTACAGGAACAAATTGATTCGCCGTGTTGTGTGACGAGAGAATTAAATCGGACTCTTTAAATGTTTCAGAGCTGGCTGGTGGTTTTTGCTCGTGAAGCTTCTGATTATGTGTGTGACAGCAAATGCTAACCAAAAGTTTTGTTGTTGTGTTTTGTTTGTTTGTTTGTGCAGACAGGAAACCAGCACATATACCAGCCCGTTGGAAAACCAGGTAATAGAGAAGCCTATAATGATCTATAATTTATGGTCACACAACTACTATTGTCTCACTCTGGCTTCCCTTTCTGTCTCTTAATCTGCTAAAGTATGCAGTTTACACATATTACATTACAAAGCTCTGTTTTGCTCTTCCTTACTTTCCGTACACAGAATCTGCCTGCAGTTTACAGTCTGTTGCCACAGTATGATTGTGAACTGTGCAGCCTGCAGTCAGGCTAGCAAGTAAACCAGCCTCTGTTTATATGGACTCAGACAGCATTTCCAGCTGTAGTGTGTAGTGTGCTTAGAGCATAAACACACCCACCCTGCAAGCAGCCAAAAATGGCTTTACAGTTGGGAGATTTTTAAGGAGAGTTTTCATTTTTCTGTATAAGGAACTGTGTTTTTACACTGCACTCAGACCAGTTTCATTCTATTTTTATTAGTGAATTTCTCATGCATTTGTAGAGCTGAAACTATTAGCTAATTGGTCAATCTAGAGAGAATTAATTGACAAAACAATGCGATATTCAGGTAGTTGTTTTAGATGTTTTATCAAGCTAAATCACTGAGATTATTTTTGATCCCAGCTTCTCAAATGTGAGGATTTACTGCTTTTCCATGTATTAAAGCACTGAATGTGACTGAACTAAATATACTTGGGTTTTTGACAAATCAGGATTTTAGTTTTTACTTTTTTCAGAGATCAAATAATTAACCAATAATGAAAATAATCTAATGATGCCAACATGAATTACCACATCAGTTTGGGATACCTCGGTCCCCCTGCAAGTACTGTCGCTAAATGTAAAAGTGCACTTTGTCCTGATCTTGTACACGGCTGTAGATCTTTGAGGAATTTTTTTTTTAATACACTTGCATATGTTTTTGCAGAGCATGCAGCCCCCCCAAAGAAACCCCCTCGACCCGGGGCCCAGAGCCAAGTGGGCAGTCTGGCCTGTCTAAATACTGGAGACAGTTACAATGATGGAGTCAAGGTACACACACATACAGTAACACACCAATAATACAAGCACACAAACATGCTAATAAATAATGCAAACACCAAAGAATGTACAGAAACAACCTACAAGAATTGACAAGAATACATTTACCAAATATAGGTTGCATGTTTCTTGATGCTCTGAGCATTAATGTTTTCTTCTTTCCCCTTGGCTGCTCCCTCTCTCCCTCCCCTCCTCTCCCTCCTCTCCCTCCACCTCCTCCACTCTGCCTTACTGTTGACCCCTAGCCCTGGCGGGTAAGCAGCACACTGTCTGTGTGTGTTTACTGTGCGTCTTGTCTGCTAGTTGATCACACCTCGATTCACTCGGTCCTTTCTTCCATCTTTGATTTTTCTGTCCAACAAAATCAAATCTTAATTCTCACAGAAATGTATAAAATCATTCGTCGAGCAGTTTCCTGTGTTGTTAAAACGGCAGTCAGATTTCCTGTTTTGATCTTTTTCTCTCCCCAAACTAACATCCAAATCTACTTATTTGTGTTTGTTTTCTTATACTAACAATATTTACCTATTTATATATCTGTTATCATATTTATATATGACCCTAGAAATCCTGTAGTTTTCTTTTCTGCTTTAATCACACCAGGTAACATTTGGACTAAATGCACTAGTTAGGCAGCCAAGATAGAGTGAGAAACTTTGATACATCTTAGGCTAAGAGGTTTGTCATAATCTTGTAAAACTAAATGATGATACAGCTCTCATTTTAAAGTTTGACCTTGTCTTAATAGTAGAGGGAGTCCTTTCACTCTCTGAGGCAGATTTGTGATTATTGACTTGACAACATGAACTCAGTTTGACTCCCCTTCAGCTTTTTCCATGTCAAACCCAATCTGACTGCAGTCTGAGAGCCACCACAGTGGAACCAGATACTTTTGTTTTTGTTTTTAGATGAGCATTTGACACAGCACTCGCAGGGCATTCAGGGCTCCAGTGTTGTGACAGATGGAGTTAAGAATGTGCAGAAAAACATGTGGTTAGGTACACTGCATTACATACTGTAGTGCTAAAAAGCTCATCTGTGGCGGAAATAAATTTACAGAAAGCAAGTTAAAGTGTAGATAATCATGGATGAAGTGAGGTGCGCAGGCTAAGCCAGAGTCAATCAGAAAGAGACAACGTGAAAAACAGAACACTTTAAAGAGACACAGTTCAGAAAACAACAAGTTCACAGTGATGATAAATCAGTTCTTAAGATGCTCTTTGCTGTTCCAGCTGTTGGGTTAATTTCATTAATTATATCAAGTTGTAGCAGTATGTCACTGCCATCTAGTGGGTAGAATAAAGAACTACATGTGATGACAACTTAATATTTTATTCAAAGCTTGTCATACTTACATTCATTCACTCCATCACTTACTCATGAATCTACTCACTGATCTAAATGACACTATGTTCTTTGTGACGTTACAAAGCTCAAAAAAAGAATTTCAAACACAGTGTTTTGTACAGTGTAATA
Organism: Acanthurus leucopareius; assembly: GCA_029814765.1. Lineage (NCBI taxonomy): Eukaryota > Metazoa > Chordata > Actinopteri > Acanthuriformes > Acanthuridae > Acanthurus > Acanthurus leucopareius. The sequence continues at coordinate 9,866,708 of JAQMCX010000057.1, read as the reverse complement.
ATTTCACTTTCGATAAAGGCCCTTTGAAATCGGTTTCATTTTTTTCCCAAGTTCAGTGATTTGTTTTGTTTTTCTGCATTTAAAATTTCCTCAATTTTTTGTTTTATGATTAAATCATTTTTGTAATGGAAATTGTGTCTAACCATGCAGTGAATTAAATAAATATTAACATCTCACTGAAAAAAATCGAATCTGAAAATTGTATTGATAAAATTGTATCCACACATTGTATTTTTCTTCAGCATTGTCTTAAGTATCTTCTGTGTATCATTCTTACTTCCCTGATCTCCTCACAGTCTGTCACTCATTGCTTCTTGTGCTCTCACGGTTCAGCTGCAGCCTCAAGAGATAAGCCCGCCCCCCACCGCCAACCTGGACCGCTCCAATGACAAGGTGTACGAAAACGTGACAGGGTTGGTCAAAGCTGTGATCGAGATGTCGAGCAAGATTCAGCCGGCTCCTCCAGAGGAATACGTTCCCATGGTCAAGGTAAAAGAAGCACTTTAAAGCATTTACCCAACTCTCCTCCAAAGCTTTTAAATTCATCAGTGCTTGTCTGAGGCACGTTTGATTTGCACTGTTTCTCTCCTGAGCTGCACACATTGACCTTAAAGCTCAAGGGCATTACACAGATTAGTGCTGTTCTGTTTATACAATTTCATTTCATCTTCTCTTGACAACTGAGACAAGTTGTTTAAATGAAATGACTCTCCACAGCTCTTCAGCTCTGCACTTTCCAAATGAATAATTTGTGACTCATCTGTTAATATGTGACTCTACAGATAGAACCCTTTAACCTGAAGCCTCTCCATGAGTCCTTTTGGTTAATGCTTCTTACAGCTGTCCTTTACACTGCGTTTTTAATCTGTGTAAGAAATCTTTAAATTTCAGTTGAATGCTGTTTCCACATTGAAATGTTAAAACAGTATATTGGGAATCAGTGCCTTATCAAGACATTTCATGTTCATTTTCCCTGTTGTTCTCGTTGTTATAATTTGTCATTTGCAGGAATACAGAAAAAAAAATGTAAAAGCCTTGCAAACACTTTACCTAATTCTCTCTGTGTAATGTCTAATTGTGTCTGTTCAGGATGTTGGTTTGGCACTGAGGACGTTATTGGCCACAGTGGATGAGACTCTTCCACAACTTCCAGCCAGTACACACAGAGAGGTGATAACACAGCCAGACTTAAGCAGTAAAAATCACCTTCTCTCTACTGTAGTGTTGGTATCAGGTCGATATTTAATGCTCTGGTTTTCTTCAACAGATCGAGATGGCACAGAAACTCCTGAACTCTGACTTGGCGGAGCTGATTGGGAAGATGAAGTTGGCCCAACAATATGTGATGACCAGGTTGGTTCGAATAATAACATCACAGTAGAGACAACAGGATCATTTTAGTACCTTACATTTAGAAGACATCAGGAAATTTCCATGTTATAGACACTTCCCTTCCTTTTTTTTAATTATGGTTTCTTTATTAGTGGATGCAGTCAATCAACGAGCCTATTATTAATCCATTTAACGTCACTAATAAAATTCAGTTAGGGCACAAGAAATAACATTTAGTCAGTGACTAAAGAAATGTCAAAAAGGAAACAGAGACAGTAACCTTTTTTATCAGAGGATGTCTGCTTTCCTAGCCATAGTTGCACCTTAAAGCTATCACAAGGGGGCGCCAAAGTTAGAACCTCATCTCACTCATCTACATTCACCTGTATCAGTCTGTGTGAGTAACGTACATGTTTCTGTGTTTGCTCTCTTTTAGCCTCCAGCAGGACTATAAGAAGCAGATGCTGACAGCAGCTCACGCTCTCGCAGTCGATGCCAAGAACCTCCTGGATGTCATCGACCAGTCACGGCTCAAGATGATGGCCCAATCCCGCCCTCACTAGCCCCACGTCAGCTGAGCTGACCAACAGGAGCTGGTCTGATGTTTGAGAGGCAGCACCACTATGGTTGCTGTCAGCAGTGGAGAACTAAAGACTCCTGGACTAGATTACTGACGTCAGTCATGATGTGTGAGAGCCGACTGCTTTACATCAGAGGAGAAAACAACAGGTGTGGTACTTTGACAACAATCTGTGAAGAATCATTAGATGTTGAATCCTGTGTGAGCTGCAGTAGTCCATTCATCTGGGATTAAACTCTCCACCACTGTGACTTTCTTAATACAAGAACAGAGCAAAAACACTTCCTGAATCAGGGCCTTGGCAGCTTCATTCTCTTTGGACTGGAATAAAATGATCAGAGGTGGAAAAGCGAAGAGGAAGAGTTATGACTGTTGGTGACTTCGGGTCTGAACTTGAAAAATCGGAGCGATCGGATCGTGAACTGACATCTGGTGGATTAGTTTTAGTCGAATACAACTCTCAAGCAAAGCCATCAGAACCTGAATCGGGCTGCGTTTGATCGGCAACATATCTGCATGAATCTTCACCGCAGGAATGGACTTAGACGTCAGCCAGCAGCCATATCGGTACATATGTTGATATCATGTGTTTTGACCCCTCGATGTGAACCTCCTCCTCAGCTGAAATACCTCCACATCACCTTGGATTCTTTTGAACGAGCAGATCAAACCAGAATCAAATCTTTTCAGCTGCGATGCTTTAAGCAGATGCTTCGACAAGGAAATTCACAGCATGGGACGGTTTCTCCTTCTGTCTCTCTCTTCATCCCATTCCCGTCTTCCCTCCGTCTCGCCAGGTTTTATTTATAGACTGAGAAATTGCAGAGGAGGAGACGGAGGGGCAGACGGGTAAAGAGTATTAAAGCTTGAGGACAGTGTAGTGCTGGTCTGCTGCCTGAAGAGAGAATCCACAATCCTCTACTTTCCTCTCTATTTTACTCACTCTTCTCTCCTCATGTTCTCACTGTCCCTCTCCTTCCTGAAGTCTTCCTCAGCTCCTCTCCGAGCAGGTTTTACAGACTCCAAATGTGAAGAAACCATCTCTGTCTGGATGAACACAGCAGACAGGAAAACTCCATACTCACACTCAGTTACTCAGTGTATTCTACTCTTTTTATCGGCTGGCTCCATGTTTTTTTGTGTTGTTTTCAGCTGTCACAGTCTTCTTCCTCTATATGAACTCAATCCCAGCATTGACTCTGATGAGCATAAATGAAAAAAAAAAAAATTATGAGGGTTCGGTCTGAGTGACTGGATTCTTCCTATTTATCTAATCTCAGCCTGGTCACTGAGCTTGACTTTGTCTGTGAGGACTGTGTCTCCTCTTCTTTCCCTCCCCTCACCTAAAGCCCCCAAATCATTCAGCTGTTCCTCATAAAAGACTGATGTCACACCTTTAACTGTCCCCTCACCCACCGTCTGGTGTCACAAAGTGAATTTACCCGGAGACACAAACAAACCTCACAACTGTAACCTTTTTTGTGCTTCGACTTCTAGTTTCTGTCAGTTGTAACTCTTGAAAAATGTCCCTTCTAACAACAGGGAAGCAAACACACATGAAATGTGGAGCCACATGACTGGAATTTGTCTTGCAGACACAAAAACACTGAACTGACAGACAGACAGACAGCAGATCACCCACGTCTTTGATAATACCGACCCCACATGGAGTATGACGTACTGCTATATACTGGTGACTGTACTGGTGTAGCATGATATACTGGTATGGAGAAGAGCATATTTGCACAGCACCCAAAAAATGAAATTTAAAATAAAGTCCTAACTTTTTTTTTTTTAACCCTATTTTACCCAGATTGGATTTCCCTTGTTAGCCAGCAATGACACTATCAGACTTCTGGGTTTTCTAGGGATAAAAAATGTAAAAAAAACAATCTATTTTATCCCCTTGTTGTTGTGTAAATCTGCTCATGTTGGTATATTGTAAGCTATACTGGTGTGTATCACTAGTGAATTGTACAGAACTCGTACTAGTAAACACTGGTTTTTATTTTGTCTTCTGGGCTAAATCAGCCATCTTGTCAAATAGGAGGAAAAAAACAATGAAATAAAATAATGATGAAATGGAAATCAGACTGTCGGCATTCTTACACATGAACAGTTTTATTGTAGAGCAGTTCACTTGGGTTGTCTCTTAAACTTCAGGTTTTCAAAGTCTCCATGTTGCATTTGTATAACATATTTGAAGCCTTTAAGTGGTCAGTGGTTTTGGTTGTCCCATGACTGTGTCAGCAGGTGTGAATGAAGCCTTTACACAAAATTAAGCAAACTGACAAATGTAAAGCCAAGTCATACGGCTGTATTTATTATGTTACATGCAGATCCTCTAAAGTGGTTTCAGGCTGCAGTTTGGACCGTCCATGAGAATAAACCAGCAAAGTACAGCATGAGTATGGGTGTTAAGATTAGTATTTACATCCCAGAGGTTACAAGGAAAACATAAGTGTTACAACAATTCTTAAAAAAACTGCATTCAGTGCCTAAAACATAAGTTAACATAAAAAATAATATTCAGATACAGCAGCCATGTTTAAAGCCTGATCACACAGCTGATCACAGAGCTGAACAGCCTGTACATTATATTACATGTTATATTAGACTTCATCCTACAGTTCTCGATACAGAGCAGCTTCTTGTAGCTTCCCTGGCCTTTTCAGTGCTGACCTCAGTGCTGACCTCAGTGCTTCAGCAGCAACAACAGCACACCTGCAGTCAGAAGCAGCAGTGCTGTGTGTGTGTGAATGGACTCAGCTCCACTGAAGTTACACAAGTTGAAACTGTTGCAGCAGTTGACCGTGTTTCCGTTTCCGTTTGAGTCGACTGACGAGGACGAGGCAGCTCCCGTGCATGTGGCCAGACTGGCACACTGCTTCACTATGGCCACAGTGATGCCTGAGCAACACACACACACATACCATAGTATTAAGTTAGTTCATTGCATCGAAATCGTTTTCCCACATTTTTATTGGCTGCACGGTCAGAGCACCAAACCTTTCGTCATAATTCCCTTTATTAAAGTTTCCTTTAATAAAACATTTATTGCTTTCATTGTTACCTAAAGTGTCGACAGTCGTCATGCACGTGTCCAGCGGAGCCTGACACTCCTGAGTGTTGTTGTTACATTCTTCATTGGTGGCAGAAGAGCTGCACACATAGCACTGCAGTGACAGCACTGCAGGCGAGGAAGGACAAACACACAGACACGTGAGCTGAAGTCAGATTAAAAAAACACCAGATGCCAAAGAGGTCAGTCAAAACAAAAAACACAGGGTCACATTCAGAGGCCTTAACAAAGAGAAACCATGCAAAGAGTGATCTTTTTAGATATTTATTTAAATCAGGGAAAAGCCTGATCTCCCTCTTCATTTGTTTTATCAACTCAAACACTTATTTTAGATTGTGGCATTTTCTCAAAACAGTTGCTTCGATTAAATTTTTTCCACTTGAGCAAATATTTTGAAAATTGCTTTTAAAAATTTGAAATATACTGAAGTAGAACTGAATTAACTAGAATAGCATGTGTTAGTCTTTTTGGACTTTGTCACAGAAATTCAGATGCTTTTGAGATGAAACAGCTCCTGTATTAAAAATGAACAAAGCCAAAAATTAAAAGTTATGTTTAAACCTTAGCAGACTTATTAACTCAGTCAGAAAATTAAAGAAACTAGAGAAAACTTTGTAATGCACTATAAAGTCACCTTAAAAAAAACAAAATAGAAAGAAAGATACACCCAAGGACACTTTTGTTAAAACTTGTCAGGCTGGCTTCTTTAATTAATAGCACTGAATACACTGAATACACTGTAAGCTGTTCCTCCCATCTACAGCTTATTGTTCAACTCTTTTATGACCTTAAACTTATGCATTACAGTGACAGGCACATTTAACATTCACACACATCATGAACCAGGCTGAGATTAAATTCACATTGCAAAAAAGGGAAATCCATGTAGGAAAAATGGTGAACTGCAAGCACTGAAGGCTAGAAACCCAAAGGCAAGAATTAGCCTGAGAAAGATGCATGAAAACATTTACATCAAGTTCCAAAGCTTCAAGTTGCTTGTTTGTTTAAAAAATTTCCACTGTGACATTTATTTTGCAGCCAGTGAAACAAACTGTAAGGACATTAAAGGTTAGCCTGTGTCACAAGTTATTATTGATCAAGTGAAAAGAGAGAGAGAGAAAGAGTGCTCCATATTTCAGCGCTAAATACTCACTCAATACATAATTTCCTTCAGCAGCTAAGTCAATCTGATATTAAATTTCCTACCGTTTTTGATTTTTTAAAAAAATTATTTTGGGTAATTCTGTCACATTCTGTTAGTTTTGTATAAAGCAGTAACTAATTTGTGAATCACAAACAGATCATAAGTTCAGAAACAGCAGTGTGTGATATGAATGAGTTTTTGATATGAATGAATTTTACTTTGTTAAAAAGATAAAAAGATAATTAACTTTTATCTATGTTCAATTTGACTGAACTCTTATTCAAGTCACTCAAGCACAGACTTTTTCCAACTTTTTCTTTGAGCTTTTTGATATTTTAAGCAAATCTGACACTTTTATCCTCCCTGATCCCCAGCAAGACTTCTACATGATGTCACTGACCCTGAGCCAAACCCCCGATGTCCTCACCATTACCCTGCTTTCACCTGTGGCAAAAGTCCAGAAAAAAATCCCTTGACCCCCTGCAACCTGCAGCTTGAGGAGTCTGAAGTTAAACTTTACATACCTGGAGTGATGAGGAGAAAGAGGAGCAGGAAGCTGAGCAGCAGCTTCATAACAGATGTCAGTGTGTGTTCACTACCTGAACCTGTGCTGTCACACCTGCTGTGTGTTTGTCTCTCTGTCTGCATGTGTGTGTGTGTGAGTGTGTGTGTTTTCTATGGTTTATTGTATAGCAGCTCCACCCACATCATCCTCCTCCATCACAGCATGGCACTCAAAGCATCTCATAAATGTGGCCTCACTCTGTGTGTGAGTGTGTGTGTGTTTGCAGGACATTCCCAGTACTAAACACGGTTTCACTGATACTCATACTTTATTTATCTAATGTCAATCACAGACACAGGGATGCTTGTCGAGGTAAACAGCTGTTAACTGAAACAACACAGTCTGTGTTGCTGAGGAAACAAGTGTTATGTCATGACTCTCAGTACGTTCACCTGAACCTGTGCTGCAGGAAACCTTCGATTCAACCGTCAGGAGGGAACTCCCATCTGTCTCCAGCAACAACCCCTACGAGTACATGTAGCAAGAAAAAAACTACTAAAACAAGAACACTGTATAAAGTTTATTAGGTGTCTGTTCTCACTATTGTTTATCATAAAAATGGGTGGTGATGGACCTTCAATAATCATCTGAATCCTCGGCTTAATGGAGTTTAACTGTCCGACTTATTAAAGGGAAAATCTTGTTTTATTTAACTGCCATATCTCTATTGTAATCCAGAAAACAGTGATGCATGATCAGGCCATGCATTTGTGAAGAAGCCACCAACACACACTCAACCTTCATGCAGTGTATGTGCAGAAGGTCAGGCATTGTGCTTTCACGTCAGCTCTTTATAGCACAATTTTTCTTGAAAACTGTTTGAGGTTGTAAATCTCTGAAAAAACACCCTTCAGCGACTTTCTGTGAGTTTTTTTCAAATTTGTAATTATTTTATTCCACAAAATTTTCTAAATAAATTGTACCATGCTACATAAAAAAGACAAAATCCTGCTGACCTGACCAACAACATCATCATCATCACCATCTCTGACTAGCAGTGATCATCTGCTGAGATCCCAGTTACTGTGATTATGCAACAAAAAATGGAGCTTTATGTAACTTAATTCTTTAAATGTGGATTTTTGAAATATTAATAACTGGAAGACATTCTCAGAATGACTGACGTCAACCTGTCATATCACATCTGTCCAGTTCAACAGAGGAATGCAGAAATACACACCCTGAACACACACACCCAGTACACACCTACTGTGGGATACACACACAAACACACTTAGTTCTGAGATTCTCTGTCAATTTAAATTGATTTCCTAATGCCAAACCTGAAGCTTAATGAGACACCATGAGAATTCATATCCACTCTTTTGTACTGAGATGACAAAAACACAATAACACACACATACACACATGCAAGGTGTGTTTGCATGAAAATTCCTTAACAGAAACCAGTCATGCGTTCAGTATAATTACCAGTCTGATGTCTGTGTTGGTTTCATTCCTGATTGCACGTGTTGATAAACACGCTGGCATACACACACATGCACATCAAACCACACACACAGTGTCTGATTTGTTCTAATTTGCATCAACCTTTATTTCATATCATTAAAAAAATCAACAAACTGGATGCTCTGCAAAAACAATGAACTTGAAAAAACGAACTTGAGTTTTGTAAATCATTTTTTTAAATCATTCATCATTCAATCAATCATCTCCAGCTCAAGCAGTTCAGTCAGCGAAGAAGCAGAAATTAGTGCAGAGATCAGTCTAATACGAGCACGATAAACAGCTTGATAGAATGTGGAGAGTTCATTTAAGGTTCCTCCATATGCATAAAATTTCTTATAATGTGTGATGCATTTGTGTGCTGAGCAGAAGTGAATAGATTGATACCTCAGTTAAGCAGCTCTTCCATATGCTGTTAGTCAAAATGCATTGCAGAGGTTTCAGAGACACGTGCCATCAGGATACCTGCAGTATGTGGTCAACCTGCCAGTAAGAGTGCAGTCTCTTTTTAAAAGTTGGAATTTTACAGTTTTGTCTTTTTTAAATCTATGTGCAGAACATAGAGAAAAGAAATAACTGAAGGTAGGACAGAAGAAGGAGCATTAACAATTAAAAAAATGCAGAACAAAACTTCATCTGATGGCATTTTTGACGTATGAGACTCACATGGAACCTGGGAGGGGCAGCTACTGTAATTATACAGCAGCTAATGGGGATCTAAACAAACAACGAACAAATAAAAATAAAATTACACATTTGGTAGATCAAAATCAATGAAGAGTAAAAGAGCTTTATGTTGCTAATTTGGCATATTTTTTTTCCATTTCAAGCCACAGAAAATTGTTTAAAATCTTTGTCAGAATCACAAAGTTTCAAAAGGAGTATGAACATGCTGCATTGAGTCGGGTTAATATGAAAAATTTTTAACCATTTATAAGGGTGCAAGTAGAGAAATGATGTACGTTTGAATATTTTTCCAGTGAAATAAGCATGAAGCTTCATTTACCCTCAGCTAAATGTTGTTTTTTTATGTATTTTATTAGACATTTTATCCCTTTGTTCAGCTGGCACTAGCATAAAGTAGAGAATATACTTTATGTGTGCAAATCTATAGATAAAATATTTATATATATATATGTATATATATACACATATTTATATATAAATTTTTATCCTCAAAGTAAAAGCTAAAGGGGGCTTATGACTCGAGTTGGTACACATGGCCCCTATATGTGTTCAGGAGCAGAATCAAGCAAATGCACATTTAGACTCTTGATATGATGTAGTAGATGTTCTTGCAGAGGAGAGTGTGTGATGATTGAGTTCAGTCGAGGGTTCAGCATCGTGAGTGTTCAGCAGCGAAGAGTTAGAAGCTGCTCGTCCTGCCATGCTGCGACACACATGACCGAGGGTCCCGCCTGCCCACCCGAGTCTCTCTTTCACGTCTTCAGTGTCATTTCAAAGATGAGTTTTTGTATATTTGTGCATACATTCCTGAAAAAGAGGAGGGAGAAGAATTTGCCCTCTCCTCACTGAGTCTTTAGCTTCTTGCTGTGGGTCCCAGACTCTCGTCTTCTGGCCTTGGGGGCGTAACGTCTGGAAGAGATATGTGATGAAAGCACAACGGTGTTTTTGTTATTTCAGCAACTTTGAACACACAAACCCAGTCAAAAAAGAATGCAGGTGGATAGTGAATAGAAAATGCAGGCAGATGTACAGGATTAGAGGTTATTATGCTTCCAAAGATTCCTTCTATACAATATTTTTAAATGGAGAAAGTAAAAGAAATTATTATACATAAATTATAGTTGTAGCAAGTCTGCAACCCGGTTAATTATGTCTAAATTCCTAAATGTATTTCAAAGTGATTGAGTTTTTTTTTGTTTTTTAAAGGAGATAAATGAAGTCACTGGTTGGTACTGGAATGATAGTGTGTGTGTGTGTGTGTGTGTGTGTGTGTGTGTGTGTGTGTGTGTGGTAGGCTACCTTCGCTGATAGAGGTAAAGGAAGAAGAGCAGCTCATCTCTGAAGCAGGAAAGTTGATGAGAGGAGGAGAAGAATACTGAGGAGGTGAAGAAGGAGCCAAAGGAGCACAGATCAGAGATCAGCGTGTTGACCCCCTGGTTGACAGAAGAGAAGAGAACGAGGGGGGGTAAATCTTTGGTACAGTTTTTTACCACTGAATTCATTGTAAAAACCAGAGCCAGAGCACAAAGTTTATGTTTCCTTCACTGCATTTAGTTTTTTACTGTTACTGTTTGTGAATGAACTGAAGGAATAAAGTCACACTCACTCTGTACATCAACACTGTCCCCTGCAGGTGGCTCACAGACTGCAGCTGATCCAGACAAAAAAGTGGAGAAACACAAAGAGGTTGAGTTCATGCAGTGACTTCCAATATGTGAATAAGTTTAATTAACAGCAGGACAGACCTTATGGTTGATGAAGAGCTGTGGGGCCATGGACAGGAAGCCGAAGGCATACACTCCTGAGAGGAGGAGGGTCGGAGTGCCAAGATTTAATGGTTCATATGAGAGTAAAGACATCAGTTTATCATACAGAAAAACCAACTTAAATGATGTGCATTGGAAAAATTAACAATTAAACTTTTCAATCGTATGGATGAAGGTGTTTCACTGGTACAAATGGATGTCAGTTGACTCACCAGTCACCAAAGTGTTGATTAACCAGGAATAGTAACTGTGAAAAACATTAAATACAATTTAAAGTTCATATAATAATCAAAAGTCTATTACTGTTATACTTAGTGAATTATCTGGTCTCTTAATACATGAGAGACATCTGTTGAGTCCATGAGCATAAAGGCAGTTATATCAGTGTACATTTTAACACCAAAAACATCGTACTTTTATTCAAAAAACACTAAGTTCTGATTTAAATTCAACTGCTTTTAACACTTCAGCACAGCAGTTGGAGGGGAACCAAAATGCAACCAGGAAGTGTTCGTACTAACACTGATGTTTCAGCAGCACTTTCAAAAGACAATATGTAAACTATGTGGAGAAGCAGAAAAATTTAAGATAGTGATCAGCTCACCTCTTTTGTCGCAAGTAGGCCAGCGAGAAAATAGCTCCACTGATACACAGAGGATAGACCAAGTAGGACAAGTATCTGCACGCCTGGAGAGAAATTCACAGACAAAACAGCGAGGCAGACTGTAAAATCAGTATGAAAGCCGAGCAAAGCTGGAAATATTTTTTTTTTCCACAGATTAAGATTTAATGTCAAGAAAATTGGCTTTGCTGAATTGGGATATTAAGAAAATAAAAAAGTTGTTATCATGAGAAAACAAAAGATTGTTTTCCATATTGAATATAATTCATGAAGGATCAGGAGTCCCATGCCAGCTTGCATTGATGATGTCTTCAAAACAGCAGCAACTGATTTAAGCTGAAAATGTCATTATTGATCAATACACCAAATTATACTTCAGTCAAGGTCTGACACAGGCAAACAAACAAACAGACAAACAAACAAATGCACACAGAATCCCCACAGTTCTCAAAACACTGAGCCAACATGGCGTCCACTTCAGACTGTCTGTCTGGATCAGAGTTTGACATCTCATGGTGTTTTTACATGTTTTCATTTAGCTGTCTAATAGTATCACATGACAACACCGACTGTATCATAATTCTTTTCCAACTTTCCTAGTTCCTTCTGTATGATACAACTGACTTGAACCAATAGTCATTATCTCATTAGCTGGAGACATAAGTCTTCTTTGTAAGAGATAAATTAACCTGTTATTGTGAGGAAATTAGCTTTTTTTTTCTCAAGATAACAGTGTAATTAACTTGTGATCTGTGATAAAAGAATTTAAAAATAATTTCATGCACTAACAACAACAGCAAAGATGCAAACATACTGATACCTGTGTGTCGTACTCCACCGTCTTTCTTTCCTCTTCGTCCAACTTTTTTACCTTCACAGCACAAGAGGAGGCAGTCTAAGGTTAATGTATATATATATATGTTTATATATTTATCAGTGCTGTGCTACGCAATCAAATTACATCACCCTATATTTGTTGATCAACTCTGAACGTGGATGGCACACATACTCACATGGAGCTTGGAGCCTTTCCACTGCGGCTGGATGTTAAACACTTTGAATAACTTCCATACCTGTCAGGGTGACATTAGTTAGGTGTTTGTCTGTTCTGACTTTTACTTGGCATTGTCTGTTAGAAGACGTCAATTGAACCAAATACCTCCACACATGCTGCCAGTCCAACAGGAAGCAGCACTAGAAGACTGGTCTCCTCTAGCAAATGGAGGAAAATCAGCAAGGTACTAAGACTACGCCACAGGACTGCAAACAGACAAGGGAGGGACATTTAGGTCCTAAACTGAACCATTTCACAGAGACTGTATTATTGTTGCAAATCATTTACAGCAAAGCTATAATATAATGTTCATAAATGCTGATAATCCCTCCAAAACAAAGCCTTCAGTATTACAGTTTGTTTTAATAGCACAGGCTTGTATAAGTAGATGATTTTGTCACCAGACTTCCTGGACATTCCCGCCATGCTTTTCTTTTTCCTCCATGAGCTGATGTCATTTTTAAGAGCCAAGAACTCACAGATGAGCTGTAGAAAACAAAAAGTGTTGAGAAAAAACAAACATGCTTTAAATTCATCGTTTGCAGTATGATATAAGTCCCTACGTGCACTGACACATAAAAAGAGAATGATAGTAACAGAACAGTTCATGATTCATGAGGGGGATTCTCATATGTGCAGCAGTGTTTTTTGGTCGCGTTGTACAGTCTTACTTGCAGAGCTGTGGTGAGAGCAGTCAGCACTAACAGGTAGAGGTTGGAGCCCACTAAAGTTTCTTTAATCTCATCTACGTTCTCCTCTGTGAAGCCTAGAGAAACACAAAGAGGCAGTGTGAATATGGTATGAAATTCCAAGAGATGGAATTTGTGCTGAAGTCATTAGTTTGAGAAAAGAAAAGCGTGACACGCCATCAAAACGACTCTGTGACTCATCAGTCTTGAGAATGTGTCACCAAATGTTACAGACTCGACATCATATCCTGCCTTATAAAACCATAACTTCCCAAGTCTTGGCACATCTTTTACATCTTATAAGCTCACCGAACTGTCTCAGGGAATAAACCACGTCTTGAAGATGCACCCAGAACCTGAACCTCCTTAGAGAGATCCCCTCATAGGACACAGTGAGAGGGAGCTGAAGGGTGCTGCTGCTGATTTCCTACGAGTGTGAAGACAGATACATAAAAGACTGCTAACAGTTTTTGTTGAAAACAAAATGTTTATTAGGCAAAGTTTTACAGAGTATGTAAAACTATCCTACCACGAGGTCTCTGACTCTGAAGCTGAGCTCATTCACCAGCAGCAGAGGGAGGTAAATCATCTGTCGGCCGTCCTGAGAGCTACAACGAGACACAGGAGGAACGCTTTACTTAAACACACACACACTTAGGCTTGGGGGGAATTCATTATTGACAGACTTGGGGATATGCAATGAAGGGTATAAACAAATATTAGTTTATAATTTATTAATACTAATATTTAGTATTTGACCAACAACTGCTAAACACTAAACCCTCCACCTACAGGAGTCTTCCTACCCAGTAATAATAATGCTGGTATGCAGCAGCATTAACAATAATTATGCATTATACATTGCCCATGTAAATAATAGTTTTTAAAAAATAAAACTTTATATACCAGTAGTTTCCTTTCAAGGTGACCTCTGCAAGGGACATTAATGTAAATAAACACAACGTGTGTTTCCTAACTTTGTTCTAACCTTTGCTTCTTCTTGTAAATATTTCAAAACATTTAACTCCAAATGATTCTTCAAGTTGTTTAGATGAAATAAATTATGACATGGTCTAAATCTGAATGGAAAACCTTTTTCTAATTCTCCCCTTTTTTGACACTAAATACGAGTACACTTATACACATGTAAAGCTTGTGACATGTAGTAAAAAATAAAGATTTCTGTATATGATAGGGTGGTAGTGCATATATATAACATGGGACGTGCAAATAATATGGATACTTTAGGAAAATCCCTGACTAAAAGCTGCCCTCAGCTTCCTATTACTCGGATTAGAGGTTTTATATGCTGTTCCTGATGTCACTGTTTTACATAGTTTAAATGACATTTTGAAAAATTCCAGTTTTAAGTATTATTTTCTATTTCTAATTAATTATACTCAAAAAGAGCAACACAAAATGTTAACATTTGTTGAATTTTCTCACAAACAGCCACTCAGGCATTGCAATATTGATGTGAAGCAGCAATCAAGCAGAAGTCAGCAGTACTCTTGACTGATCACCCTTCAAAGCTTCATGTGACCTACACTCTCATGTAGCGCCGCACATCACTGGGAAGCCCCGCCTTGTTGAAGGTGAAGTCCTCTGACATCATAGTGATTGACAGGTGAGGTCTCCAATGGGATACGGGATGCTCTGGTCTGGGACTCGGCTTCTGATGGAGCCATAGAAATAACTTATAACCTTGTGTAGAGGTGACACCATGGCTGAAATATGATACAACTGTGACAGATATTGAATTTGATTTTACCTTCTGTGTGTCTCTCTGCCCCTCAGTGTGTGTGGGGGCGATGTAGGTGGTGAGCTGAGCTGCGTAGTGCACTTCTTTGCTGTCCTCCAGAGGTGAAACTCCAGCCCTGTGAACATACACAACCGCATAGAGAGTGCCATTGGCCCTAGTCTCCTCTGGCAGAGAGACATTCACCTGCCTAGAGAGAAAGAAGGAGAGAGAGAAAAAGTGAGGTATAAGTGAGAAAAAGCATTTAATGTTAAAGAATATTTAAAAATTTCTGCATCTGCAATGCATGAGATGTGCACTCCTCTGATGGTAATGAGCAGGAAGTCTTGGCTCGTTAAAATTTGCATGCTAGACAGATGTATCAGCATGTCAAACCAACCTCTCAAAGGTAGAGTGTGGGTCAAATGGGTCTATTTTTACAGCAAGGTTGAGTTGGCTGTTGTCTGGAACGAGGCAGGTAAAAATACTCATCTGGATAAAGCAAAAAAGGAAAAACAGATTTGAGAGCAGTCTGGGTTTAGTAAAGTGTTCCCAAAATAAGATGAAACCGTACAAACAATGTCCAAGAAGAAAAGAAATGGAAAAGCCTGACGGTGCTCCTCAAAATAAATACAACAGACTCCTTTTGATTGAACTGACTCAAAACTGCTATTTTTGAAGATAAACTTGCAGCCTGACAATAAATGATGTGTGTTTTACTGACATGTTTAATCTTTATATCTAAAAAAATAAGCAACAAAAACTAAATTCATCTGAAAAATATAGGCCTAAACCATTTTTTTTGTTATTTTACTTGACTAAACCCCCTTGCAGGCAACACAGGATTTGGAAAGGGTTTTGAGTTGAGCAGTTCTGGCTTATAATATAATAAAAAAGCAGGGACACCCACTTTATTTATGTCATCTGTATACAGCGTACTGAACTGGACCTCACAGAAAATGGATTTGTCTGTTATCCAAAATAAATAGCAGAGAAAACAAACATAGGCCTGTGCTAACCTGTAGTCTGGGTCTTTGCGTGAGATAGGAGCCGATGCAGTGCTCTCCTCTGCCTCCATCGCAGGGTTTAGTGTTGAGGAAACCGTACAGAAGCCAGACAGTGTGGAGCATATAAACCACGAAGACTCCGAGCAGCAGCTTGGTGATGGAGCTCCTTTTTGTGCCGCTGTCAGCGGGCTTAGAATAACACGACGGGAACATGTTGATGTTGGATATCAACGACGACAAAAATAACTCAAGAAAATGGACGTGGTTTATTCTGGGGATGGAACTGTTTATAGTCGGATACAGCGTCAACACAATGAAATCCCCACGCTTCCTCCACGCCACAGCATCCTTCCGGTTATCTGCATACAGCGAAGAGATGGTGATGCTGACAGCACCTCTGCGACTGCGCATAAGAAATCAAATAAAATGCTACAGATTTTTACTGACTTTCTGACTGACTGTGTGAGCACATTTATTAAGAAAATTAAAATTTGAAAATGATAACAATAAAAAAAAGAAATATCCCAACTAACAGTGAATCTATCCGGAGTAGAAATTAGTATCTGGTTCATCCATGGTTAAAATTTGGCCCATTTCACTGTCAGTTTCATCAACAGTTTTAATAATCAGTTTGTGATTTTATTGTTGATGGACCCAGTAAAGTGACCGTTTGTTACATACATGTAACATAGGCTAAATAATAGACTAGTAGATTAAATGTTTTACTTTTTTTGCCTGTTGATCACACAAATTAAGGACAAATAACAGGCCCATGAAACACTGAGTTTAGAAAAATGGCCATTTAGATTATATTTGACATTTTTGAGACCGAACAATAATTGATTAAGAAATCGGATTAACAAATAGGCTAATGAAAACAATTATTAGGTTAGTTGAAGTCCTAGTAGCCTACAAACTACTGTATTTGACCAACTATCACACAAACAGGCTATCAGTCAAACTTTACAGTAAGTAGCCAATATTTAACTCAACAGTGATAGTATAAACTTTGTATTTCATTCGCGTATCTCATAATTTGATGTAACCATAAGTGATCTTCTTTTCTATCAATTAAGCTTTTGATCATTTAATTTTTCTTTTCCTCCAGCGTCAGAGGCGGAACCCTGTTTATTCCTGTAAAAGTTGCTCAGTGCATATATTAGGCATCACTGTGCATAATAATACATATTATAATTTGAAAAAAATCACCTATAATATATCCATGAAAAAAACAGTGGCGGATGAAACAAAAAATGCGCGACTTCCGGGTCCGACTAAAACTGTACTGCGCATGTTCCCTGGGCACAATGTGGCTTGAGATCACTGATAGCCAAAAATTCAGTATCTCTGTTGATAGCGCAGTAGCCTTTAACTAAAGCCCATCTTTGAGTCGCTCGGGCTCTCCCGTACCTGCTCGACAGTTTCCGTGGTCATAGCCGCACGTTCACGTGCTTGCTGACGATATAACCTTGTAGTAGCATAGAGTCCGGCCCACTTCCTGGGGGCTTGTGTTGCTTCTGTCCCTCATGTTTGCTAGTTCTCTCCATCATGCTAACCCGAGCAACAACAACAACCTGTTTTGGTACTTTAACGCAGTAATTTGATGATTCATCACAGTCTGTAGCTAGCGGCAGGTAACTGACTTGCGTTACTTGTGTCTTCGTTTAGTGTCAACACGAATTTTTAATGGATAATTAACAATAGTCTCTCTGACACGAGTAGCTAAGATAACTAGCATAACATGCAGAGCTGTTAAGCACTTTAAAAAATGTTGTAAACTAGGTTATTAAGTAGCCGAGCTCAGGCGACATATGACTTGCATTAGTGTTAACCACGTTAGCCAATATTTGCTTACTCAGACTGTCATTTACGAGTTTGTATTCCTGTTGCACCTGCAGATCTGAACTGTCTCCTTTGATAAACACACAACCCGTGGGCACCGTGGATATTTTCCCCTTTCCTTCACCGTTTGCCTTTTGCATTCTCATATGGAGGCTAAAGCTGTCTTTCCTTTTCATCTCTACCATCCCCCGCTGTGGTGTGTTTAAGGATCTCCTGGTTGCAGCAGCGGTGAATATCAGCCCTTTAAGCCCAGCATGGCAGTCTGTGTGAAGGCTGTGTGGTGTGGAGGTGTGGAGATGAAACTTCACAAGGTGCTGCTAACTGGCTGTGTGAACTGCACAAGGATGTATTTGCCATTTAGTGGGAATTATTCAAAGAGCCTTTTTAGTTCTGTTACTTCTTTTACATCAAGGATGGGTGGGACTCGAACCCTTATGTTCTGTGCTCGTACAGTCCTCCACCCAGTGAAGCTCAGTGTGCAACTTGGAAACAGAAAGCTGAATTTAAGCAGCAGGAACTACAGTGATGTCTGTTCAAAAGCATTCTGCAGTCAAACGCTGCCAGTGTCAAGATGTCAACCTAGGAGATCTCTGTCTGCTGTGGTGAGGAAGGAGAACCTGCTCCAAGGAGGTGCATCATGGCCTGGTAAGAATGAGATACTGTATGCTCACTGACAACAGGGAATTTAAATAAAACATCTTTTCCTACAGCAGAATTATGTTTGTAGATGCTGCTCTTACATTGTACACTTTAATTTTCTATATTTATTGATAAGTGCACACCATCTTATTGTGATGGCAGACTTGGTTAAGATTTTATATTTCAATAAAATATAGCCTGTTTGGTATATTTGCAGGCCAATGTTCACCTTTATGAGTTGATTTTAAATATATTGGTATTGGCACATGTTTCCTGTGGATAAGTAACTTGAATTTGCCCTACACAGATGCTTTTAAATTGGAGGGGATCTAGAAACACCTTATTATGTAGTGTGTCCAATAGAAAGCACTCACGTGTTTATTTATCAGCTGTACAATATCCTAGTACATGCATGTGATGTAATCAGTTTTTTATTCTTATGAATCTTAAAAATCCAGGTTTACTCAACTATTTTGCAATTTCCTTAAAGTGGCAATTATCCAGCTTTATATGTGTGTCTATTTACATGTGATTTAACTTCAAGCAGTGTCCTTTACCCGTGGCAGAGTGACAGAAGCCCCTGTCGCCAGTGTGCCTCCAACTTTTGTTGTGGTAAGAGATGCACCAAGACCAGTCCACTGAAAACACCCCAGTGCTCACTAAACAGTAGTAACAACTAAAAAAATCTAAGTAAAATTAATATAATGAGAAATTGATACATTTTTATCAACATGATTTAACTCAGATTTCTGTATTATCATTCATCCAATAATTTATTGTCGCACATGTAATGTATTGAAGTACATGAGAAGTGTTGTTAGTTTGAATAACTTTGAATGCTAGAAATATATAAACAGTTCATTGCTTTTCATGTCTCAGATGAAATTTGACCAAGAGGGAAATGTGACATCATATGGTAAGTAATGCAAACATTTTTTTTTTAAATTTATCATTGAATAACTGTCCTGCTGTCTTTTCTGTAATCAGCAAAAAACAATTTTTTATTGTGACTGATTATTGCTGTTTCAATGCTGGGAGCAGTGAATAGGACAATTTGGTGTTGTTAAGTTTATTTTTGTGTCCTGTTATAAAAAAGAAGTCAAAAGTAAGTGAAATACAATGGCACCAATATTAGCCTCTGCACCTCTCACTGATGTGATTTTTTTTTTTTTTTTGATTGCAGAGAAGAAGAAAACAGAGCTTTGCCAGGAGCTAAGTCTTCAGGCCCGGGACCTTCGCTTTCAGCACAGCACCAGCCTCACTGCCAGAAACAACTGCATTATCCTACGCATGGAGGTATGCTCTGCGTATCTGTTATGGACTGTTTCAGACCCAAATCACATGTTGAGGAGATCACAGCAGGATTGTGGTTGATTTGGTTGGGAATGTCTTTCCATTTGCAAATGCAGACAAAAGTCCAAGCAAAACCATTAATAATACCAATATTTGTCTTTAATAGCCAATAATATGCTAACAGTTCTGCACAACACTTAAGTCAACTCTGTTTTAAATCGGAGTTATTCAGCCTGTCAGTAAATCAGACATGATCTAAGAGGCATATGACATAGTGCATGAAAAAATTATGGCTAATAATGTGTGTAGGCACAGTATTATCACTGTGTTTAGTGTTGTTTGTTATTTTATTTTTCTACTTATTACAATAATTAAAACAAATAATTACAGATTTAAACAAAACATTAAAACTGAACATCTAGTTAACTTTAACTCAGTGCATGAAGCTGACTGAGACTATTTGACCCTCTTAACATTCCTTAGTCCGCACCACAGTCGACTGTCCTTCAGAGGGCATGATGGAGAAGGAGTAGTACATGATGCAAAAGCCATCACCCATCCTCATTTTACATACAACTTGTTTCTTTCTTTCTGCTTGTTCATACATCTCTTCTACGGTGTTCACCATTGTCACATTGACATGACCACACTCTTCATCACACCTGACAATGAGTGAGAGAACACATTGAAATCAAGAATTAAGACGAAACAAGTAAAAATTTAAAAAATCCTAATAAACATATATTTCTTATTTGTAATTGATTAAAAAAAAAGTCAGTGGCCATTTCTAGTTCACATCAATTAGTTTTTAAAATTAGAAAAATATGACATAACATTAAATATCCGTGAAGGAATAATAGAATAAGTATTAATTCAAATGTGATTTGATCCAGGAAGGGTGTGTAGTGGATGACACTAAACTCTCTAGAGACTTTTACTTAATTTTGATTCTAAACAAATCAAAACTACAGTAAAGGGTGTTAATAATGCAGGGGTGGGCCTTGTGTTGATACTACATCCTAATAATTTTGGTACAATCTCTACGATTTAGGAGTTGCAAACACAAAATACTATTTTCTTTTAAGTTTCATATACATTTATATCTTGAATGGATGCTTTTAATCATAAAATCAACATTCTGTAGCTGAGATGTTTCATTTTTTGTTAGCCAGACACATTTAAAGCGGTCAGTTCCCACCTGTCCCACTTTGGTCCTGTCCCAAACGCCAGACACTCCACACAATCCTTGTTCGGCAAACATTTGCCTTCACAAGTAGGGCATATCTCACATGTTGGGCCCATGAATTTTGGGCCAGTGCATTCACATGTCCCGCATATACAGTTCCCTCTGCCGTTACATATCATCTGGTTCGTTGCCATACAAGAAGCAGTTTCCAAGGAGCAGCTGCAGTCGTCACCAGTCCACATTTCATCACAAATACAGCGTCTGCACTCACACCTCCCGTGGCCTCCGCATAGTCTATCAGATAAAACTTTTAGTCTTTCAAATATGAGAGCTATATTACATCTAGAATTAACATCCCGTTGAGTGATCTAATCACAAGTGGTTAACTGTAAGTATAGGTGTAGATGCAAGATGCATTGAAAACTTATTAAGATCTAATCGCTCAGACCGCATTTGGAGGTGATCGGGGATGCAAATAGCCACATTCTTTTGGCAGTGTGTGTGAAAATGTGTCCTCTGTGTGTGTTTGTGTATAAAAAATGGGTATTTGTCCCAGTATGTTGACTACTACTGTTGGTCTACCAGGTAAGAGCATTAATGCATTTGGTCTCTACAAACTGAAAATATGTAGATGTTTAGAGCAGAGTAACAGCATCATCAGTGCCAAGGCCAGTTGTGAACTGATGTCTATTTCTATAATTCAGTAGCATTAAAAGTGTAGGCAGAATGCTTGTACAGAAAGTGCTTATAAATGATCAGATACTGTACCTGTTGTTGCTGCGTGGACAGTTAAAGTTGTCGCACTCGCAATACTTTCCGCTGTATCTTTCCTCTGGGTTTTCTCGTTTGTGGCACTCACACTCACCCAAATAACACATTCCACTACCACTGCACAGAGGAGCATTTGGACTTTGCCGACAGTCTTCATCACTGGTCCGTAAAAGATCTAAATCTAAAAAATTGCATATTTTTCCCATGAAAAACTTGTGGCACTCACACCGGCCACATACCAGAACCCCATGAGTATTGCAGCTGAGGCTGTTTTCTTCACGGTTTCTTGAGCAGTTGCACTGACCTGAGGAAACAAAATGAATCAATTTGTCACATTATAGTAGTAAACCTGCCAAAATTAGGATTTCTCTCATTGGTTTATCTCATAGTCCAACTTTCTGACTTTGTAGCATGTTTCTGGAGTTGTACTCACAATCCAGATTTATCTCTAACTTCACACTCTGTGAGAAACCTCTAGGTGTAATGTGGACAGACCAGGGCCCAGTCCTGTTCTGCTCCTGGGCTGAGTCATCATTCTCACGGGGACACCGGGCAGCTTTAACACTCACCTAGAGAAAACAGTGTATACTATCATAGTAACTTGTATTTTCTATATTTTTCTGTACTGTAAAATGTATCTGTCCCAATTTGCTAACCTGAAAAACATTAGGGTTTCCATTCACAATGCTAGTGAATGTGATGTTGACTCCTGCTGGCAGAGGGCTGGTGTCCATAGTCAGCTCTGTGTTGATCTGCTCTGTAGGCATGGTGATAGTGAGAGGGAAGGACTGCCTTATACCCGGTCTCAATCGGAGGGAGAACTCCTGGGGCTGGAGGAACATGATCTTGGTATTTTCTGGCTCTGTGCTGCAACAGCCCAAGCAAGCAGATGAATATTTTAGAAATCAATTAGGTCAAATACTAATGCTGTAATCTAACCTTGGTAGTGATTTAATACACAAAAAATTTTCCTTGATCTGACAGATTTTCCCAGTGTAAGTTTTTTATAGTGGATCTTTAAACCAGGATGCTTACCTGCTGTCATTCTTGACAACCTGCACCAAACCCTGAGGGTTATACACATGATCTTGATGACAGCCTGCTTTGCGCAGCCCCTTCAAGTCATTGCAGTGGCTGAGGGAGCCAGGGTCAGTGCACCATGCACACTGGGGACCAGACTGGATGCACTCATCACAGCTTGACGCATTTGTGTGACATGAATTTTTTTTGGCTAGACTGGGGCAAAACAGAACCAGCAGCAGGCAAAGACAGAGCAGCTTCTCAGCCATCCTGTCGTTAAAATGAGGCTTTGGGATGATGTAAATGCAGAATTAAGAAAGCAATTATTAATTCCAATAAAAAATGCAATTAAAAAATACATTTGTAAGTGGTATATGGAAAACTTTTAATGAGTTAACTTTCCAAAAAAAAATTTTCTTTGTTTTTTTTTTTCCTTTTTCTGGTCTTAGGTGACTGTTGTCTTAAACATCCAGAGTGTAGGATTTAAAAGGGTCTATCCACCAACATTTAATATAACATTCAATGTTATGTTTTCATTAGTATATATTTAACCTGAAAATAAGTATTGTTGTATTTTCATTTCCTCAGAATGACCCTGTTATCTCTACTGAGTGTGTGGGTCCTCTCACACAGTGTCTGCCATGTTGCACTTCTATGTTTCTAAAATAAATAGACAAGTTAAACACTGGCTCTAAAGAGAGCCTTTTGCAAGTTTTGCAGACGCTGGTGTATTCACTTGGTTGCAGTGCAGCAAAGTTGCTGCTAGATGCCTCTAAATCCTGCACACTGGAACTGCTTGTTTTCTCAGCTCAATGGGCCATGCGAAAAGTGAATAAATAACAACATGCTAACCCAGAAAAGTAATTTTTACTCCATAAGGCTGCAAAACTTTGAAGACACAGTTCCAGAATCAAACCTAAGCCTCAAACAATATACATTTTTGAGACAAGGTTTTTCCTTTTTTTATGAATTAAGGAACTTACTAACATTTGATTTAAAGGTTTAAAACAGACTATCGACCTACATATTTCTTTCCTGACAAGAAACTATATCTCTGTCAAAAATTAGAAAAGAAAAAAAAATAATATTGCAACCACAGAGACAAACAACTTAAACAGGACTGTAAACAACACGACTGATAAAAAAAAGTTGTTTAACATAGCAGTTATTGTGCCAATTCCTATAATTTTCTATTTCTAACAGCATGCAACATAAACTAAAACACAGATACACAACAGTGCTGGTACATTACCTGTGGTTTTGCAAGCTTTTTGTGCTGCAGCTGTGTCTTTGGGGCTATCTATGACTGCACACTGTGGCACACTGACAAGCTTCACTGATATATTGGCTGTGTGCAAATCTTGTCTTAAAACCAGGATTCATTCATCTGATCACTGGACCTGTTTGTTATTTTGGATCTCTAACTGTGACTTTAGAAGACAAAATTGTACTTCAGCACACTTGATTTCACAACAGGAGTCTATCGTAGGTCATCTCACTGCAAATATTTATAGGCCACAGAGAACATCCAATGTCCAAATGTTGTTTTGCTTGAACAAAATTTTGTATAAAACTTTGAAGATTTTGAGAATTTGCATCCAGTATGGGGTATCCGATTACATGTTTTAGTGTTTTCTTAAGCAGCTAATCTCCCCAATCATCTCTCTGATTCTCCACAGTCTTTGAAAGCCATCGTGACCCCGCAGGCCCTGTTGGTGTTGGATTTTCGTGGTCTTGGATTGGAGCGCTGGCTTGTTCTGGACCTTGCTTCTCAGCTATCATCACAAACACACTCCCTTCCCTTCGAGTTCAGAGCACTAGAGGCCATACTGCAACACAGGGTAAGGCAGATTAGAGAAATCGTTGTATCTGTGTATTTAAGCATCAAACCTGTATGTAAACGTTCCTCTGTTCTCAGATAAGGTGAAGTGAGCTTGGGAAAATACTGAATGTCCTCATGTATCCGTGTCAATAGGTAAACACTCTACAAGCTAGGCTACATGATGTTGAACCAGTAATTTTGGATACATTGGAGTCCCTCGTAGATCCAAAAATCCTTTCCGCTGATAGAAGTAAACTACATGTACTGCTGCAAAACAGCAAAAGGTAAAGTACACAACCACTTACAGTTTGTTAATCTTTCTATTAAAGAGATGAGGTGGCATCAGGACTGTAGTTCTTTTCTGTATTATGGATATGAGGAACTAGGTCTCCATCACTGGGACTGAACTAATTTTCATCAGTCAATCAAATTAGTCCTTAACTCTTCTTTACTACTTTTATAAAGCTTCGGTACTCACATGTCTGAAGGCCCAATCTCAGTGTTACACTTTTGAACCTGGACATTAACAGTACACATTCACCTAAGTTGTTCTGTCTGTCTCTAAGTTTTCCTTTTGTCTTTTGTTCCTCCGACAGCTTATCAGAGTTGGAGACGGACATTCGAGTTTTTAAGGATTCCTTGCTGAAGATATTGGATGAGGATGAGATCATTGAAGAACTTTGTCTGACTAAGTGGACGGACCCAAGAGTTTTGTATGTCACACATGCACCCATGCACGTGAAAGCTAAAAACAGTTAGTTAGAGTTAAAAGCACCCAGTCAGTGAATGCCACACAAGATAAGAGTGTGTGTTGACCCTGAGATGTCAAAGTCTTTTTGAAGTGTTTTTTTCCCCACTAGTGTTTAATTGTACCATTGTCCTAGTTGGTTGGGGTCAGGGCTTAGATTCAGCTATAGTTTGGCGTTGCAGTGTTAATTGATTGGTATTAGCCTGATTGATAATTGATTTACTTGTGTTTTTAAAGTGTGTCTAAACATGGTGCATCTGTCTGTCTGTCTTTCTGTTTGTCTGTTTCTAGCGAGGAAAGCAGTTTGGGTATCGATCACGCTGAGGAGATGGAACTGTTACTGGAGAATTACTATATGCAGGTAAAGTTACTGATATAAGTAACTTACAGTTAAATGTTTCACTTCTCTGTCATTGATTTAATTAAATGATATAAATACACTCTTGATCACAAAGGAAAGCTCATTAATTAATCAATGTTACTTTTTATTGATAGTTTTCATTAGCTGTACTGAATTAGAGTTTTAGCTAAAATACATTTTTAAACTGGTTATTTTTGTGTTAACCCTTAAACTTCTTCAAGTAACTTTGTAATTGTGATGTTGAACCTTTCCACAAATCTTATTCTGTTAGTTCAAAATAAAAAGCACTTAATAACAATTTTAATATTTTATTTACATAATGCATAGTGAGTGAGCTGTTGAGTGTGCATACAGTGACTGTGAACTGCTCCATACAGGCTGAGGAGCTTGGAAACAAGACTCATGAGTTGAAAGGGCTGATAGACGATTCTGAGAGCGTCATCTTTATCAACCTAGACAGGTACACACATACACACACTAACATGCTCTGAAAGGCTGTTTACAAATGAGCTGTGACTTGATTGTATTAAACCCCAGCAACTTGTCTAAACTAAAGACACTGTTTGAGTGCTTTTTGGACAGGAAAGCTGATGTCTTTCCATCTCTAAATACCTTCCAAATTGTGTATGTAACATGACATAACATAGAAAATGATTCTTTCAAACAAATCTACATCCACTCTGGTAAAGTGTTTCCACACAGTTGATTTAACTCCAGGGTTGGGATGTAGAGCCATGTTTCTCTCTGAATCTTTCTCTAGCTCTATGTCAGCTGCTTTAGTGCCCCCTAATTCACAGTGTTGAAGTCCCTCATGAAAACTATGACTTGTCAACAGTAGCTAACCACACCACACAGCGCCCCCAGCTGCATGTCTGCTGCAGATGCATTGCCAGTGCTATAGCCCTGCACTGTGTTTTTACTTTAATTTGACCCATAAAGATGTTTATTTTGACTTGTTAGCTCTACGTGTGCTGTCTGCTTTCTTCCAGCCATCGTAACGTGATGATGCGTCTGAATCTGCAGCTGACGATGGGTTCCTTCTCCCTTACCTTATTTGGTTTGATTGGGGTAGCCTTTGGAATGAATTTAACATCATCCTTCGAAGAGGTCAGACCACTATCTGCTAAAACAAATTGTACCATCTCTAGAGTTTGAAACAGTAATGTGTTTAAATTCATTTAAAATAAGTTGAGTTATCATACGGTACATTCTTTGTGTTTAAATACGCATATTTGTGGGGGTATTTTCCCAGGACCCTCGTGTTTTCTGGCTGGTAACAGGCTTGATGTTCTTGGGCAGTGGGCTGATATGGAGGCGACTGCTGTCATTTCTTGGACGACATCTGGAGCCTTCAGTAGCACCACTAGTAATACAAAACACACATGCATACGTTCTCCTCTCACCACTTTTTAAAAAATTTTCTATTGGATTTGTATTACAATAGCATAATACTGTATTTACTGTTGCCCCTCATCCATTGAAATACAAGTCTTCCATCACTGAATGTTGAAGTACTGAGACAGCTTATCATTTTAAATTGTTTCCGTAAATGATTGAAAATAATTTTATTTATTTATTTATCCCAGATGAAAAACTGTTGAAAAACATTTCATAACTGTCGTTTCTTGTGAAACAGATCCCTCCAGTTTGGAAGAGAAATCTGAAAACATCAGACATCAAGGCAGGAGCCAGATGATCTTCTTCCATTGTTTGAGATATCATATAGACTCTGCAGCTTTAAAGACAACTGTTTTAGCACATCAGACCTCCTAAATTCTCTACAAAGCCTGGATTATTTTTTTTTAAATTTTATAATACACCTCACTGTATAACTTCCCTGTGCCTACAACAGAGTTGAGACTGCATCTAAATGTCTGTATACTCCATGTGTGCTTCTGAGTCCCCATCATTTATTTCATGTACTATGTAGGGGATATTCCAGACACTTCTTTAGATGTCCACATATCTGATCATGTCCTGTCTTCATGTATGTGGGAAGAAATATGTGGGCACAGAGTATTGCTGTCGTCACTGGTTTTTCCAGCAGTGAGTGGATGTGTGGGTGAGTTGCATAACCCAATTAATGTAATTACCACAGTACTGGCGCTATGTGCAGCTGTGTATTCCCTCATTTCATAGGAGGACTAGATTATATTAACTTTATTTAAATAAATTTAAACCAAATGAATGTTTAAAATGTTATTCGTCTCATTTAGTCTCTCATTCTGTTTTCTTTTAAATTTTATGTAAGTGAGAACTCATTTTTTAAACAGATAGTTTGGGTTCATTGAAGTGAGACTGTTGTGTGACATGTCAAATGAGGCGTCAACCTACAACTAAAAAATTTAGCTTTGCAAAAAATGCACACATATATGTCATATATAAAGCTGATCACCCTGGAAATACTGAGATATGATTTGCAGTCATTGTCGCCCACCTTCAGTTGTATGAGGAACTTATCTATAGTCAGAGTTTTACCCACAGTGGATGGGGACAGTTACAGTTTACATTTAAACCACCAAAAAAAAAAAAAATTAAGCACATGCTAAAGTTGAAATATTTTTAGTACTTTACCTCTCTGTTAGACAGCCCTCTTCAGTAGTACACAGAGAGCCGGTATATCCACTATTGCTCTCTCTGAAGCCACCAAACTCCTGTGACAAAAACAGTAATTGAACCTGCTAGAAAACGGCAGTTGCTGATCTACCACTGCCTGTGTTGTTAGCGTTATTGTGTGTCTTCAGTGTTTTAAAGGGTTGGTTCGGATTCACTGAAGTCACAGTATAACAAACAAACTAACAGTTGTGTGAGTGGTAGACCAGCAACCACTGTGTTCTGCAAGGTGAGATTACTGTTTTTGTCAAAGAAGTCTGTTGGTTTTGGGAGAGATCGATTTAAAAATTTACTGTCAGAAAGAGTTGTCTGATGGCAAAATAAAGAGATGGGAATATTCAAAATATTATGCATGTAGATAACTTTAGGTAGGCCTCTATTAGGTAGGTAAAATGTGTTTGGCCACTGCCCCCATAAATACCATGTCATTACTTTACCCACAAAGATACTCTTGCCGCTTCTCCAGACTTCAGACCTGACTTGCCAACCTCCATCAATTGTATGGGTGATGGAGACCTAGTTCCTTATATCCATAATACAGCAAAGCACTACTGTCCTGATGCTACCTAATCTCTATAATAAGAAGACTTATGTGATTGTGTACTTTAACTTTTGCTGTTCTTCAGTAGTACATGTACCTTACTTCTATCAGTGGAAAGGATTTTCTGACCCAGGGGGGACTCTCAACATGTTTGGGTTTGTTGCCCCAACCTGTGTATTTTTCCAAATCCTTCATCTTCAGACTGTTGTAACCCAGTGTCATACTTACGGTCGAAAAAAAAAGTAGCATCCCTTTTTTTTAACCAACTTGAATCAGAGTGGATCTGATTTTTTATTTTTCTGGGCTGAAACTACAAAAAAAAATCTTTACAACCATTTCAAGGCACCTTTTGCAGCAATACAGCTTTGACACGTCACGAGATTTAAAGTGAGAAAAAGATCTAATTATTTCCACTGAAAAGTTGTGAAATAAAACTTACATAAAACTGCACAGCAAGTGACATTTTCTCTGATGGATGTAGTATATTTTTATTCAAAATTAAAAGAAAAAATGAACCTCTTCTTGATGGTAACCATTCTTGTGCAGTAGAGGGAGTCATATCCACAGTTTAAGATTTAGTGTATGAGCAGATGCTTCTTTATATATTTCAGTGGCAGGACACCAAGTCAATCCATTATGTGAGGTATAAAACGTATATAAAAAAAACAGTAGGCCTATGGATTTAAAAATCTTCAACACTAAATTTTATGTAATTAAAAATGACTCAAACGAAACACTACCACGTAGTTCCTTCAGTGTTTCGGGAACTTGGATTATGCTATTTTTAAGAGAGGTTGCTCTAACTTCTCTAATCGTGGTGCAGCTTGGTTTTAGTGGTATGTTTATTATCAAATAGAAATCAGCAACATCATGAACATTGCACAAGTCCATCACGTGCATTGCATTCAGTGATTTTTCCCCCCAAACTGTTAATTTGGTAAATGATTTTCATTAAAAAACGTTTCCACCCGCAAATAGTTTTCAATGTATTTCCGTTCGCATTACCATTTTTTAAATCCATATCTCTAGTGTGTGCGTATGTGTGTGCATGTTTATGTAAAGGTGCGTCCATAGAGATGAACCACTCTGAATGAACGTCACGCCGTGCTGACGTCACGGCCACGCTGCACGCCTGGTCCAAACCACCAAACTAAACAAGTTTTCCAGAGAACTCCACACATCGACACGAGCAGGAGCAGATCTTTAAAGTGCCGAGACTAAACAAAGTAAGCTAAACACACCAGCGAAAACGTGTCGGATATAAGCCGAACGACGAAATTTTGCTCCTAAGTGTATACCATTAAGTCGATTTTCTCACCATAAATATATTTATTCCTTACAACCGCCGTTTCGTTTTTGGAAGTTGAGATGAGAAATCTCTGGTTGTTATTCATCGTCGGGTTGGCGACTGGTTTCATCAGTGAAAAAGTAAGTAGCTTTTTATTGCGGTTTTATGTAAAAGATTGAACAACGAATATTGTATGACACCTTAATGTTATTTAACTTGGTACAGTTTTCTTTATGTCTATCTTTTGTTTGAAGAAAAACAATAAATTAGCCGTTATAATACAGTTAAAGAAAAGCAATTCTACATCATTTTTGGATTCGTTCAGTTGCCTGTTGTTTTCTTTTAGTTTTCCGTTCACGTTCATTATAAAATTAATGGCGAAAGATTTCAAATACACTAACTAACAAAATTTTTCACCGTCCTAGCTTGTTCATTATGTTCATTTTGTTAGCGTGGTCTCACTAATTGGTCCACCTGGGCGTTTTATATAAAGTCTGTGCTAAAAATGGCCAACATGAAAATGAGCCCAGCTCTCTTTTAAGCATAGACAAAAGAGCACGGTTACCCAGGTGGCACTAGTATTTACATAAAGGAAACGTTAATGTGCGGACCAGTGCTGGTTTACTGATTTTCACCCATAGACTGTATGTACAGGCCAAGTTCAGGCATTCAGTTGGTGTCAAGTTCACACATGGCCAAAGCTTGAACAGCCTTTAGCTCACAGCTTTGACATTTAAACCCAAACTTCCTGTCCCGACCTGCATTTTTCACCCACGCAGAGCCTGGGTCAAGTTTTGAAATGTCATTATTTCCAAAATGCAAATCCGTATGAGAAAAAAAAATCAAATAGTAACCCATTGATAAAGTCCTGCTGCCTGACTTGACAAGCCAAAAATTAGGACAACCTCACTCTCCTGTATTTGCCCTCCTCTCCTTGTGTTTGTGTGTGTATGTCTCTTTTGAGGCAGGAAAAACACCTGGAAATGACAGGCTACGGCAGAGCTCCATATATTGTCACAAGTACAAAAATATCCTGCTTGCATGTTTCACTGACTGTAAAAGTCCCAGATGCTAGGCCACAGAACTTCTCCACCTCTCCAAAAATGCATGATATTTATGATTTATGGACTCTATAATGTGAAAGGGAGCGAGCTGAAACCTGACACTGTCCTGCTGGATATTTGGAGCGGGAACTGACAAGGCAGTAAACACTGCCTGAATACTGAAAGAGTTGTATAGACAGAGGAGAAAATAATTCAGTTTTATGTAATTTCTTTCCAACTTCAGATCCTGGGTTGGTGTTTTAATCTGAGAAAATCTTGTATCATAAACTGAAAACATTAAAATGGTACTTAAATGATAATGTAATGTTTGATATACTCTGCTCTACATGTTTTGATTCCCCTTTACTTCATACCACTAATACTCAGATTCCTGTCCTTAATTGTTGGGCGTGATGGGTTATGGCGTATTTTCTGAGAGTGGCTGTAGAATTACTGGTTAGTCAGTCAGTGATGTTGCTCGCATTGAAAGATGAATGTTGAAACAAGGTTTCAGCCCGTGACACTGTGTGAGTTGGTAGTTGTGTCATTTTCTGGATGGATGACTCATGGTGAGTCCCCCTTTTGGACTAGTGCAGACAAGTTAAACTGTGGATACACGCAGTTTTTCAGAGGCAGGAGGAAGTGCTTGACACATTATCTATTGCCATTATCTACTCAGATTATTTCTTAATGATTACTTTCACATTGCGTCTAACCAAAGCACACAGGATAGGATGGCCTAAGTTTAATAAATGGAATGTAATTAAGTTATAGTCCATGAATGAGAAAAAAAAAAGTTATACATCCACAGCTGTAGATAATTGGTTTGAAGTTTCATGTGCTCTCAACTTGTTACTATTAGTCACAACATATTTATCACACCACAGTTGTCTATGTAAGGAAAGACTGTACACATATTGGTTATCTGAATGCATTTCATTGGATATTGAGTTGTTTTTTATGGTGTATTTTTGACTTTGTTATGTTTGCCTTTTAATCTAGAAGGGTTTTCCCTCCATTGTTAAAAATTTTGCTGCCTGAACTGAATGTGTTGTAAGACCACAGTTAACCAGATTTTGGGAAATACCAGTGAGGCATTCACAACATAATGGTGACGAGGAGACTCTCTTTCCTATGTTTGTCTGCTTCACCACAGAGCTTTAAACATTTAAACCTCATCACTGATGACCATCATTTTGAAAAACAGTGTCAAGTTAGAACTTGTATTACCAGATAATAGATATTAAAAAAAAAAAAAGATTATGTGTCACTTTGTGGCTGGTTGCTATGGCACAGACCAGAGATGTAACAAAAGATATTGATTTATCCTGAATTTATCCTCCTGTTTCTAATACTGTTAAATAGCTTAGTCTGTGTGAAGCCTTTGGGGACTCTAACTGCTGTCCACATCTAAATTGACACGTTGTTTAACATGGGGAGGTTAGACATTTTATGGCGTGTAGCCTTTGTAAAGCACACACGCCCTAATACACAGTGTTTTGTACTGCTGCTGTTATCTAGATGGTGATGACAAATCTGCTGTGTACTCATGGCTATTACGCCACCTCACTCCCGGCCCAACTGCTCTCTCATTATCACTGACTTCAATCTCATTGGGAAAATGTTTAACTGCAATAACTTTCATTTCGGCAGAAACAAAAAATATGGATTTATTGATTCCAAGTTTCAATATTACACTTGTACAGCTCTATGGCACGTCTGTAGAGTGTTACCACTGCAACCTGGCTCTTTCCAGAAAAATTGTCCCCACTTGGACAAAGCACTGAGATACCAGATGGTTATGTACAGTCTTTGCATGTGTGTGTGAACTGTGTATTTATGTATGTTTTCCAGATGTGTGTAACCTCTGAGTGACTCAGTGAAGTGCCTGAGTAAATCCAAACACATATATGCTTCCTGGCAGGGAAGGGGTTGGACAAATAAAGTGATATCTATTTTTTTTTTTTTTACTTTATTTAGTATGTTGCATTTTTTTAACATGATTTTGATGACATGGTTAAGTACATTAGTCAAATAATGTGTTATTCCACTGAGAGAAAATGATTCATGAATAGTTCTGGTGAGGACTGATTTTTGGGACCTTTAGGGGAATAAAGTTCTTTTTCCAGTAGTTCATTGTACATCCAGGAGCAGTACATTGTGTGCCTCCTTCACCAGCACACTTTCCTCCTCTTTCAAAACTATCTAAGAGATCAAACAACCAGAACTAGACCTGTGAACCTGACGATAGATATAAGGCAGCCGTCAAATTGAACTTAAGTTGTTGCCATTAAAATCATGTTTTTATGCCGGCAGCAGTTCCAGTTAGTTTCTCCATGTTTTTCTTTTTGACAAGCACAGCATCTGCTTTTGTAATCCCTGGTTGGAGACAACAAGAATGTGAAAGTCCCTTCTGCTGTTATAGTCAGCCGTGGCATTATGACACTGCTGTCTTTTGAAAATGGATGTTAACGGTTTTCTCTTCAGCCTCCATGTGAACACAACATTTGATTCATATCACACTTGGTTTTCTTTTGTTACATCTCAGCTTTACTAAAAATCAAACACCTCAGAAGTCACAAAGAACATTAAGCTAAAAAGTTGTTTTGAGTCTGAACTTCTGTTGATCATTGCTAAGTCACTTGCTGGTCCATGCAGAATGAAGCCACTGGAATTATTAGGGGAAGTACATTCATGTGCATTTATCGAATAAATACACAAATGCATATCTCAAATTTCATTTTGTCCCTCACATGCTGAAAATGTGTCAATCAAAGCAGTTACCATTAAAATGAGATGCTGGGTTTTGTTAGTTGCATTTTGGTTAAATCTTCACCTAAATTACCAATGGTATACTGCTAAATGAATGGCAGGAAGTTTAGACACAGGACTCATGCTTTGAGAGTGGATTTATAACTTCATTTTCCTCAAGTGTAAGTAGATATTGCACTTGAAGTTAACGGTTCATATCCTGATGCATCTTCTCTTATGTCACCAGCACCTGTTTTATAAGAAACATACAGCACTGTCGCTGTCTCTCCTTCCTTTCTTTTCTCCAGTCTCCTTTCTCCCTCTCTCACCACCTGTGTTAGTGGAAGCATAGTATACATACCAGACATACTTCAGGTCTCAATGGGCCATATTCATCCATATCCGTGTATGTGTATATGGTGTGTGTGTCTGTCTTACTACCAGCATCTGTTGAGCCTTTCCTCTCTTTTTGAATTTTAGAGTCATTATCAGGTTACTGTCTTTTAGTAATGTGTTTTTCTACTTTAACCGCCTTTTACATCATCATAGCTTTCTTTATTGTGCATTAGACAAAAACGCTGTCAAATTTCATCAAGCTACTGAATAACACCATCTATCTAAATACCTCATCTGTTTGGCCAAAGCCTAGTTTCTTTGTCCGACTAATCTTCTGGTAAGGAGACAAGTTAGGCTTTGGTTTTAATCACACTCCCAAGTGTTTGAGTCAGTGGGAGGTGTCCCTGAGTTAAAGTGCTATATATAAAACAGTTGTTTTCCGTGCGTGTCTTTTTATCCTTGAAGCTGCTCAACCTCTCCCTCCTTCTCACACACACATACACACACACACACACACTTAGATCTCTGTGTTTGGCTCTGTAAAGCATCACAAATTACTGCTACAGCACAAGAAATGAACAAGAAAGAAACCAGCATCCGTCTGTTGTATGTACTATAGTATGGATGCAATACACACTGTGGTTAAACTCACAGAAACTAATGGATATATACATCTGGCTTGCCAGCAGTGGTCATTGGTTATGAGAGGAAATCTTTTACTCCAAAAACTGTAGAGACGTTCACATGTTTTTGATTAGTGAAAGATATTTAACAAGTGTCCAAAAGGAACTTTATGTGTCTCCTTTTCTGCTGTTATCATATTTATCTCAGGCTCGAACAATAATCTGTAATTTTTTATTCTTTCTTCCAGCTTTTCGTCACCTCCCAGTCACCCACCATATCTGGAGATGACCTTTATCTTGAAGGGCAAACCTCAGGTGACCTCCCTATAGATGATGAGGATGGTGAAAATGAGGGTTCAGGCTCTGGATCTGGGGATGATGGTAAGAAAATTACTGTCATTGTTTTTAAGTACAAATTTCATTGTTTTTAAACTGATGAAAATTATTTTGATTTGAAACTTCCAATTTTCTATTTTAGCAGTTTCAGAA
This sequence comes from Acanthurus leucopareius, assembly GCA_029814765.1. Lineage (NCBI taxonomy): Eukaryota > Metazoa > Chordata > Actinopteri > Acanthuriformes > Acanthuridae > Acanthurus > Acanthurus leucopareius. Next base: position 9,831,609 of record JAQMCX010000057.1, on the reverse strand, counting down.
AGAACATAAAAGGGGGTTCACAAATAGACTGTGTATTTATTACGTGACAAAAACACAGAAAAAATAAATCTAGAGTTTTCAAATTATAACTTAAGCAGTCCCTTATAGGCAGTTAGTTTTATAAGAGTTCTCCTCATCTCAGGGATTGTTTCCTTCTCTACTGTCTGTCCACTCAGTTACGTCAGAAAAATGAGCAATGCACATACTGTAGACACATGCTTGCATATCCAGACACAGAAGCACTCGCAGACAGTGCACCAGATGTTTGTCCTGAGGTGATTTGAAGTTACCCAGGTGAGGTTTTATTACAAAATACACAGATGTCGGACCACTATCTGCCTTTATTATCAATGAGTCACCCTTAAACCCACAGTGAGTAATGTGTTAAAACATTTAGTTCATTGGGAACATTGAGTGGGATCACAACATAAAGACAAATGTGGTTTAGGAAAATTCCACTTAGTTATTAACTCACAGATGGCTTTCATCCTGCATGTTTAAAGAACTGGTTAATTCACACCCAGTGGGCGCTTTTTAACATTACGTTGCTCTCCTACAAAAAACGTGTGTCTCCGAAATGTCCACTTTCATAAGCTGAGCAAAGTTTGCCCAGTTTTTAGCAATGTGACAGTTCATTTCAGGAAATCCAATGGATTTAAAATAATTAATGTATCTAAAGAAGTAGGAATTTTTTTCAAATCATAAACACAAATAAACATTTAATCTTTGAGTTTAACTGACATAATCAAAATCAACAATACTGCTGATCCACAGTCAGTGGAAACTGTGGATCTCCAGCATTGTTGATTTTTTTTTTAAAAGCACTGACTGCTTGGTTGAAAAGAAAATCTGAAATCAGTGAGAACTTGTGGTGATAGTTTCCTCTGTCTCAGCTTTCACGGACTTGACAGATCAAGAGGAGAAACTGTTGAGGTTCCTCAACTTCTCCAGGACCACAGAAATTGTTCCAAGTCAACCGCAGCCAACAGCAGACTCTCCTGACAACCAACCAACCCCAACAGTGGACAGCCAGGATCCACAAACCACAGTGAAGGACACAGAGACAACTCCTTTCATATTCCCTGATGGGGACAGCAAGGTTGAGAAGGTAGAATATTTCCTTCTATACAATCCTTGTCTTAAAGTTAAAAGTGGCGTAGTGTTATACTGTATATGCATGCTGTCAATGAAATTCTTGGCCTGATGTATCCAATTGCACTGTTGAGTTTAACATCTTCTATAAAGTCCTCGTGAGAATATATCCATTATTTGCATTTGGATATGATGAGGTGAGACTCAAAGAACTAAGAGTTTAACCAATGCTTATATTCTTCCAGGTGACAGATAGCAGCCCAACAGCTGACTGGTTCCCACAGAGTACCATTCTTAGTTCCACCAACATGCCTCCCAGTGGAACTACTGAAACTATCTTCGATAAAGACATCAGTACAACTGAGGGTACAGAAGAGGACAACAGTCTTAATCTGTGGGACATCACAACACCCAAAGTTACTTTGGATAAAATTAATACAAAAGGTGTTGAAAATGAAATTGTGGCCGTAGATGGCAGAGACAGCAGATTCTATGAGGCAGAGGCTCCCAAAGAGGTGACCTCTGAGAACCTGTTTGAGAGGACAGAGGTGCTGGCAGGTAAGGATACATTTCCACCAAGCTGTACTTACTTTCAACATATCTGTTGATTTTGTGAGTTTGGGACACAAAATAAACGTAAATATTTCCTTATTCCCTCTCCAGCGGTGATAGCATGTGGAGTGGTTGGATTCCTTTGTGCTGTGTTCCTCCTCCTCCTCCTCGCCTACCGCATGAAGAAAAAGGATGAAGGTAGCTATGACCTGGGAGACACCAAAAATACTACAACAGCCTATCACAAAGCACCTACCAAGGAGTTCTATGCCTGAACTGACAAGTAGGGACTTTACATGGAGTCCATCTCCTCCCAAATCAGGACTAAGAATGGATCTATGAACAACTAGAGATGATTCCCCTTCGAGTTTGAAGTTTGAAGTCTAGAACCTCTGTTTTTCCCAGTGCTCCTTACATATTTTTAAATCATTCCTACCCTCTTCCTCTGCTACCCTGTCACTTGTTTATATATGTTCAGTGTTCGTGAAGAAGAGGTTACAAGAGAACAAATTAGACTATTAAAATACATTCATACCATTCCATTCTAGGGAGGGTGTTACACATAACACATCCTTAATTTTAAGAGGAATATTTTCTAGAGTATCACAGTTCATCACAACTGTTCTAGTCTCGTAAAGTAAACAACTTCAGAGTTCCATGAGCCTTTAGACCCACTTTACTTCTCCAAAGCTAAACCACACTGGGCTGGACTTTGTTCTGTGTTATATACAGATCGATTGTCCTGAACTGTCCCAGCTCAGCTAAGCATAAATGAGAAAGATCACAGACACATCTTAATAGCCTTAAAACATTTTGAATGCTGTTAACAGAAACGGTGCCACATTTGAAATTGGTATCACAAAAGGCCTACAAAAATTTAAATCTTTTTTTCTTTTTCTTTTTTTGTTTGAGGTCAGTCTTTGTTGACCTCTTCCATTGTTACATTTCATTCTTTTTACGCTTTCTTTGCTGAATTGAAGATTTTTTGTTGTTATGGTTTTTTTCATGTGCTGTCCAGTATTGGTGTGAGAGATTTTGATACTCTGTAGGTACATATTTTTGTTGTTTTCTCATCAATATTTGAAACTTACTGAATTTACCAAATATAGATGTGCTTTATTTGTCTTTTGGAAAGTTATTTTAATAGCTTTTTCAATGTGTTCTGATGTTTAGAGATAATACTTTCATAAGCCATTTTTTGAAAATGAGATTTCTGTCTTTTAATTGTATTCATACAGTGGTAGCCTTAAGTAGAAGCTGTCCAACTTTAGTGATATCTTCAGGACTACTCTTTTTGGTGTCGAGTGCAGTAAACAATTGGGACAGGATTACTAAGGTAGAGCCAGGGCTAATGACTATAATTCAGAAACTGTAGAAGTGACCAACATATTCTGATGACAGCCGCAGCACATTCCTTTCTGACTGTCAGCTGTATACAGCTACAATAGCAGCTTTGAACTTAAAGGGACAGTGGCAGCATTAAGTGTTTCTTACATATTTTTTAAGAGTCAGGGCTTGTTTATACGGCAAGTTTGGAGAGTTAAAAATGCAATCAATCACATAAGTGCAAGGAAAAAAAGTGGATAAATCCAGACCAGGACTTCCATTTTTTACAAATTATTTTTAATTTGTCACAAAGCTACCCTGAGTGTTGGCATGTCAGGTTTTAAACAAGCGTTTCTTCATTATTTGTCTTTACCTCAGCCAGCTAACCAAAGACACATAGGACCTTTTAGAAAGAGCTTCATTAAGGACTCAGCCACAACACCGGGGTGGTTTTCACCTTCGATAGCACATTCTTTTTACTTGTATAAACCCTGATAAAAAAAAAATATATATATATATATATAAATATACATATATCAGTAAAAAATATTAGATATTTGCTATTTGTTTAGTCTTCAATTGATTTTAGCCAGCTATGTACTGCTTTCTGTGTGTCAAAGAACAATACTTTTCACAACAGCCTCATAGTGAAAAGGGCAAAATATGTTGAAGCTGCTCTGTTTGTGACTTCACAAGCTTTATATATATAGGTAAGATATTTTTTAAACCAACCTTGGTCATCAAAGTGAATTGGATCAGTTGTTTTCAGATTGTCTTATTTTTTATGCTTTGACTTTAAGTGTAATGTCACATATAAACATGAAATTGGTATAGGCATTTTCACATAGGATTGAAAATGGCTGTTTTGTGTGCTTTTAGCTTGTAATATGTCAAAGGTTACTGCCTCTATCTGTTGCAATATTTGTAGCCGCAGTTTATATGTTTATTAAGAGTTTGGTCCCCCTCATAAAGCAATGTAACTTTTGTCCTTTAGTTCAGGCTACTTATTAGAGTTTACATTATATAATTTTCTTCGCCATAACAAAAATGACCATTTTAATTTTAAAGCTATTCTATTATATCTGAATGCAAATGCAAACTACCTATTCGCTTCAGCTGGAATAAACAGGACAATCTTATCACTAACCCACTGTGACTTATTGTTGATAACCCAATATTTGTTGGGCACAATACATTGAATAGGCTTATTTACAGTGCTTTTACAGGATTAATGTCATGTTTTGACCTTCGAGCAAGGCAGAACCACAACTGTGATAGTTTTTTTTTGAGGGGAAAGCTTTCATTAGTGTGTGCATACCAACAGAAGTGTCAGAGAAAAGACTGACATAAACCATACTCATGGAGGGTTTAAGACAATGGGTTAGCACTTGGCTGGCAATCCATCTCTTCTACTAGGATCACTGTAAGTTTATAAAGTGTGTTGCTGATGCTATAATTTATGTGCATTAATTTATACTTGCTCATTCTATATTTCAGGTAATATGTCAGTGATATATTTCTATTGTCAGTATTTACTCATGGTTGTGGCCTCTATGTGCCTTCTGCTCAGTTTGTTTTATATTGATTTTTTTTCTTAAGTGGGTTTGAGAAGCTTTGGTTCAATTCATTTTCAATTTCATTGTCAGTTGCTTTGCTTTTTTGAATTTTTTTTTTTAATGCATTTCATACTGAAAATGATTTCTTTGTAAATATATTGCAGCTCTAATTTTTTTTCAGCTGAAGTTGAATATGAATTGACTAAAGCCTTGATCTTAGCAAATAAATGCCTACACAATAGAGAGGACAAACCAAAAATGTTGACATAAGCACACGAGGTGACCTAAAAGATGTGTTGCTGAAACGGTGTATCTTATGAGGTTCACTACTGAATAAAAGACTTGGCTTTAATGCTATTCTAAAGCTGGCTGGTCGTTGTTTTTTATGCTTTTGGGATTGGTCTGAATACAAGAGAATACAGTCCTTCACTCTCACACACATCCACAGACTGCACAACAAGACAGATGTATTCACTCAGCAGCATGTTTGCTAATGTCCAACCACACTGCCCTTTTATTGACCTTGTTCCTGTTTCACTCCCCCAGTCTGTCCTTCTCTTACACAAACTCTGTGTCCTTATTGTTCACTGAGGCAATAATTATATGTTCCTACTCAGTATTTTGGAACTTTTGTGTTGTCCTAAGCCTGTGTTTTGTTTTCAGTGTTGTGTATTAACTGTGTGAAAAAAGGAAAAAACCGAGACAATATTCTCAAGAAAATCCTCTAATCATTTTACAGACATTTACAGTGTTAGTAGATGAAAGCTCTGACTAGACACTTGGAGAGAAGTTAAGAGAAATTGGTTGTTTGTTAAATATGTCCATACTGAAAGGTCAGCTGCAGGTAAAAGCAATGAGTTGTAGCTTTTGTTCCACTTGTTGCACAGTGGTACAGAAAAACATTTCCTTCCAGCTTAAGAAACATCCTCTAAAAAACATAGGTGCCAAAAGAAAAGACAAAAAAAGGTTGGTTAAAGGTTAAACCAACCCAGCAGCGTTTGAATGGAGCCAAATGGTCAGATGTTTTCCTGAATCTGATGATGCAGGGAAGAAAACACAAATGGCAGAGGAAAGGGTGAAGAAAGAGGTTAGTGAAATACAGGAAGGCAATAAATGTTTTATTACTTTATGTAAAGGCAAACGGCTAAAAGAAAAGGAAGTTAAACTCCTGTACATGAATTTACAGTATTTTATAAGCACAGTTATATACTCAAGTGTAGGAAAACACAAGCAAGCATTAATCTGATCCTTCTCACAGGTTGGGACATTTACAGTGAATGCTAATGACTGTAGAGGAACGCAGAGCATTTGCAAGAAAAAAGATAAGGGAAGAAAAAACAGATTAGGATATGGGCAGAGAAGTGTTTTCCATCTTCTGTTCTCAGTCTTCACAGAATACTAAGCATTACCTTCCATCAGAAATATGAGTTTTTCAATGAAGTAAGACAAAAGCTCACTTTTTAGAATGCCATTTATGCCAGGATTACATTTTGGTCTGTATTTTGGATTCCAGTTTAGGTAAAAACTAAAAGTTTTCAGTTTAACAAAAGCTGAGTAGTATTCTTTATTTTAAAAACAGATCACTGTTGAACGGTCAACATCAGTTACAAGATCTGGCCTTTAAGGTCTGTCAATATTGTCTCTTAATTGCGTTGGCCTAAATCTTTGTATATTTTGGCAAATTGCTTGATGTAAACCGACCTTGTATCTTACCTATGAGTAATTTAAACAGATCGATAACGCAGTTTTACTATATAAAACTTGATGCAGTATTCATAGTTGCATTTTTGAATTCAAGCCATCTGTTGCAGTTTTCTTCTTTTCCCGGATAAATTTATGTGGTATGTTTATACTGTTTAACTGCTATAGATTTGCAGAGACTACGCTTTTATTATGAAAATAGATGGAACGGAAGTTTGCTTTCGTCAGCCACGTTCAACTCACGAGCACGGATATTGTGTTTATGTTCATCTGTATTTATATTTTAGCGTAATTATCAGAGTTTAGGAGGTTATTTCTGTGTGGAATGTAAGTATGCTAACTTTAACGACGATAAAGACACTAGCTTTGCTTGAAGAGTTTGTGCTGGTGTTATGGTGGTTAAAAATCAAATTGAATGCTAATTATTAGTCAAGATAACTTCTATCAGCTGTAAAGTTTCTCTTTATCGTCGTTTTTTTCTGTACTAGCATCTTATTCGTCAAGTTCAACGTTTGGCCGCTGCATTAAGTTAAAGCCCTGTGAATTTGCCTCTGTTATTATGGCATAACTATGATCAGTGACTAACATCTGGTCCGGCGTTACAGTAAAGTAGCTGTAATGTTACGTTACTCTGCTCTCAGTGTCTTTGGCATTTTATAGTAAGGCCCAAAAACTAGCTATTTGTAATGTAGCTCTAACGTTACAGTGTTTCATAACTTGAAGCCATTTCCGTGGGGTTACACGGCATTAAATTTTTGGTGTTCTAAGGACTAAGTTAGTGTTAGTTATTGTTGATATACAGTCTATGATGTACTTTGGCAAATCTATAATTGACAAAACTCAAACAGTAAACAAAAATGAACAAATTACCATTGACATGTTAATGTCAGATCAGTGATGAACTGGTAGTTACTTAGAAATTCCCTGTTAGACGTTAATTAATCAGCTTTTAATCCAGCGACCTCCACATCACATGTGATCACATTGATGTCTCCTCTGTCTGCAGATGGCTCAGAGAGATGCTCTGCACTTCCTCCTCCCCCTCTTGTTGTTTTTTGCCACGCTGTCATCTCTGGGTGACTGTCATCCTGACCCTTCCTCGTACAGGAGTTCGTTGGCTGCAGCCAAGGCTGTGTCCACTGATACCGCAAGGAATGGTAACCCAAACCTCAATACAACCAGAACATGTAGTAAAGAATAGAGGCCTGGATATGAGGATCAGAGTTGCCATAATTGTGTCTTTTATTTAAGATTAACATGTTGAAACATATTTGTGTGGGAGGACTTAGGGTGTGATTGGGCCTGAGGATATTGGAAAGAAAGTGGTACAGCAATCCAGTGTTGACACTAGTGCTTAATACCTATACTGTTTCTTACTTCCACATTATGGAAAATCTTAGAAAAAGTCAACATACCAGCCCATTTATTGAAAAATGATCTCATATATAGATGGGGTGATTATACACACTTTAATTGCTGCAGATTTAAACTGTTCAAGGAAGTCACTGTATGTTTTTATTGCTTTCTTGATCCAGTGGATTTTTGAAATGTGTGCAAATAAAAATAACAGAATACTCCTCTGACAAAGATGCTTTACTGACTTGCTGAAACACATTTTAAATGGTTTAAAGATACTCTTGACCAAAGGAAAAAAAGCCTCACTATCTTTTTTGTATGTTTCTGTGTAAATCCAGGTTCAGATATAGCTGCAGAGATAGCAGGCTATGCTGATGTTGCCAAAAAGATTATCGACCTTGCTGTATTTGGAGCTGCTCAGAACCGCTCTCACAGACGGCTTTCTGACTTCACTGACACAATAGGGAACCGTGTCAGTGGCTCAGACAACCTGGAGAAAGCCATCAACTACATGTACAAAGCAATGACACAGGATGGGTTAGATGTACATCTAGGTGAATATGCCTTCTTATTTTTCTTGCTGGATGTAGTGAGAAGACATCATTTTCATAAATTTGAGGTCTCTTTTGTCTCCTCTGCTGAATGTCACATTAGTTTTGTTTCAACCCCTTTCTACAGAGCCAGTCAAAATCCCACACTGGGTGAGAGGGAACGAGAGTGCAGAAATGATTTTGCCAAGAGCCAAAAGACTGGCTATACTGGGACTGGGTAGCAGTGTCGGGACACCACCTGAAGGTAAAGACCTGGTACTGATCTGTCTGGTCTGTCAATCACTTCCCTTTTACTCCTCACTGTCTCACTCTTATCTCTCAAGGCATCGAGGCAGAGGTGTTGGTGGTTAAGTCTTTTGATGAACTGAAGCATAGAGCAAACGAGGCTGTTGGGAAGATCGTTGTCTTTAATCAGCCATTTGTCAGCTACGGGTTGACGGTGAATTACCGTAGCTCTGGAGCCTCTGAGGCAGCCAAAGTGGGAGCTGTGGCCACACTTATTCGATCCGTTACACCATTCTCTATTAATAGGTATCTATCTACAAGTTTATATATTTGGAAAATTTATGAAAACTACATTTAGGTACTGCTGGGTGGCCACTGTGTCTGCCATTTGATTCTCAACTCCTCAGGTGTATTGAGGGTTTATTCAGAAGATTCATGTATCTCTGTCTTTGTTTTCTTCTTTTTTTTTTTTTTGGTAGTCCCCACACAGGTTGGCAAGACTACCAAGATGGAGTGAAGCGCATCCCTACAGCCTGCATTACTGTGGAGGATGCTGAGCTGATGTGGCGTATGGCACAGAGGGGGCAGAGGATCGTGGTCAGACTCACAATGGAAGCCAAGACTCTGCCTGATGTTGACTCCTTCAACACAGTTGCAGAGATAAAAGGCTGGCAACACCCTGAACAGGTAGAACTTGTACTCTCATCAGACACCCACCGGTCTAACTTGTTTATCTATTAGTAATCTCATCCTTTCTTTTCTTGTCGTCTAGAGGCAAGAGAGATCCTTTGTTCTGTCCTAAAAAACTTTCAGAATTTCAGAAAAATTTCAGTTTTGCTGCTGGGCTTTGTGCCCCTGCTCACCTAGCAAACACTTTGTGCCTCTGGTAGTCCGACTGACCACCAGAGGGGAGAAAAGGAGGCAGACGACCTTTTATTGAAGCCTGATTGATTGATTGATTGATTGATAAAGAAAGGTTCTATTACCGTGTTCTTGTATCTGTTTTCAGTAAGTCTTCTTCTCAGTCTTTTCCTTGGTTTGATAGAGTGAGGAAAGAATAATCACTGCAGATATTCCCTAGCTATTTATTCTGGCTTCATTTTGCTGGTGTGTGTGATCTGATCTTTCCACAGAAGGGCTGAAGCCGGTCTAAGTTGGAAATACTGATAAATGTTTATGTCAGTCAAAATAAAATAGGCCTTCCTTGGAACACAGCTTGTGTAAGCAAACAATTCAGCTTTTGATCATTTTGTGTCGATGTGTTTTGAAAAAACTGCAGTTTTTCATAGTAATTCAATTTTTTTTAACTTCTTTAGAAAAGTCTCTCTATTTCTAAAACTTCTCCACCTCTGACTGCATCGAGATTTTATGCAAACTACAAAAAAGAAAAACCTTACTGCATTTCCTACAGGTCACTGCATTCTTTCTACTTGTGAGTGTAAACAACTTAACTGAAATTATAGGCTTGCTGTAATTAACATACCCTTTTATGGTACGAGCAGGGTTGATTTAAAAAAAAACATGTCAATATAAACATGGAGAAAGGTGATTTCTATCTGCTTTTTGGGCACATTTTGCTGTCCTGCAACACTAAAACCTAAAATCATTCTTAGTATTCTTAATTTTTGTTTTTTATTTTTAACCTTTGTGCAGTGTACTAAAGTATGTCTGGTATACTGCACATGAAGTCTTAGAATGAAAGGGGATGGGCTGTGTTGCTCAGCAGAAACACTGACCTGCAAATATGATAAAATTATCTGATTCCAGCATGCATTGTGCAAAGGGTTTCATGCATCCTTGACAGGTATTTAGTCTGTCGCAGGAAGAACACATAGACATAAACACACAGCCCCTTACAACCACTTTTTAACTCCTCCATAATAGAATAGCACAAGATGGCAAATTATGCCCTGCATCAGAAGCCTATCACTGCAAAGCATAGTTATAGTCAAAGCATAGTAAGCATTACTTGACTGTGCTTACACTATGCGGTGAAGTGTCACACAATGTCAGACACAGGTCGTTAGTACGTTGTAAGGTTACAGACATGTTTAGCAGGAAGAACCTGATAAACAGATATGATGTAGCTGAAAAAATTTCCAAATGCGTGCAGTTACACTGCTTATCGTGGAGGGAGTAGGATGCATCTCACAGGGAAGCTGTGTGCCCTAAAGTAAGAAACATTTGCAAAACATTCACGGACAGTGGCACTCCCTTTTCCATCTCACTTTTTAGTTAGATATTTTATGAGACAACTAATCCAATTAGCATTTGATAAGTTATTTGCTACATTTGATATGCACAATGCACACGTTTAATACATTTTACAGTAAGGAAAAGAAATAGTGTGTTGTGTATTATAAACATGGTTTTTATTTAATTTTAATTGGACTAAGTGGTTCATTTGAACAGAACATTCCAGGAGTGAGTGTGAAATGAGTTAGTATCATTTTACTTCTGCTTCCCTTGTCTGAAAGTCAATGGGTTATTTCAACAAAGTTAGATGACTGAAAAGCCTGTGGATAACATAACACATACTTAAAAGAATTTGTCTTTCTGTTCTACAACAAAAAATGCATTAGTAAATAACCTACTCACGATTTTTGAAGCTGATCTTGGTTTTAAGAAATGCAGTTGTTAAGAAGTAGCTAAATGAGACTGCAGAGGTAATCAGGGTATTTAAATGCACAGTAACTCTGTCGCTAGAGGTCTCGTAATCAAATTATTGAAAACAAAAGGTGACGAACTTAAATAGTGATGGATCATGAGATTAATTAATTAATTAATTATTTAAAAAGTCAACTTTACAGGCCAAAATCTACCTTGTGTGACTTGAACAGAAATATTCCTAGACTCATGCATTTAAGTTTTATTTATGTTACATTTAATCATGTCTGTTGACCTCCTTCCTTACTCTCTGACTGAAACAAAACATGTTACCTTACAGGTTTCTCAAAGGTTTAAACATTGTTATAAAAATCTGAGATAATGTAAGTACACAACTCAATGATATATTTAACAAATATCTAGTCCAACTGTTGCAGTGCTTCTGAAAAAATACCACTTATGCAATTGTCAATCAGTGGGCTGAAACAGTAAAGTTGCCTCAGGCGTGCTCAGCACCAGGACACATGTTGCCCAGTTTAGTTTAAACAGATGTGGGTACACAGTAAGGGCTAGTTGGGCAGATTTAACTGGAAGGCCTTCAAAGAAACTGTCCGGAGCTCTGGTATTGTAAATGTATTGTAATGCTTACTCAAAGTTGTCAACTGAATAAAAGTGGATGAAAAAATAGTGGATCAGTGGTCGAGCCTGTAATAAACAGAACTGCAGCATATACGGAAAAAGTTGGACTGGAATTAATTTACATTTTCCATTTCTGTATATGACACACTTAACGTGACATTTGTGAATCATAATCTGTACCCTACAGCATGTAGGTGGAAGTTGTCTGGAGCACAAGTGTTTGTTGTTGTTGTTGTTAAGGAAGTTTGTGTTTTTCATTTTTGCACAGAGGCTCTTGTTAACCGTGTAATTTCTGACAAGATGATATTTTGTTGGCCAGTGAAGAAAGAAATTATTTGCACTGGGGATTTCCCAAGAGTGTGACTATGAACTGTATGTACATGTGTAAGGCTTTACTCCCTCATTGTCCGGTATAGTCAGACACATTATTATGTCCAGTATATTTTAGCAGTTCCCAGTGTGTAATATTCAAGTAAACACTGTGATTCTTTCCAAACAATAGTTTCTTTGATGTATCTGTGTAAAAAAGAGAAGTTAACTGAAAAAATCAGTCAGAAGACTTGGATTAGGGGAACATCCCTGATGTAATCTGTTGCTATTTTCCTGAGAACCAGTGCTTGGTTGCTCCATATAGAGAAAAATGGGAAATGAAACACATGGTATGGTTGACATCATTTTTTTTGGCTCTGTGACTTTTTTTTCCAGCTGGAAGAAGCAAATGTGGTTGGTGTGTTTGTGTGTGTGCTAACGACAAATTTAAATTTGAGGTTTTTTGAGTCATTTCCACTCTTTAGCCTTTAAGAACCAGTCATAGTCATCTGAGAGTGATGAGTTGGTCGGATTTTTTTTCCACCCACCTAACTAACAATTTGAACTTTTAAACTCTATACTCTAAACTCTCCTGGTGTGTAAGCCTTTTGATCATAATTTTGCCTAAAACACAAATCATGTTGTTGGACAGTGATAAGGATGAATGTTAATCATAAATGTCAGTGTGTTTTGATTGAAAAAATAGTTTCAATCTTTTCAAAACTTTATGTCACTGAACCACAGCTGAAGATCTTTTTCATACTCTGTTGATTTAACAGGGAAATGAAGTCATTCCAGGTCAGCAGGTCTTCTCTCTAAGGTTAACCAATGTAGAAATAACAGTAGATCAGAAAGAGTACTCTACACTGGGTTGAGAGATATATGTCAGCATTGCTTGTGGTCTAAACCAGTAAGAGGTTAAGGTTTTCATGAGCATATTCCAGCTCAAATTTTAATTCAAAATCCCCAATGCATGCTGTAATCTGGGATAAGCCCTTCTTTGGAAAATTGTTTAGAGGAGGACAGCTCTGGCGTTGCAAAATCACTTTAGTGATTCATGGATCTTGTACACAACACTATCCCTGTGTGTCTGTGTCTGTAATACGTCTGTACATATGTCTTGTTTTCCAGCCTACGTATTCCATGCCATAAGCATTTAAGTGTGTACACTACACATTTACAACAATGTCTAACTCCTTATTAAGTATACTATGAGTGCTGTTAGCTCTTAACAGATAAGTATATTTATAGCAAGTTTTAATTTACAAACTCTAATTTAACATGCTCATGTTAGCATGTCACTCAAAGAACCACTGGCACATGCTGATATTGAGGGAATTTTCCCATGTTCTAAACACAAAGACAAGATGAGGCTGGTGGGAATGTCATTAGAGTTATGTAGTCATAAAACAACATTTTGTTTTATGACTTTTATAACAACATTTTGACCTCAGAAAAAAACATGTGATCACAAGTTATTGTTCATCTCAAGAGGGAAATCCATATCTGTACCAAATTTTCAAATGGTTCCAAAAAACTAGCAAATTTCATGGCAATCCATCAGGAAGATTTTGGGATATTTCCATATGTAAGTGAAAAGTTTAACCAATTGGTGGTGTTTTGTCCTCAAGGCACCATGAATGTCTGTACAGAATTTCATGGTTATCTGGTGAGATAATTCAATCTGGACAAGGTAGTGGACTGATGTTGCTCAGAACTGGAGCCATGCCTCTTGCATGTCCAAAAAAAAAAACAGACTCCCCAAACATATTAGTGTTTTTGTTTGTATAAGACTGTAATGGAATGTGTCGCCCCTGGGTCATTGTCCATTGTGGGCTTGTTCAGGCCAGAAAATGTTTTGTAACCTGGTACAGCAGGTCAAGAGCGTCACACTGACAGGAATCACACCCCTGAAAATTCCTGGAACTGTGAACATCAACCGGAACTGTGTGTTTTTGTCTTTGTTTTCCTGTTTTTATGTGTGTATCCATCCTTTCTGATAAAAAGCATTTTTTACTAAAAAATGTAAAATTTGAGGCACATTTTGTATGCGTGCTATGTGCCAACAAAATGTACATAGGATACATTTTACTGTCTTCTCACATGTCCAATAGTCACTTTGCCATGGATGCGCATCTAGTGAAAATGTCTAACCAAACTTAATCTCTCATTTCTGTGTTTTATACTTGCATCTGTCCAATCTGCCAGGTAGTCTTACTGAGTGGTCATTTGGACAGTTGGGATGTAGGCCAGGGTGCCATGGATGATGGAGGAGGAGCCATGATTTCCTGGGAGGTCCTGTCACTCATCAAGGACTTAGGTAATATAGAAACAAACTGTAGAAAGTGTAGACACATGCAAATACAGTGTATGGTGTTGAACAGATTAACCTCCACTGAACAAAACATTTACATCCTGTAGAAATGCAAAAAATTCCATGCATGCATCAGCAAGATTACACAATGTCATAAACAAATAAAGACAAGTACAAGTTTTGCTTATTTTAGCTTTATCAGCCTGCTTGTCCTACTGAGATCAATGATTAAACATAGCTCAACCCTACAACAGCTGGTACAAAACATTGTACAAAAGCAATGATATAGTGCTGCTGCATTAACAAGGGCTGAAAACAACATTTTCCATACTGATGCCCCCATAAACACCCAACGGCCAGTTAGTGAATACCATAAAGGGCGGTAAAGTATCTCGTTCCAAACTTAGGCACAAATTATAAAACAGTTCTTTAGATTGTGAACACGAATTTCCTTCAACCGTGTGTAGAGGAAAAACTGTTCGTATAATTAGGAAACAAACATGCTTATATACAAAAAATGCAACTGAATAAGCTTGAAGTGGGGCAGGTTTGATCAACAGAGACCAACAGGTCAAGTGATGACAGATTCTGTGGTCAGGAATCATAAAACTTCAGTGTGTATGACACATTGTAACAAAAACCTACAGCATTTCCATCACTTTATGTACATTGTAATTGTTTCATTAGTTGATTTGAGCTGAATACATAAGTAACGCAAAATGACAATACTCTCTATTGTTGTTTAGCGTGTTAATTCCAGTCTTAATCTGTTTCCAGGTTTGCGTCCAAGGAGGACCCTACGAACAGTGCTGTGGACAGCTGAAGAACAGGGTGGAGTTGGAGCGCAGCAATACTATAATCTACACAAGGTACTGTCAGCTTACTGCAAATACCATTTATGTAAAGTTCATGTTCATGTAACTAAGAAGCAGAGAGGGTTGGATTGCATACGGAAGTATAGAGTTGATGAGTGTAGACATGTACTTCCAGGGAAGTAAGTTGGTGAGTTAGCTTCTGTAGGGTTTTGTCTGCAAACCAGACTTTGATCCTTATACAAAACACCACACTCATGAGAAGAGATACTGGTTTAGTGCATTTTTGAGCCATAAAAGGAACATTTTCTTTACCTGTGTGCATCACTCATGCACCAAAACTTGTCCCCAATAGACTGTCCAGTTCTTACATTTGATATGCTATTAGAAGTTCAAATAGTTTAATGGCTCTACTAGTAACTCCCAGTGGCTGATTGGGTGTATGGTCAGAAAGGGTGAGCTGTGCTTTACCTCTTACAGCCTAATGAAAATTAGTGAGGGGGCCCACCATGTCAGCTGAAGTTTGAGGCTTGTATGGTTTCAAATGATTCAAACCTGGCGTAGGATATTTTTGTGTCCGTGCTTTCTCTTGATCGCTGTTGGCCCTTCACCTCTTCTATCTGTTTGTGTCTCCTTCCCCTCTCTGCTTCCTTTACCCACCCAGGTGAACATATCCAACTTTGACCTGGTCATGGAATCAGACTCAGGGACTTTTACTCCGCTGGCTTTGCAATTTACTGGCAGCGATGCAGCACGAAAGGTAGAACTGAAAACACAACTTTCACACAATTATCAGTATTAATTCAGGTTTAAAAGCCTGAATTCTGTGAAACACAGATTTTGCAAGGTGATGTTAACTATTACCCGTTCCTACATCTACTCTCTTACTCACATTAGACTATTGCTTCCTCAATAGTTCATTTTTAACTAGCTCCAACACTGAACTTCCCGTTTCGTCTCTGTTAGTCTTTCTTGAGCAAAACAATCAAACTGAAAAGGAAAAAAAATGACACAATGTTTACTATGGGCCTTCTAGCCTGGTGTCCGAATTTGTAGGGGCCATGTAATGTAAAAGTAAGACAATGCATCTTATATTTATTTTTAAATAATGCTAAAACATGTTTAAAAAGTACTGGAGTATATCAGACAGTGTGATAAGCTGAGGAGCTCTTAGCTGTATCTGTAATCAACAGGTGATGGGCGAAGTTGTCAAACTGTTGGCCCCCATTAACACGACCAAATTGGAGCCACATGGAGAAGGGACAGACATCTCTCCATGGTTGCAGGCAGGAGTACCAGGTCAGTTGAATTAATGTCAATCTACCTGCAACTAGCAACAGATGTTTGTGAACACATGAAAATTTAATTTCCCTAAATTTGTTTTAACTTTATTTTATGCCTCTGTCACCAACACAGAAACTAAAAATAGGAAGCAAATATCACAATTTATGCAGTTCTGTTTTAATAAACACTATATACTTCTGGAAGTGCTGTGTACACAGAATCACATCCCTTTGGATGAACTTTGAACATACATATGAGGAAGTGGGAGATTTTCAATTTAAGTAGAATTTTCTGGAAATATCAGAATTTAAAATGAAAGATCCCCTAAGTTGCCTCACAGAGGCTGTTGACAAATTGATCTTACAGTTTTTATGTTTTTCTCTAAAATAAAACATTTAAAAAGGACGAATTCTGTTGTATTTTATTGTAAAATTCCTAGTTTAGCAATAAGAGTGAGTCTGTAAAGCCAGAGTAATGTATGTGGTGACATTTTGACTAATATGTTCCTAAATTTCTGATAGTGAAAATGAACCCACAGCAATTCTGTACTTGATATCTGACAATGCTTTAGTAGACTTTCTGTGGTGCAAACATCCTCTCTTCCTCTGTCTTGTTTTTGTAAAAGTACATTGTGGTATAACCTCAAGTTAAAGAACTGAAATCCCTCCATAAACAAAAACAATTTAAACATTCACGTACATAACCAGGTAAACAAAAGTTTCTATTACGACCTAGGAGAGTTAGTTAAAGGAGCAGTGTGTTTTGTGGATAAAGTGACTAAATCTTCCATTATTGAATATCTAGCCGTTTCAATGGAGCAGCTGGGGTTTGGTATCTTGCTCAAGGGCAATATATGGTAGTAGTGCTTTTGCCACATTTTGTGTCAGTTTGTATCTCTTGTAACTTGAGTGTAACAAAGAGAAACAAAGATTTTGTTCTTAAAGTCATAAAGGTGTGGATTTAGCTTTTCTGACAGGCAAAATGAGATTGCCGATTAAAGGGAAAGCTTGTCAGGTAACATTAAAAAAATGTGCTTAATCCATTTGAAACAGTTTAAATTGATCCAAATTTTTTTCAATTATATTATATTTTCTTAAGATTTTTAAATCAGTAGACTTTTGGCAGACTGTTGTGTGCATGGTCCTGTTGGGTGTTAACATGTTTAAAAAGTGATTTATTAGGGGCTTGTATGTCCTTGACTCAATCTAGTGAGGATGGTGTCATCCTCCCACTTCCTCATTACTCTGAAATCCTGCTATTTTCTTCTTTTTGACAAGTCAATACCTTCCTGTGTCATTATCATCCCAGTATTCTTGCCAGCCACACAAATCTGAATCCATGACCTTAAGAAATCCCTGTGACTTATCTTCATTAATTGTAACAACATTTTCTGTAGGTCTGTAGGTAGAAATTACAGCACATAATAGGTAAAACAGAACTGTTTTATGACATTACATTTTTTTTAGAAAACTTTTCATCTTTGAACATAACAAATCACTACACATCATAAAATACAACACGTGCCATAATAAAGAATTCTACAGTTCTTACAGATTTGGTGTATGTCATCCATCCCAAGTGTTATGGAAAAGCAGTGGGCTACCTCTCAAGTTATTTTGCTCAAAGGAGAGCATGAATCTCCCTCCTTTATCCACTTAGTCATATTAGGGGAGTCTTAATGAATTCACTTTTTATTTTTATTACAACACATTTACTGAACGTGTTTGTGTATTTTAGATTTTTCTTTAAAAAAAAATAATAACCAAAATATAATGGAACCTACATGACAGGATCCACTTTTGCAGGATCCACAATAACTGTTATTAGTGACAGTTTGACAGTGTACAGTGAAGAAACAGTTTTCATGCAGCCAACATTCTGACATACAGCCTGTTGATCCACACTAAAGCAACATTTAAATTGAGTCTCTTGTTACTTTTAGGTTCACCTTTTCATTCAGTGCTGACATGAAACACAGTAAATTTATCAACTTGATACTATAGAAGAGTCACTTGTGGAGCTGAAACTGAGCCCTACTGTCAGAGTTTTACTGCATCATTTGTACTGTACATCAGCTAACTTGTAGAAGAGGAACTGAAGACAAAAAGAACAAAAAGAAACTCTGACACTTAGCCAGGCACACATCGAACACACTTCCCTTTGTAAAGCATTAACTTCAACAGGAGAAGTAAGTACTTAGAGAAATTTAGACATGCTATCAGTTATTAAACAGCTGAAGGGTTTGTGTCCTGCTCAAGGGCATAAAAGCAGTTGTCTCTGAGATTATCTTTTTTTTTTTTTTGCACACTTTTTTTATTCTGCTGATGCAGGGATATTGAGACACATGTACCTCTCTCCAGGAAGAGGTTTCGCTGAAAAAGAGACACTGCTGTTAATCAAGGACAGCAATACAGTCCACAGAGTTATGTTAAACTCCCTGGTTTATGTACCACTGTAGATAAGCTGCATTCTGGAAGACCTTTCTCCTCTTCCGTAAGGCTGAGTCGAGGTCTCTTTGATGGTCTCTTCACTAGTGTTGGTTGTAGTAACAGTAATGGACTGTCCATGGGGAAGGTGAGGGTGCAAACGCCACAATCTTTGCTGGACACTTTCACCTGGGTAGCTTCAAAGTACAGACAGAGAAATTAGTAATCATATTAGCTGTAGACACAGTAGCAATATGAATTAGCACAAATTTTATTGCAAAACTACAGACCTTTACTTCTGCAGGAAGTTTGCATAGATAACTAGGTGCTGACTGATTTCCTCAGTTTATAATATGACGTACTACAAACCTGTGCTGCGGTACTGATTCTGCAGAGTTTTCATAGACAGCTGTGTGCCAACAGATTTTTTCTTCTCTGGGGGGTCCGTCTGGGAGGCTACATGTCTTACGTTGAAACCAGCAGGCAAAATTTTATGAAGGCTGCCAGCAGTGCTCTTAAAGATGACACAGAGAGCAGTGACAGTTTATGCATCCATTGTGGCAATTAATTTTTGAAAGAACAAACTCTTAGACAAAAGAAAGAGCACAAGGTTAGTACATTGTGAGCAAGAACAAAACTTGGGTTATATCATAATTCAAATGAATGCTATCACTTAAAGTTTTTTTAAGTAATAAATGTTTTTAAGAGTGGGGAGGTTCAGCTGTGGGGTGAAATTCCTATTGGTTTATGTTACTCTAGTACTCTAGTACACATACACTTATACACAACAAAGAACGGCTTATGAAACAGTCATGACAGTAGTATGTACATAGCCTAAAATTATACAGATCACAAATTGACTAAACTTGTTCGTTTAAACATCTCAAACATAAGTGAGTTTTTGGGGACCATTTTGAGTGAAGGTTTTGGCACACTAATAAGTATGGTTGCAGGAAGGTGTATAAGGGATCAAATTAAAACTGATCACAGTGCTTATGTGCGCCCAGGTGTTTTTGGAAACAACTGAGCTCAAGGCACAGAGGAGTAAGTGTTTGATTACCCAGAAAATAGCTGTTATAACAGGATCAATTCTTTGTTTGTTTTGTAATTCTTAATAGGGTTTTTTGACAACAAGAAACTATTTACAATAATACCTGACTTGCACTACATTATTACAAAGGTCTCATATTATGCACCTTTCAGACAGTGTTAGTAGGTCTCAGAAGTCGCCTAAACATGCTTGTGAAGTGTCTTGCTCAAAACACCAATGGGACCATGTACCCAGCCATGCCCATATTACCCCTCTACTCCTGTTTCAGCCTTATTCTGTACATGCTGTTTCAGTGTTTAAAATGCTCATAAGCTGTAGCTGGTCATGTCCCTCTAAGGAAGTTGAGGTGGCTAGACCCTGTATTTACAGTGAGCGCCTTGCATATGCAATGGCCTGAATGTATTTACTTGTACAAGATCATTTGCAATTGAATTCTGTGGACAAGCTTTGTAGATTTTTGTTTCAATATCTCAAGACGACCAAAATGCTAAAGAGAATACGATTTTTTGGTTAAATTTTCTTGTAATGAAAACAATAAATCTCGATCCACAGTCCATACCAGTTGGTGGCGGTAATGCACGAAAACGTTGTTTGTCAACAGCCATAAATTACCAAGAAGAAGGAGAAGACATGGCCACCAGCAATAGACTTAGTTTGTAATTAAAGGATATCAACACAAAGCGACCAACATTACAGACGGGTCCTTCCCCTCCTGCCTCACGCTTTGCCCATAATTATAAGCAAATGCGTCGTATTATGTTAGTTATGTGAATCAGACGTATCGTTTGTAATTATACTTTCATCGCGGACGCAATGTTACCCTCTGTTAGCAGACTAATATGAATTCCCATTATGTGTTAGCATCGAGCTAACGATTTATGGGACTACATGCTCTAAAAGCACCGAGTATGGTTACCAAACCTATTGACTGATCCTCAATGACATATACTCCAGCGACTTTGCCTACAATGAATGCTACCCATATTAGCTGCGGTGCTAACGCTAAGTTAAAACTGGCAACCTAAACATGCCAAAACTTACCGCTCCTGAAACTAAAGTTGGATTACGGACAGTCGGTACTGATCCATCCTTGAGTTTCAGTATTGAGGCGAATCCGGCTTTGTATTGGCCCCCATTAAGGAAGCAGTCTGAAGTAAAATGGTTAGCGCACACATATAACACTTTACTAAGTGGTGTGGAGACATTTCCATCAATGATAAAATGTATCCACTGGGTCTTCACTGGGTCAGATGTTGGGAGCATATGAAGACTTTTGTGCGCGTCCCTGCAGCCAACAACAGAGCAATTGGCATGCTTTGCCCGTATTTTAGACATCTTGTCTACTGGAGCCCCTTGGCGATATGATGACTGTGGGGCAGACACACTAGGCCATTAGGGGGTGGTATTAACACCCAGTGTCACCTAGCTGGAGGTGTGGCTGCTCCCCTTTGAACGTTTTAAGGAGGGAAAAATATGACTCGTGCCACTGGGCACACACATTTAGAAAAGTGGAAGGAGTAAGAGAAGGAGAGGATGCACTTTTTTCATTAACGGGGCGGGGGTATGTCTATGAACAGGCTGAGGGCACATTAAAGTGTATTTTGCATTGCATGGAACTTTTAAGTGAATGTGCTAGTTTTAAGACCTTCTACATGTTTTAAACAATAATGAAACAAAACTCAGAGGAGAACATTGTTTTACCAACTATGAAAAAGAACTCTGCTCATTTTCTTTTAGCCACAAAAGTGTAAACACTTTAGTTCTGCCTTGGAGGCAATATGTTAAAGAGGTGAAACATGGGAAAGAAAAAGTAACAGTGCACATTGCTAAGGGAGCTGAGGAAGAAAGGATTTAAGACATAAAGGAGAATTGATCAAGTATGAAGCATAATGTGTGTTGTTTTTGTAAGGTCAATTATAAATTCTTGGCATTTCTGGCTACAGTGGTTAACTGTGCTGCTACGGTAGAGAGAAAACCAGAGAGAAAAGAAACAGCTGTTGATAACTTCAATAAAGTTGGTCAATCCAGACTGCTGCCAGACTATTCAGTGGGACAAACTATTAGGTGCAGTCAGTCTCCCCATTTTTTTTAGACATGCATAGCTTCCATTGAAAGTTTTGAATAAGGCTTCAAATGGCTGTTGTCAGATGGCGTGATATTTATGTGGTATGTCATTAGAGTGGCAATTCAATGAGATTAACGACCAATATTTATTATCTTAGCCCTTTTCAATGCATTATTTAATTTCACAGTTTTCACACTCACACAACTGCACTTTTCCTATTTGTATCTCCTTTCTTTCAATTTATAAATCAAATGAATCAAATATTTAATATTGCCAAACTGAATGAAGAATTTTTTGAAGCAACAGTGATATTTTACTCTGGACGTTATCAGTCACGTGATTTTCTTATTTCGACAAACACTATTTCACTATGGGTCCACTTGTTTTGAGGCTCTAGGTAGGGCTGGAGCCTCGGGCTTTCGACCTGCCCCTTCTCAACCACTAGCAAGCAAGTGGTGATACTGCCAAAAAAAAGAGGACAAAACGCACAAGCAAAGGTAGATGAGATGTGGAGGAAAGTTCGGTCTTTATTCCTTGTGATTAGTAGGTACATAAGGTAGAACTTTAAGATTGTTATTCTCTAAATAATGCATATACTTAAAGAACGTTAAATCACTAGAGTTTGTTTGTCTCAGGGTGAAGAATACAGTGGCATCAAGAAGAAGTTGAATAGTTAAGTCCAATGATTTAAGAGGCTATACTCAAGAAGTTTGCATTTGATCAAAAGACCAATTTGAGACAAGAGTACAGAAGACCAGCTTTAATAGATTTACATGCATACATGTTTTCCATTATACACTATGTCAAAATCATTTTATTAATCAGTTCCCTCATTTCATGCCCGCCTGAAAAGTGTTTCTTATCTTGGTGTTTGTCTGTGGGTCCCAGCTAAAGTGTCTCCTGTGAAAAAAAAGTGCTTAACAGCTGTGTAGAGTACTTGGACACACTTACTGCATCCGTAAAGTATTGCAAACATTTATTGAGCATCTAAACAGGTGGACATCACACAGTCCTACTATGGCAGTTTGGTGCTTTAATGTTGTAGGTGCACCCGAAAAGACCACTGCCATGCCCTTTTGTGTTTAGTCCCCAGCAAACATGTAACTGAAACAAAAAAACAAACAAAAACATAAACATAAAACATAAACCGCAATAAGTTAACCTGACATACAGTAGAGCTGCCAGTTGCAAGTAATTGTTGCCAGAGTCACTTGATGACAGCTCATTGTCTAAGTGTCTCCGGACGACCAAACGACCGCTCCTCATCTCATCCAGTACGTCCCGTTTGTTTGGCGCGGGTCTGTGTTGCTCTCTATTTATGCACTCGATTATGGCAGTACACTTCGACCTCACCGGTCTCCACCCGACCCGTGAACTGGAGGGTCCTGGGGCCTCAAACCAAGTGGATCCTTTGTCTTATGATTGGAGCAAGTGTAAGGCTGATCTCTTCTATCATCCACCCATCTCTAGTGAATCACTGCACTACAGTCAGACTCCGGTGTATTCTTATTCGACATTTTTATGTGTTTGAGGCCTTAACGTTTCTTACTGGCATTACCACTTTCGCAGGGGTGGGGACAGTATCAGGATTTAGGAGAAGCAGCTTTCTGAATCCCATCTCCACCTCCGTGTAGTTGGAGAACACTCACGCGTAAAGTGGAGATTGCATACTTAAACATAGGTGGATGGTATGTCGACCCGTCCCAAAGCATGCAGCCAGCGCTGTGCCATATCTCTGTCTGTCGGTAAAGAGTGTAATCCCTCCGTGCTTTTACACTCGGGATATATGCATTTTCGTCCCTTGTTTGACAGCTGACTTATCAGGCTAAAAACAAACTAACTTTAACTTCTTCTTTCCCTCAATTAACGGGCAGTTGGCAAGACAGTTTGTTTTTATTTACCGCCACCCACTGGACTGGAGTGGGGACTGATAGATGAGCAATGCTGAAACCTTTGACGCAGCAATAGCCTTCTCTAAGTCCACTTACTAGCCTTCTGTCATGCTTTCAATAGTATTACATGATGGAGTTTGCCGAGTTGTTAGTTAACTCAATAGCTCTGATTCTTACATTCATATTAGTGTTAGGAGTGAAAGTTTGTTATTTACTATAGATTTGGAAGTTTGAGGAAAGGTACAGACAGTTTCCTCACAGAAGCTTGTCCATTACACCACATGGCCAGGGACAATGGAAAAACAGGGGGAAAAATCAGGTAACACAGCAAAAAAAAAGGTTTCTAACTGTGAGGCCAAATTGAAACAATACTGTTAACCTAACGAAATGCACATTCACTTATCTTTTGCTAGAAAAGGCAGGAACTGCCACTGCATATTTTAAGTAATGTATGCAAGTTAGTTCTAGTTCAGTATGTACAAATTTAATACTTTCTCAACAAGTTTTTATTAAGTGTTAGGTTTTTTTTATAAAGAAGCCCCTATTTCATAGGAACATGGTAGAAATAGAGGTAATAAAGAGGCCATTTCTCCGGAAGTAAATTGCTTTTAGTTACTCATTTTGAAATCAGCAAACCAAGGCAGGCCCAGTAGTATAAAGAACAAGCTTATAAGCAGGTTGAAATAAAAAAATGTCACCACACTTAGCAGTGAGTATTGTTTAATTAAAAATGAGACTAGTCACAGGTCTTTTTCCCTCAATGCTAGGCCAATGGATTTTATGAGATAATGTCAAAAAACTGAATTACTTCTCAGACCCTCATTCCCCTCTCACTGGAGTTTCCTTCTGGATCAAACCAGATGTAATAATGATGTTTATTTAATATGTAAAATTCAGTGGCTTTGAGCTATGGATTTTTTGAACAGTTGATTCTTCAACATGTCACATTTAAGTTTGTTTGTTTGTTTTTTCACCATATCTAACCAAGGTGCTAGCCTCCATACGGATGACAGTCGATACTTTTGGTTCCACCACACTGAAGGTGATACCATGACTGTTCAGGACCCTCAAGACATGAACCTCTGCTCAGCATTGTGGGCTGTGGTTGCCTATGTTGTGGCTGACTTGGAGGACATGCTGCCCAGGTAGCCAGTTAGAGGAACCAAGGATGCAGAGCCTCCAGTGAGTGCAAACAGGATAATCATGGTGGACTGCAGCCGTATGTGATAACGCCAGAACACATTGTCAGATCTACCTTTTTGATCTGGGGGGGGCGGATCTCAAACAAACAAAAACTTAAGATTGAATGGAATGAGTTAAAATTTTCATTTTGTCTTTGAATAAGGAACCAATAGATTTGCATAATGTTGTAGCTCAGGGCTGTGTCATGATTATCTTGAATCAAATTGAATCAAATTAAATTCCAGTCTAAACCAAGGATAGTGAATGTAATGGTTTAATTGAAAAAGCAACGCTCTTAAGGTCATCCTCCAAAATCATCTTAAACAGAGAACACATTTTGCTTTGAATTGTAAGATATTGCATGTTTTAATAACAAGCAAAAATCTGTTTTTAAAAGTTTTGGTTTACTGATTGAGGCGAGACCAAGAAAATAAGAATTAAAATTTCTTTCTAAGGTAATGTACATGTCTTCATACTTTAATTTAATAAGCTGCAAAAAGGATAAAAATTTATAGTTTTTAAGGCCTGTGACAGGGTAAAAATCAAATCATTAGAAAGTGCAACTTCTTTTTTATGTTGGCTAGTTGTCGAGTCATATCAAACAAGTGACAAAAATAAGCTCAACAAGAAGAAAGTGTATTCAGAAACTGTGGAATTGTGCCAAGTCTTAATGTTTGTTTCAGTTTCCAGTGTCACTCAAAACAACAACCTCACCTTTAAAGTAACAATGTTGATGTAAAATTTTTTTGTTTTTTTTCTTGTAAATGTTTGAATTATTGTAATTCCTGCCTACATTCTCTCTTTTATGTTGTAACATTTGAATTTTGCTGATCATGTAGTTTGTGTTACAGAATAAAAGGAAGATGAGCAAAGATGATGACAGCTGAGATATGTAGGGCCATGTATTGCCAAGAGTGTGGCTACATGATACACATTCTGATACTGGGGGTGACAATTCGATTTATGTTGCCGTATGTTGGGATATTATAAGCAAGGTGATATATTGCTATTTTTCCCCAAATGGTCTATTTTTACAAAAACTCTCATAGTATAAATAACACACAATGTTATATGCATAAACAAATACAGTTTACTTTTTTGTATTTAGACTCAGAACAGTTGGACCTGCATTTGTATTTCACAGTTCCTATAACATCCTACATCACAGTGCTATGTTTATGCCCTAACCCTCTGAACAGAGGAATTCATATCTGCCTCAATCAGTGAAAGCAGACCCTCACATTAAACACTGATTATGACTGACCATAAAGGAGTTATGTGTAGGCCTACAGTCTATTTTCTAGTTCTCTCTTATGAATAAGGAACACAGAAGAAAAAAAAAACTTTATTAATACCTACAGGGAAACTGTTTTGCAAAATATGCACATATCATAAAGCCTTGTTTTTCAAATAAAAAAAAGCAATAAAATACTGAAAAAGTACCAGTACTTGTATGGGTTTCATTGATAGCAGCACAGGTATCACTTGGTATCGGAGAGAGATAAGTTGTATGCATATCACAAGTCCTTCTAGGTGCACTAAGTAGGAGCAGTGGAGGCAAACACTATGGACCTTGCTACCGCTGACTGCTGCTTAGAAGCAATGACATTGGTTTTGGAGGTTTAACTATCAAGAAATTGGTGCATGATTACAGAGAAAGAGAAAAAAAGAGTGAAGCCTTGAGAGAAAACTAAAATCTCTGAGAAAAAAAATCTCTATATAGAAATGTTTACCTAATGATAGCTAACACAGACTCACAAGAGCAGTCAGCTAACCACTTACTGGATGCAACTTACAGCTAAGCCAAGCTTAGTGTATCAGTATTTTCTTACATTGTTAGAGATACTGTATGTCCCAACAAAAAAAAAAAAACACACACACACACACACACACAAGGAGGGGAGGTAGGTAGAAATAGAAGAGCAGATGGAATGAAGTATAATGAGTAAAGAACAGTCAAAAAAGAAAAAAAAAAGATCACATAGAGAAAGAGAGGAAGTAAAAGAAATTTCTGTGCAGACTGAAGCAGCGGATATAACACACACACACACTGACAGACATACACACTCTCACACAAGTCAGCTGGGGTCCCTTTACCCTCTAAACTAATAAGTCAGCACTCAGCAGGTGATGTCAAGGTTAGTCAGCCAGCCTATGCAGAAAAAAATCATGCTGAAACACAGATGTGTTCATATGTGTGTGTGTCTGTTGTAACAAAGCTGTGTAACTTTAAGCCAGTTTTTACTGGACTCTTTCTCATGTGTTCCTAACACTCATTCACACACAGACTGTTATGTTAGAGAAGAAACACAAAGTCTATGAACGTTCAACACACACTGAGTCATACTTATGCCCAGCTGACATGGTCCACGGGAAGCCACACGCACACATCAGCATTAGACAGACATCTGACTGTCATAAAAGTCTTAAATAATGTTTAAATTCTACTAAATGAGACCAAGTTTACTTTAATGATCACTATATTTGCTTTATGACATTTTAGGTTAGTCTAACAGTTTTTACATGGAAGGCACACATTGGAAACTTGTAGTGAAACTAGCATAGTTATCTGAGGACAGTTGAAGAATTGTGTTTTTTGTGTCTGAATATGACTTTGGATATAGGTAAAAATAATATTGTAAAAATACTTTTAGACTGGTGGATTAAGCTACCTTTAGCTATATGTGAGAGGGTAGTTAAAACTGTTAGAACAACAGAACAGCATTACAATTATCTACTTTATTATTATTATTATTATTATTGCTATTATGGCTATTATTAAGAACCATAGCAGAAAAATTGAAGTTATTTCAGGTTAGATAATATTAGTTCCAAAAATTCTAAAATACTACCTTATGGAACAATCCTTGGATAGCTCTTTAAATTTCACACTAAGATGGTCCACATGGAGGGATAAAGGTGTTGTAACAGTGAATGTTTTAATACATGAGAATGACTTTGTCTCATAGAATCTGCAGAACACATTCATTCTGTCTATTAGAGAATTTTCAGATACAACTTAATGCGTTGTATGGTTGAATAAAGGATAGGGGTACTCAAAGGTAAAATTATTAACTTGCTGAATAATTTAATCTCTATATTGTAAAATTTCAACACAAAGTTTCTCTTTTTGCATAATGGCTGCAATATATCCCCAGAGGAGCCCTCAGCTCAAAAGTGAGAATGGCATAGTTGACAGGAGACGATTGAGGAACTGTGCTCTTTGTGATTGGATATGACTTTGAATTTGACTAAATATTATGTTCATCATTAATTTATCTAATTATTTGTTTGGAAATTAAATATTTAGCAGAAATTTTAGCAAATAGAAAAAAAATTGTAATCACAAGTCTCCCATGGTGACTTCTTCAGTCTTGTTTTATCCAACCAACAGCCCAGAACGCAAAGAAAAAAAAAATTACTTAAAAACATTGTTTACAGATAATTGATCAACATAGATACCTCTGTCTTCTCTGTTGACTGGTGCATTATTTCTACTCTACGTATAACTGAGACAGGGATCCTGTCTGGTTTTTAACAACTTGAATGAATTAAGCAGGTCAGTAACCCAAAACATTATCACATGTAATTTATTTGTGTGATTCTCACAGCGATCATTTGAATGCAGCACACACCCAACAGCTGTACATTAGGCACTACATATTGTATGACCTAGATTTTTTATGAGCTCATACTGAACTTATTGGCTGCTTTGTGGCCAACAAAATGAAAAAAAAATCACCCAAACATCTGGACCTTTAACCAGGCAGACTGTTAACACATTCCCCTTTTTTAAGAATGAAGCAGAATGAAGACAGAAAAAAGGAGCACAGAGACGATGAGTAACCTTATCAGTTATTAAGAAGTTCCACTGAAGCAGCTGAAGGCTTAGTGTTTTGCCTAAAGGCACACAAAAGGCATTTGTCTTAAAGTGGTGTTTTTTTGTGTCCTTTTCTTTGTTCTGGTGATTTAGGGGGTATTAAGGCATGTGTGCTGTCCTATACATCAGATATTTTTTTGGCATTCATATCCGTTCCATTTACTTAACTGTCATTCACCAACTTCTCTCCATGAAGAGGTGTCTGAAAAGGAAAAACAAAACAGGCAGCACTGTCAGCCCAGTGTGGTCACATAGTCCTCACAGTCATGTTTAATCCTCAAGTTCATGTACCACCACATTCAAGCTGCAATCTGAGGGGCATTCCTGTTCATCCGTAACGCTGATTCGAGGTCTCTGTGATGGTCTCTTTACTAGTGTTGGTTGTTGTAACAGTAATGGACTGTCCATGGGGAAGGTGAGGGTGCAAATGCCACAGTCTTTTTTAGTGAATTTTACCTGGGTAGCTTCAAAGTACAGACAGAGAAATTTGTAATCATGTTAGCTGTATACACAGTGGCAATATGAATGACCACAATTAATATACTTATTTAAAGCAAAACTATACAAAATTACCCACACGAGTTTATAATATGACGTACTACAAACCTGTGCTGCGGTACTGATTCTGCAGAGTTTTCGTAGACAGCTGTGTGCCAACAGATTTTTTCTTCTCTGGGGGGTCCATCTGGGGGGCTTCATGTCTTACATTAGGTACAAATGGAAAGGAACCCTTAACCACAGCAGAGGGAACAGTGACAGGTTATGGATCAATTGCTACAAGTGTCATATAGATATATACATGAGTGCACCAAATAGCATGCACAGACTAACACTCACCCACACATAAACAGTCATCTGCACTTAAACAACCCATAGTGACTACCTTATAAATTTAATGCAAAATAATTAAAAAATATAATAATAAAACCTCATTAAGCATACTTAGCGGCTGTGTGCTGACAGAGTTATTCTGTGGGGGGACAGTCTGGCAGGTTATGTGGCTTACAGTCAGTGCAGCTGGACAAGAGCTACCAGCTGAGCCATTAACAGCAACAGTGGGAACAATAACAGGTCATGGATCCATTGCTACAAGTGACACGTCATCATTTATATATGTGCATATGTGTGCATGTGCCAACTTACATTCACACACCAACACATTCATATACATTTACAACTCTGTAGTCGCTACCTTGGAAATTTTGTGCATAGTAAAATAATTAAGTCTTTTTTTTATCAACGATACTGCAAAACAAACTACTGATAA
Source organism: Acanthurus leucopareius (assembly GCA_029814765.1). NCBI lineage: Eukaryota > Metazoa > Chordata > Actinopteri > Acanthuriformes > Acanthuridae > Acanthurus > Acanthurus leucopareius. The sequence continues at coordinate 9,801,522 of JAQMCX010000057.1, read as the reverse complement.
CTACTATGGCTTCTACCACCCTCTTCTGCAGTCGAGCCAGCCCCCACTTTATTTTCACGGTATGTCTGTATGTTTGCTATTATCGTGAAAGTGTAGAAGAACTGATTTCAAAATAAAAGTGACTGGTTTCAAAGTAAGTAATCCTCACCAGAGGATATGCACCTTTTATTATACCGTCTATGATATGCACCCAGGTAGAGCACAAACGTACATCACTAGTGTGGTGTTGAGACAGTGCGGTAACGCCATCCACCCTTTGGAGAAGTGCGGTTACACCATCTACATTCAAAAATTTGTTGTGCATCTACATCACATTGTATGGTGAAGTGTGGTAAGGAACTTCATTTTGCATTCACAGCCCCCTTGTAAAATATATAATCAAATGGCCGCAAAGATTGTGTCAAAAGACAGAGTTTCTACTTTTTTCTTATTTCTCTTATTCTTTTCACATTTAGGCTATTGTGGTACTGAATCAGCACTGATCTGTACTCTGTCTTGTTTATCTAAAAATTATTGGCTGGTGCTTCCTGTGCAATACATCCAATACGTTGTCATGTTTAGTCTGAATGACCAGCAGTGATTGTTTATCTGCTCCTTATTCATAACCAGAAAATGATCTCATAAAGCTTGGTACTTTACACATTTTGTTTTAACCTATTTATCACAATTAATCAAAAACACTTCTAATCAAAGAATAATCCCAAATATCTTAATTCTATAACATGTTCCATACATTGAGCACACAGTTTACGCTACACTTTATTTAACTTTCTCTCAATGATAAAGATCATGTAGAAGACTTTGTCACTTACATCTTAAAACCCCAGTCACTGGACCATTTATCAACCTTCCAAAGTTAATTCTAAATATTATTAAGTGTCTGAAGTATTTCCCTCTTTTCTTTATAGCCCCACCATCTGCAAAAAGGGAATACCCAATATACCTATCAACATTCAGAAAAATACAAAATACACAAAATACAGGAACTGAAGGTTCTTGGATGAGAAGTGAAACATCTTTCCAAAACTAAACATAGTCCAGTTGCCTTGTTTTTTGACTCTTCAAGATAATCATGACCTGGATGAATGAGAATCTACACAGACATTCAGAAAAATACAATTTATCACAATCATTTTTAAAAAATCAGGCATGGCACTTACTTGAGGAATACAATTTACAGTATCAAAATTATCAGAACAAAAAAAAGTTATTTTTTGAAGTGATTTTAATGTTTTGTGGTTGTTGTGGTAGGTGTCTGAAGTATATTGTATAATTCTCGAGTGCATTCTTTTTAGCTTTGACTACATTTACAAGATGTACTGTGAGATTTTACATTTGAAAAATCATTCCAGTATGGTTTTATAATCAGTGGCTGCTTTTGACATTACTTCTCTTTTTTCATAGGCTCTAAATATTTAAAATTTGGCTCATCATGCAGTATCTAAAACAGCAGAAAGAGGAGATTGAGCAAAGATGATGAATGACATGTCATGTAGTTCACAGAGAGGAAAAATGGGAGGAAGGGAGGTTGCATGATGTGTGATGAGAAGAGCAGTCAAATAAGATTGTACAAAGCAGAAGAAATATAGGGAAGTCATTATTGTGGGCGCTGTTTAGACTAATGCAGCAGATACTCACAGTCTAGGAGTTAGCTGGGGTTTCTTTAGCCCCTGAACTGATAAGTCAGCACTCCGGTGAGTGATGTCAGGGTTAGTCAGCCAGCCAACACAAACACAGTCATGTTGGAAAGACAGATGTGTATGTAGGTGTGTGTGTCTATGTTGAAACACAGCTGTTTAACTTTAGCCCACTTTTAGCCAAACTGCTACTGGACTCTTCCTCATGTGCCACAAACACTGATTCACACGCAGACTGTTATGTTAAGAAAGGAACACAAAGTCTGCAGCCTCATCCGAGGGCTCACGAGTAAAAAAGGAACAGTTAAATGACTTTTGTCCCTAAAATTATTTTCATCATCAATTAATCATCTAATTATTTCTAGATCAATTATTTAGTCTGTTAGTCTACTGTATTTATTAAATAGCAAGACTTATTAGTTTTGTGTTCATTGACTCATCATTTCAGTTCTCATTGTGGCTGACTGGGATCTAGTTTACAGAGACCTGATAACTTTAAACAAACTGAGTCAAAACAATGTCATCAGTCATTTATCTTTGTGATTCTGTGAAACTATCTTTTATTTCAAATATGTTACAATTATTTGACATTTAAATGCAGCACACAAAAAAACAGCTGGATATCAGCAGTACATTCTGTAGGATTCAGTGATTGTGTGGGGATGGAACTGAATCCAGAAGCATGGGTCGCCACCTTATGGACAACACTTAGCATAACGCTTAGTAACTTCCCATTATTTGTTATGTTACGGCTGTTTTCTTATAAGAAAGGAAAAAGGTCATAATTTGTCCCTAACATGTTGCTTTTTTCTTTAACACAGACAAACAACACCTGAAATAACACAATTCAAGTTTGGTTTTAGCAAAGTACAACTTTTTTACATTTGAATTTTGGGAGTTTACTCTGATCCAACACTGAAAATGATAGCTAGTCAAACAGCTGCAAGACAGTAACTGAAAAATACCTTCACTGTAAAAAAAACAAGATTTTAATTATCAGTGAAATAATTTTTGAATGATCTGGGAGGTAACATGACAATATTATCTACATTTTGAATGTAAATTCACAGCAGTGGGCATGTTTATGTAGCCACAGGCCTTCGGGAGTTGAAGACCTTGATCCCATTTTGAATTGAAGATCGAGCATATTTGGTCAGCAGAGCTCCAGTCGTCTGTTTCTCCCCACAGAGGTCCCTGAATGTGGAGAGAGATTACACAACATGTTCTTTCATTTTACCACTCTAGCTTTAGGAAACAAGACAGTACCATTATGTCATCTTTAAAGATAGTTAATGATATTACTGAGTAACTGGATCACAAAAAAACTTAAGTTCTTTCTATCGATCTCTTGAAAGACCACAGGATAGTTTTTTTATTCATCACAAGCATAAATAAACTCTGAAAGGACCCAGTGTGTCAGATTTTGTGGTATTTCCTCAAATTGTCCACCAAGGTTCACGTCCACTTTCGTTTTGATTTATCCGTGTTAAACACTTTAGCTAAAATATATGTAATTCAGTTTTGTTTTCCTTACAATCATTTACTGCTGTAGTGACATCCTTTCTCACTTGTAAGGTGATACTCATTGACTTTTGGCAGTCTGCTTTTTATAATGTAGAATCTTGGCTGTTTAATCTAATCAGAAAGTTTCATTGTGTTTTTAATACCAGAGAGGCTGTGACATGCCTCGAAACACTTGCATTGGCTGAATATGGTGAACCTCAGTGCTCTGAGGTTTGTCAAAAGTTGGAAAGAAAATCTGGAGAGATTTTGGGATCCCATGGGACCTACATGATTGAAGGTTTAATATTAATGAAAAAAAAAGCAAGACAATTTAAGGTTCCCTGATTTCACGATAATAATGTTAAAATTTATTCCTAAATGGATGACACCTACTGTATGTATGGCGTGATTTCATCTTCTGTCCATTTCTCTCTGAGTGTGAAGAGGTGGTTAAAGCGCTCCAGTGTGTCCTCTGGGAGATCCTCCACTCGCAGCAGGCAGATGGTTTCTGGACGGGAGCTGCAGTCCACCAGGGCGACGCTCTGTAGGATTTGGATCACTGTGGTCAGTTTCTCAATAAACATAAGAAGGCATGAGCAGAGAAAAGCTGCAGCAAGTGGCTCTTTTTTTATTACAGGAGCATCATAATTCAAGAGTGACAGAAAAACGAATGTAAGTTATAAATAAGATAAAAGAATGAATTTGATGATTTTAGTGTTCTTTTTGATCATCCAAGCCATATAGGACTAAACACTGTTTTAGCTAGTTACTGTAGTGGATTAATAGAGTTCATGTCAGCAATAAAACACTTCCAGTGTTTCCCATTCCTCACAAATTATCGGAAAAAAAGTATTGAAAAAAACCGGGATGAAGATAATCACAAGGATCTTGGAGCTCCCTGTTCTTTTTCTTGCCATCTAATGCATTCCTTAATCAGTTAATTTGGCCTTTAGATATATTAGATGGATTGTGCTACTTTATAACAGACACGGTGTGAAACTGCACTTTTGAGGAAGATTTTTTTTAGATAGTCCAAAATTTTGAGGGCAATTGTAATTTTTCAATTTTAGTAACCAAAGGGTTACAATTTGTCAGTAAATTCTCATGTTTTATATCTAAAAGAAATGCGGTAGAAACCTGAATCCAAGTTTCACACCTTGCGCCTTAACTGCAACACAAAAGTGACAGAAACCTCCAGCACCCCTCCCCCACTCAGAGAGCTATACAAACTGTGAGTGATGTGCAGGCTCACCTTGAGCTGGTCCAGCCTTGTGCTCATGCCCTCTGGGACGCTCTGCTGCCAGACTTCCTGAAACTCCCTCAGGTTGAACTTGACAGCGTTCTGTAGCAGCAGAAGCGCCAGGCCCCGACACACTTTATCCTCGTAAAGTGCATAATAAATCTGGTCTATATTGAGGGAGAAAGATACAGAGATATTAGTACTGTAATAGCAACACATAACAGTTTTCTTAAAAACAATTTTAAGTTTTGAGTCTTAATAGATTGATTTTCTTTACCATTTTCAGTGTAGCGTTTCCCGTAGCAGTTCAAACAGTGCTCGATCATTTCTCTGTGAAAAAAAAAGAAAAAAGGAATTGGAACCTGGCTGAGGATCTTCTGTAAGAACAGGCAAGCATTATGACAGATTCAGTGTAACCTCATTGTGCTACTCAGGTAGTTTATTGTTTCCTAAGACTGAATTCTGCTAAAAATCAACTTTTCTTCACACTTTCAATGTTTTACTTTTCTTGTTACATGAGCATGAGAATCACAGACATGAACTTACTTTGGTTCTAGAGGAGCTAACTCTTCCAGACATGTTTGAAGGGGAACCTTGTTAAAAGACCACGACTCAGAATCCACCAGCTGGGTCAAGTGACCGAGAAGCTTCATCTCATAATCAAAGTCAAGCATGCGCCAGTAGCCTGAAGACAGAGAAGATACTCTCTCTAACATCTGGTGTGTGTCAGTTTTTTTTATATTTATCTCACTAAGTACAGCAAACAATAGAGATATTCTAGTTAGAAAAGTATTTTCCCTTCATTTTACCCACCAGGAGAACTGCACTTACTATGATTTTGTACCAATTCATCCAACAAACTTTAATAATTAATAAACAAGTACTTATTGATAAAAAGATGACACTGTTTACCATCTATCTGACAGGCATGGATGGTCTCTAAGTGGGCCTTTGTCTCCTCTTCACTGGCCTGAATCCTCTCCAACAGATCCTGCATTGTGTACTTGTTACAGAGGAACACAAGAAAACAATTACTAACAGGTACAATTGCCACAAATGTTTGGTGGATGCAAAATTTTCCAAACTAGCTGCACATTAAGAAATTATGAGTCACTTTTAATGCATTTAAGGGAAAACAGGATAAAGAAGGTACTTCTGCAGGATTAATGGTAGATAATCACTTTTAGCAAGGCTACCATTGTTGTTCTTCCTGAAAGACTGTCCCCATGGTGACAGTCTAAAACACGATGGATGCTGCTGAAAGAGTAAACACTTACTTACGCTTTCATACCCTATTCCTATACACAGTACACGGTGATATGATCAATTACTTTAATTAATCTACTTTAGAATATATTTACCCTGTTTTCTGAAATCTCTTCCTGCCCCCCTAAAGCAGGTCCTTCATAAGGATTCTCCATTAAAAGCTTCCTCAGTTTCTTCAATTTTGGACGCTGTGTCCTCAGCTCCCAGTAGCTGTTACAAAATCCCCAGATCTACAACAAAGGCAAAATATAGTTAGTCTATGTAGGTCCTAAATGCTGTTGACTTTTGTGTGCAAATAAACCCAGGAGGTTTTGTATATGTGGGTGTTTTTTTCATACCTGAGCATGAACTACATGGGAGCTGTCCTGACTGTTAGTTAACTGATCTGGTGTTCTGCATCCAGGTAGGAACAGCAGCAGGTTGGATGTGTCTGCAATTTTTAGATCATAGGTCTTATCATCACTGCATAGAACCGCACGCTCATCCTTATCCCCTCGAATCACAAGGCTGGAAATAGAGAAAAAAGTTGTTAAGTGTAATTTATCAACCACATTTGCATGTGACATGACACTACAGAGTCAACATTATCAGCCATCTGGGTCATTAAAGAACAGAGAGGCAAGGAAGTAGTTTAGATAATGAAAAGTTTGAAAAGTTTGTTTGGGTCATTTAACAAATATAATTCACTGGTTCCACCCTCTTGAATGAGAGGAATCGTTTTTTTTTGTGCTATGTGAATGTTATTAAATAACCTCTATGTTTTAGAATTTTTTAAAATACTAAAGCATCTTTTCCTCTGGCTTCGGGAATGTAGCGAAGGGGGGTTTATATTATTTTTTGCATTTAAAGAGACAAGTAAACCTTATAGACTTGCCGCTACTGAAATGACCAGATCTCGTAAGTATTCAAAATAACACAAAACATTAGTATACCAACCAGTGTTTTCACTTGACTGTCGGTGTGTTTCATTACTTACACAAACTCAATAGGGACACAATTTAACATTATAATACCTCACCTTCGCCCAGCTTCTATATGTTTGCACAATGTATCGTCCAGCTCCATCAGGCAGTAGTCTGTAGATGAAACGTTTCCCCCAAAAGACAGACAGTGAATTGTGTTCTGTAGATCTTCCTCTTTGAGCTTAGCGATCTGCAGAGTAGCCTGGACCTCTTCTAAAGTTCTCATTTTGAGGCAGACGGCAGGTTAGATAGCTAATGTTTCAATGAAATAACTCTTTTTGACTTGCGAAACAAACTGTTACAAACTATTTTTCTAAAATGTAAAAACAAGCAATCAAGTACTATTTCTGTGTGTTATATTCGACGACTGTCAAATTTCCCCGCGCTCTTTCTGTCGTGTGGAAGGAAGTGTGGTAACTACGTAGGGGTGCGACGTCATAATAGGGCCGAGCAGAAACTATAATTGCAGTTAAATAAAAAATGCCGGTATAGTTATACTTGTGCGATAAAAATACCATTTAATTTAGATTTATAATGTGTAATTTGAGTGTAGCTATAAAATTGTGACTTTTTTCCCTATAAAACCCAATAAAATTAAACTGACAACAGAGGAACCTCACATATCTTATACAGCCGAGTAGTATTACACAACGGACCGTCACTCACGTTGAGGGTCAAATGTTTTGAGGATGTGCTAGTAGAGTCATCGATATGTCAAGTTTCTCCAGATCTGCCCAGGTAACCATGCGCATTACACAAAATTATGTTATTCGAGTTTACAAACTGAGTGTTATTTGCGCTAAGGTTAATGTGAGGTGGGTCGTCACTCATAGATAGTTCGTTAGCTAATGAGCGTTGCTAACGAGCCAGTTATCCACGGTGTTTGTGATCCCGTTATTACTAAATATCATAACGTCAATGGTGAGTTAGTCATGAAACAAGTGAATTGCCTTCATCATCTTTTTTAAAAAAAGACAACAACTGCTATTGCCAAACACTATCGTTTGTTATAAGAGTTACTCCCGAAGCTTTAAGTCCATTACTATTTTGTGTCAGCTCCTATGAACCTATAAACAGTGTCCGAACATCACCATGTTAGAGCAATGCCCGATTGAAGAATTCTTTGGGGCAGTCTGTTGAAATTATTGACAGTAGAGTTCCCACATTTCAAATGGTGAGTGTGTGTGTGTTTACATGTGTATCTGCCCAATAACCTCCTATTGGAAATAAATTGCCACTCAGTCTAAAGAGTTCAGACTAATAAATTTCACTATTCACACCTGTGCGTTTCCTGAAGGTGACATGTCTCATGTGTGAAAAATGCCTGTTGTCACAGAAAATCTTTTTTGTTTCTCATTCCATTAAATTTGTGATGGTCCCACACCTGTCAGATCATTCAATAACCAGTTGTTTCTCTCTTTCTTCTTCCAGCAATGGGCTACCTTTGCACGTTCCTGGTTCCTGATCGATGCCAGGATGCAGCCTCCTGGAAAGATCGCAACCATGTGTTCTGTTAGATTGCAGGGGAAACACAAGCCCATATACCATGCACTGAGTGAGTCCTGTGTGTCACAGAAGGCACATCTACAGTCATTTTTTTGCTTTCTTACTCAACATAATCCTTACGTTATGTACAGATTACTATTTAATTTTCTCTTTGTAATTATTGCACTCACTACCTTTAGTTTTAAGTTGCTGTGGCAAGGGGGGGCCATGAGATGGCAGTAGAGGGTTAAAAAGGTTTTTGGTACCATTGGAATTCAGGCTGTTTTTATTCTTTTTTGTCACTAAACGGAGTCAAATATTTCTGTCAGAATTTTTGATATAGAAGCAAGCCTGAAAACAAGCATCTTTCATGTCTTTGCAGGTGACTGTGGTGACCATGTAGTAATAATAAACAGCAAACACATTGCTTTCTCTGGAAACAAATGGGAGCAGAAAGTCTACTCATCACACACAGGGTAAGTGCGCTCTACCTCATGTGATGCCTCACAATCCCTGTCTTCTTTTTCTGTGTTTTTATTTCCTCTTTGTTCCTAATGCCGATGAACCCCTCAGAAACTGACATAAATAGCTTGTCTCACTGTGTTAGTTCCCTTATGTCTCTCTGTCTCTCTTAATGGCTATAAATCAGAGATTGAAGGTGGTTGGAATTTCTCTTAGATTTGCTCGTTATTTAACATTTCAAAGGGACTCATTTAAGTCTGCATCATAGCTCAGGGTGTACCTTGAGCCAATGTCTTAACTGCTGAAAATCCATAAAAATGCGGTACCTCTCTCTGCAAGGGGTTAGTGTTTTTTCTTTTCTTTTTTTTAAAGAGAAAAATAATAATAATAATAATAATAAGTGCAGATTGAAAATAAATCTGAATGCTCCTTAATATTTTAATAATATTTAAGCCAATTTGGTTAAGTGGAAGACATTACTCTTTGTCAAGTCTTGTTTATGCAAACTTTCATTTTTACATACCTTTTTTTAATAGCTGTAAATGGAATACAAGTGAAGTTTCAGGCATGTTGAAGCTCCGTGTTCTCATATTATCTGATACATCCTGGTAAAAAGCCAGAATGCTCAGTTCATTTGTCATGCACAACAAGGTCTGACGTTGCGTGTCTTTTTCCCTCAAAGGTATCCAGGTGGATTCAAACAACTCACAGCTGCTCAGCTTCATCACAAAGACCCAAAAGCTGTAAGTGTCATCAATCAGTATTCATTGTTTTTTATTTTCATTTAGTGAGAATTCAAAGGTTCAGCTATACCACCATCCCATACAGTACCTTACACCATGGATATATTTTCCTGTATATATGATTTAACCAACATTCTTTGAGATTAGTCTAATCTCTGTGTCTGCCACAGAGTAGGTGTTTTGTAGTTTGACATTTATCCCTTCTTTCATATAGTCTGTCTTGCTTGTGCATATTAATGTGAAGTGCAGGGAACAGGGATTAAGCAGCAGTGGATTTGTGCTGGCAGTGTTCAGTGCGTCCTGAAACTCAGTACGAGGATGTCAGTTTGAGGATAAATCTTTGAGTTTTGGTTGAATCTCATATTCATGGTTTAATGGTTTCAGGGTTATGAACTCTTTACAGTGTTACACTCACAGTGATTATACCATTCAGAGCTTGATGTGACCTGCACACTGAACACGACCAACCAGTGGCACAAAATATAGAGAGTGTGACAAAAGAGAGAAAAACAGCCCATGAGCATGAAGGATAAGTCTGGAGATAATGTGTGTCTCTACTCCTGTTGAACAGACCCAAAACAACAGTGAATAACATTAACACTGATAACACTAACAAGTAATTCCTGTGATGTCATAGTCTAATGAAACCAATCTCTCTGTGCAGTAATCTTTCATTGTTGTTTTAAAACTATTAGATTAGCTGAGTTACACTTTTCCCCAGTCTCTTTAAAACTTACAATACGGTTTATTTTTATTAAGTTTCACATAAATACTCTGCCATAAATACGCACCAGAACACTAAACGTGTATAAAGCTGCACCTACAAAAAAGTTCCTTACAGATTCGCTGTTTGTTCCTGTTGGATTTGTGCTGATTTAGGGCATTATTTAGCTATTATTATTAAAAATTAAAACTATGTATATTTGTGAACTTTTTTTAAAAAACTTTACCTTTATAGAAACTTACTCACTAACTTACTTTACTTTTTATAGGTGTATATGTGGTTCTCTCACCAAATTTTAATCCTTCAGAGCATTTCAACAAAAAATAAATTGGCTCAGAGCCTGAAAAGTTGGTTCCCAACTTTAACTAAAAAGCAGGTTTTCTATCGGAACTGAAGTGGACATGAAAATTTTGACAGGTTGTTTATGCAAGACCCTCTGTTTAGGACGTGTCCTTGATAACAGTGTTCCCCTTCAAAACTGACAGAAACACAGACTGGTTTGCTAGATAGCATCAATGTTCCACAAACCCTTAAAGGAATCAGTTCAGGCTCCAGAGATGAAACAGCCAGAGGGACAGAGGGAATGTTGAACCTGAATTCTGAGCTTTACATGTCTACTGTGAATTGATGTTGCACAATAATCTCGGCAGTGTTCAGAGTCATTTAACACCAGAGCTACATGCCAAGGGTTTGCAGACTATTCCATGCGCAGCTCCTGTGGGCTAATAAAGATACGTTCAACCTGCTGTTTTCATATAGGTGGATGACATGCATTGGTTTCCAATCTGTAGTTTACAAAAACCAGGAGAGGCATTTTCTCTGCTGTTGGCTCTTTGTTGATGCAGGCTTTGGTCCAGCCAGTGACCACACCGACGTGTGTCCTGATGGCAATTTAGTTAAAATGAGGTTTGGAGGGTTGGCGAGCGAAGAGTGAGAAATAGAATTGGACAGATGAATGATTTGTCAGCACCGCCTCTGTCCAACATTTCTCTCCAATATTTCTGTTCAGTGTCCCAGTGCAGTTACTCTGTCCAAGTGGAATTCACATTTTGTGCTCCCAGCCTCCCATTGAGAAATACAGTTTTGAAAAATACAGGAAAAAAGTATATATGGTTGCTACAGAAACCCACTCAACCATATATTAACCTTTACAACGTGCTTCCTCTCCACAGATTGTGAAGTTAGCAGTTTATGGCATGCTGCCTCGAAATCTACACAGAAGGACCATGATGCAGCGACTACACATCTTCTCTGATGACGTAAGTCCTCACCTGTCAGAGCTAATGAGACTTCAGACAGACACCTTAACACATTAATCATCCATTCTTATAAAGGACAATCAGAAGGAGAGAAGGGGGCACTGATATCATTTTGCAGATATTGACACAAAAGAATGAGCCAGTTTTAATCAGCCTTCATCCAGGTCACCTTAACAACTGGGATCAATTAATTACTTTAAAATTAATATATGATTGTTGCCTTTGATGGGGCAAAGTTCAAGTCCTTTTTCCCTCACTTTTTCTCAGGTGGTGTGTGTGTCTGAAGTATCTGACAGTGGAATGACATTTTAATGTTTCCTGGTTGTGAGCTCGTTCTTTCCCTTAACTTTAAGCTGTATTAATCAATGTATTTATACTTGCAATGGGCCACACGACTGTATGTATGTAGAAAGGGTCATCAATGTACTCAGATATGGCCACTGCAGTTCACAATCAACACCTTTGGCGATAGCATTAAGATGTGATAGTTTTTGAATAATGTTGGCATCAACCAACAGGGACACACATCATAGCATCTGAAATGAACTGACACAAAAAAACAAAAATTCAAGCAGTTAATTGACCTGGACAGCCGGCCCAGATATTAACCGGATGTAATTTTTGTTCACGGGACAGAAGAGTCTCATTAATTCGGCAAATGTGTTACGACTGAGGGAAATCTGATGGAGTTTTGACCTGTAATGTTTTACATGAGGCATTTGGTGTCCGAATTTATAAGTGAGAAAAGGGCAGATACCTGTCTTTTATTTTGGTCCCGTTCACATCCATCAGCAGAATCGCTGCGCAGTGTGAATCCCTAATTATAAGCAGATGGGCTCCATGAGCCTTGTGAATGTCTGCAGTCCTATTTGCAATTCAAAACCAAGTACTTAGAGTGTTTTGGAAGTTTGGTGGTTTTTGATCACTATTTTGGTCTTCTAGTCTGAACTACATGCCTGCTGCTTTAAACTAATCTGTAGGCCCAGACCCACCTGTAATGAACATTGATGAAACTGGCTGTCAGCGCTTGAGGTCTTAGAGAAGAATAGCTGGGCTGCTTTTGGGATATAAATGATACCTTCTTCTTTATTCTCACCTTCTTTTTCAGGTCACCATTCTTTTCATATCTCATTTCCTTCCTCTCTCTTTGAATTTCTTGTCCTGCTCACATTCTTCAGTTTCAATGTGTCCTCTGCCCACCCCTCACTAGGAGCTGCCAGACCATGTCCGAGCCAACCTGACGGAGGAGCTGCCTCAGCCCAGAGAAATCCCCAGGAAACTCAGCGAGTACACGCAGGAGGAGAAAGACGCCTTCCCCAAGCTGTGGACACCGTATGTAGAAACACATACAGCCTGTTCTCACACACACCAATGCCAGCATACAAGCAGGCGCCGTCTGAACACACAGTTCTCAAATAGGTGTCACTGTATATAAACACAGATACAGACAGGAGGAGAAGAATTCGGCATCCACACAAAAAACCCTGGCACACACACCTTTAACTGGATCATCAACCAATTGTCTTTATCGCTGACTCCCTTTCAGAGATGTTTACATGCGCGTCTGTTTGTGAACAGTTGCACTTTTCATATATGGCTCTCTGTAACAAATAAATAACAGCCTCAGTAAATTAATTCAGTCCAGCAGTAAAAATGTGATCAGTATTGTCTTGCTATTAAACAAAATTAAATCACCATCATTGGAAAACCATAAGAAAGCCTCAGCAGTAGATAATTTAATGTACACTCTAATTTTAAGTGGAGTAGTTATCAGACATGCTTTTTTGATTTAACTTAACAGAAAATGACTCATGTTTATACTAAAGCTAACACCTAAATGCCACCTTCGGATGGCTTCATGAGGATCCAGGTTTTGGCAGGATTTAGCGGCATTTGGGTGCAGTTTGCACCCATATGAATATCCCTCTGATTGCACTGCACTTCCAAGTGTGTAAGAGACCACGGTGACTGCGAGACTCATAAAAAAACAGAGAAAAGACCCCCTTTAGGGCCAGAATTTGGTTTGTCCATTCTGAGCTCCTGTAGAAACATGTAGAAACAAAAAAAACTATGAGAAGATGATCCACTCCCTCTCTTGTTAAAAAAAAGGCTCATTCATAGGTAATGAAAACAAAACTATTTCTTATTTTCAGGTGATTATGCGCTGATAAAAAACAACCTTATTACTATTATATTCTATTTCTGCCATATTCAACCATATTCAACCATAATCTACAAAGGGATCCTCATAAATTCTAAACACTGGACCTTTAATTGCCTGAAAAATTTTATGCATGCCTCACTTGGGAGTCATTTCCTCATCTTTCCGTCCTTTGATAACCTTTTACACCATAATGAATATTACACTCATACACACACACACACACACACACACACACCCTCAAACACCCTCAAACACAGTCATATTTTTGTGTCTTGTACTGATGGTGAACAGCCAAAAGGGGGCGATGTTGAACTGATTAGATACTGTGATATTGTAGTTTTCATAAAGTTGTATGAGTGGACATCCTTCGACTGTTTAAAAACATTGCACCTTGTCATGTCCTTACATCTGAAAAAAAAATGTTTTCAAATACTCTCATGTGTCTGAAGAAAACTGTCAGAGATAAACAGACATGATCTTGTATGCTTACATTTTTATTTCATAAAAAACACGGGGCGAAGCACAGTACGTGGCCTTTAATCAGCGCATTAGAATATGTGGGTTAGCTGGGACAATGGGGGGGGGGGCTTAAAGGCTGCATGTTGCATCATCCTCTTTCTTCATCCTTCTCACTGGTGCAGAGTAAAGTAAGATGTAACATTTTTTGTATTGTAACTGCAAACACATGTGGCTGTGGTGTGAATGATTGTCAGCCAACAGAGAGCTGTCAGTGAGTGACATGATGCACAGAGAACAAAGGCCGGCTTTTGGACGGGCAGCCGCTCGATTCATCAGAATAGACTCTCTAAGCTTAAAACTCACAATACTGTTCCTCTGTGGATTCTTTTATAGGACCGGCTATATGGCTCTAGTACAAAAATATATGACCTTTATTCCCCAAAGCTGACATTTTTATTTACAGTATATAAAAGTTTTGTGTGGCGTTTGCTGTGTTTTGCTCTGGTGGTTACATGCCCGAGTGCCTTGTGAGCTGCCCCGGAAAGCTTTATAAACGAAGGCCATTGCACATAATGCTGTTATCAAACGCTGCAGTGCAACCTGCTGCTCAGCGGGAACTCTGTAGATGTGTCAACAGTTGTTTTGTTTAACGGGAACTTTGTGTCCTTAAGATATTAAAGTTGTTTTGTTTTTTTCCTGACCTAGACGTTACCTTTGAATGTTATTGGTCAAATGTTACTAACACATGTGGAAGTCAGCTGTTTTCCACCACTTCCTGACTGTTTGGGACACACAGGGTTTCTCAGTGGGGTGTGAAAGAGAGCATCTGTTATTCGGTATAATCATATTCATGGCTTCTTCAGTAAAGATATTTTCCGGCTGTGAGATTAGAATGACATTGTGACCTGTGGTTTAACTGTCATGATTATGTCGTCCTGTTGCATTTCTTTGGCCTCACCTGTAGTCAGCGTCACTCTGACAGGTTAACTGAGGGCATCCTCTCCTTCACCCGCTCAGCACCAGCCTTAACACCCATCAATTCATCAATTCATCAGTCCATCTGTCTGCAAGCTATGCAGAAAGGTCAGAGTTGCACCTCTTCATCCCCAAAAACAGGGGCTCAAGATCTTAGTCTTAAGTATTAAGTGGAAAGGAGAAAAATTACAGAAGTTGTATCCTGGTATATAAACTGTTTATATACCAGGATGTTAAGACAGAACTCTTATGTCAAGTTATTCAAGAGTCAGTCAAATAAATTACGAAGAAAAACCAAAAAACTAACAAAACAAAACAAAAAGAACAAAAAAGTTGTACTTACTATATTCCTTCCCTCTAGATCAGGGCCCCCAAACTTCTTTAGCTTTAAGACCCCAAAGAGAATGTTGATGTTTCACTGGAATCCACACTAATACAAATGTAACTTAACCATTACTGTCTCTTCCAACATCAACACAGTGAATAAATGCACTTTGCTGTCCAGGCCACATTAGGGAGAAGTCACGAGTCTAGACCTAACATCATCAATCAAGGTTAACGTTCGAAAGTATCCTGGTTAGTTAGCAACACACGAGTAGTCACCAACTAACAGACTCATGAAACAAACAAAATGCTGCACAAACAAGACTTATTTACTTTTTGTTTTTTTCATGTGTCTGTTAGTTGATGACCACTAACTTACTTTTCCACTGTCAAAAAACTCTCTTGACGTCTATTTTTCACAACATCTCATTACTCGGCACCTCCCGACATAAAACACAATGAGGCCTCTGCTCTATATTTTGAATGGCTTCAGTGAAGCCAAGTTTTACAAAGTGTTCCTCGTACTCTGGTTTTGAGTGCCAGAGATCATGAGTGCAGGAAGTGACACTCAATGGTACCTCAGCCAGGGGGCGTAAAAACTTTTTTAAGGTCCACACAAACACTATCTGAGCTTAACAGACCAGCGAGGCAAAAACAAAATGCTCTTTCACTGTAATAAGAACAGTGGATTCTCATACCAAACCAAACCATTGTTACGCATTTTATTCTGCTAATAGTCTGTTTCCCACCGAAACGCTTCACTCCAAGGTATCAGTGACAGTTTTGGTTTTATTTGTCCAGATTTCAAGATATCAACCTCCAAAGTGTTTGCTTTCAGCCTAATACACTGAGGATCCTTAAATGGTTCTCAAAGTATTTAAAAATTACTTTTGAAAAACTGAACATTTTCGCATCTCTCAAGAGGTCATGTCCAAGTTACCCTGGAAAAAACTACTTTTCAGTTAATATTCGAATTCTATTAACCTCTTTTAAATTGGGGTGGCAGCAGAAGACTCAGACTCTCTAAACCTTGGCATCTAAAACCAAATCTGCATGGCTTGTTACCATAAGAGCCAATTGAGCTAATGTTTTTTTTATAGTAGTTTGGGTGGACTTGAACCTGGCTGCAGACTCATAGGGCTTTACAATCCTGAAATCATTTCAATGACTGATGTGATAAATCCTCCATCTGGTACTTCAAACACATTTGACGAAAACATTACCCACATTTGGTTTGAATATGTTAAGTGAAAACAGTGAGTCTATGCAGAGGGTTTTGAGCCTAAGAACACTTTCATTCAGTTACTGTCCTCAGCGTGTGTGTGGCTACAGATGCTCACAACATGTCTGTATTATGGACAGCGTTGCTGTCAATGTTTGTGGTGATAAATGAGCCACCTCTTATTGTTTACTGGCCCACTCTCGTCAGCCAATCAGTGTGTGTGCTCAGGCCTGGGCTGTGGTCATCAAGGTCAAGTTAATCCTGGTTTATTTAACGATGGGCCTTAGCTGAGTTAATATTCACTCACACACTGCCATGTTCATTTTTACTGATCAAATGTTTCTGTGTGTGTGTGTTGGTGTGTGTGTGTGTCAGGGGATATGGACTGAGGTCATCAAGGGCGATTCAATCGTTGCCCTTTATTAAACACATAGTTAATATTCTCTCAGAAAACCTTGGAGCAGAGGCATATGATTATTGGATATGTGGCCCTACTCTCTCTCCACACAGCACATGCACACACGTACAAACACACACGCACACACAGCGCTCAGACAGAAAATCAACAACATAAACATACTGCTGTAGTTGATAGCAGAGCTATTACAACTGATGATAACATTTTTTGTATCAAAACCAATACAGCTTGCCCCGATACTATCTGTCTGCTGCAAACTCTGCTCAAAATTAAAGGCAAAAAACACAAAAAAGCAGGATGCTCTCTCCGGTCTCATTTTGAAAAGAGAGAGATAAAATCTTTCTGGTTTCTCATCTGTCATCTGTCTCTTTAGGTTTTTTTCTTGTAATCGGTTCTTTTTCCAGACTTTTATGCCTACCCATACTAATGTGTTGTCCTGTTTTCTCTCTGCAGACCTGAAGACTACAAGATGAAATGAAATCGAGGCTGCGTGACATGACCATAGAAGAACAGTTTTTTTTTACATTAACACTGAAAGCAATTTATGTCTCTATTATAATAATATACACTGCAAATTATTGGAAAAATCAGAGGCCTTTTATAGAATTTACTTTGAGATGTTATCTGTTCAGATGTAACATTACAAAATAATTTCAGATTGGGTGCAAATTCAGGGCACATCAAGGCTTTACCTAAATGCCAACATCATAAACAGAAGTGTCAGATGTGTTACCTTTGACAGCAGACCTGAAATATCCAGCAACAGCTTGAAATTTTACCATGTAGCTCAAGTCTGATCAGACAAAGTCAAATACTTAATGTTTTTCCTCTGGTTGATCAACCATGAAATAACCAGAGCATTCTCTTTAAAAATAAAATCTGCCTCTGAAGGATTGTGGTTTCACAGTGGAACCAATGAATGTGTTACTACCACCAACTACAGGCCATCTATGTGGTTTTACTAGCTGTTTGTAACTTTGGTCAGGAAGTTCTGAGCCGTTTGTCTTGTCAGTGTGTTAGGATTGTCCATTGTGTTGAAGTATGTACCGATTCTGTTCCATTGTAAAATAGGCCAATAAACAATTTAATAAACCTGTTCTCACCAAGTGGTGTTTATATATAAATGTTGTAAAAACTGAATTTGACCTTTTCGTGTCATTGAAGTTCAGTAAATGACCTAACACACAATTTTATAGTCTCATTACAGATTTATTGGTTATAAAAGCAAACAAAATATAAAATAAATAAGTTCATATTGTACTAAGGGGAATGGTGGTGAGACACATTGTTCATTAGGATTGTTCAAGTTAAAATCTTAAATTAACCAGGGCCAGCTCACAGCTTAACTTCTGGTTACTTTAGTGCTTGTTTTTTGTTTTGTTTTTTTTTGTTTTTTTTCAGATTGCAGTGCAGGATGAGTTTACACTCGTGGTTTTGTCTTTGTTGGTTTCACCAAGAGGCAACTAACTGTTTGGATTAATGAGTGGATCCAGGTCTCAAAAGGTCAGAGGTCAACCAGCGAGCAAACGGCTGCCACAGTGAGCTGGCCCATCTTTGCATATGAACAATTTTAGAAAAAATAAAAAATGAGGCAGCAACACTAGACGCAAACAACACAGATTTGTCTTCTTAGTTCACCAGAGGTCTAAATATTAAAATCCAGAACAGCTCTGTTCCATTTTTGTACCAATGGAATGAAATATTGTAGGTCAAAATATAATTGCAGCCAGATTTTCCTTAAGTGAAAACAATAATTTAAAGGGGTAATAAATTGGATGGTGTTCCACAGTGTTAAGGTGAAATTAAACCTTTCAGAATTTTTATGTATCTGCTTCAACAGTCAATTTAGGGAGATTAACTCCGGTAATGATTTTTAAAAAAAGGAAACTCAACACAATACTGTATGGAGAAAACATTTCAATATTCTTTTTCACATTGAGATAAAGGTGGGGGTTCATAATTCTTTATAAAAAGCAGCCTGTACAAATGTTGCCGGCTCATTGTTCTTGATTTGATTGCAAAATAATCTAGCTAGGTACACACAACCAAAACAAGATGCACGTGTCCAGTTACACACTCAATGGTTGGCTCGAAGGGGACATGCAGCTCCACACGAACAGAAGGGTTTAGTCCTGAAATCAGCTGTGAGATGGGGAGAAAAGGGGGCTTACCTTAACATTACCACTGGACGATGCTAACATAGATCAGGCACTTTTTCGGACCCCCCTTTAACAGAGACACCTTAACAAGAGTCCACAGAGCTATTTACATTGTTTCACCTGGTGGAGAAAACCACTGGATACACAGGGGGAAGGGGGCGGGGGGTTCTCACCACAGTTTTGGATTGGGGACAATGTGTGTGTGCAATCAGTGTGTGTTTTGTGGCGTGCAGGGCTCAAGCACTTTAGGTGAGTCCATCATTCCTCTAAAGTCCTTCCTCCTCACTCTCCTCTATAACGATGACATCACGTGGAAACCTCCTGGCGACGCCTGGCGACCTCAGCTCCGTGTCCTCAGAGTAGGTGGGGTTCGAGCTGTAACTGTGGTGGCCGTGGGCCAGCTGGGAGGGCTGTTGGGGGTAGTACTGAGAGGGGTAACCACGGTAATAGAGGTCCTGCTGATCCTCTCCCTCCTCGTCCCCATCTTCGCCTCCCTGGTCGTTGTAAGCCACTGCAGCAGGGTTGTATGGCTGGTTGTATGGTTGGTTGTAGGGCTGGTAGCCGCCGTGAGGCAGGGGTTGGACTGGGATGGGGGGAATATTAAGGGTCAGTATGAATGTGTCTGGATCACCACAGCCAACAAAACCACCGCCGAGGATGAGCACTAAGTGAAGTTAAGGCTGGGACTGCAACCACCACCACTTAAAAACAACGAGGAGACAGCGTGCTGTTAAAGGGTTACAAATAGGTGGATGTGGAGTTGCACGAGCACCCACAGCAGTGTCCAAAAGACTGGGAAAGAGAAACTGAAGAAGAATCTATTTTTTCCTCCACCTGGCCAAAAATGATCATTTTTCCTGATAAAAAAGATCACATCTGGGTCACATTTGGGGTAAAAAGTAGATTTTCTACACAGTTTACAGTTTATGAGATTTAAAGATAAACCAGTTTGGTAATGAATACAGCCAAATGCGTCTGCTGATCAGCTGATTCATCAGGCTTTGAAAGACAAGATAAGCTATCAGGAGATTTGAGCCTGAAAAGGAGGTTGCTGCAGCGAAGCATTGTTTACACGTGTATTTGTTGACAGATGGCGCTGGGATCAGCGACTGTGATCATTGCTGCAGTGTTACGGTGTTTTGTTTGATCTCTTGGGGAAGATAAGCTGATCCATTTTTGTCTCTGGGACTGTCAAATGATGATATGGCCAGATTAACAATCAAATTCTATCAAGAAAACTAAGTGATAATAGAAAGTAATCCAGTTTCTGCAAAGCGTCATGTAATTAACGACTGAAAATCTGATGTGTTTCTAAAACAGTACACCAGACCAAAATGAGGGCACAAAGTTATCCTCATATCTCCTGTTCTATTCAGGAGTCACCTTGGTTTAATTTAAAATGGTGAAAAAGGTTTTCAGGCTATTACATTAATTGTCTTTAAAAAAAATCCTAATAATTTCACTGAATATCCAGCAAAAATGAAGTGTTGGTTGCAGGAGTGATCTGGAAAAGGAAGGTTTTTGTGGAAACAAAATGTAAAAACCGCTGCTGCAGGGACTGGAGGTCAAACACCAGGGTCAGGAGTAATTATTAATCCAAAGAATGGAGGCCTTGAAGGAGTATTTTGTCAATTTCCATTCATCACTTTCGATTTTCAGCGTAATAGTCTTATGTATGTGGCACAGAGGGAGGTGAGCACAGGAGGAGGAGAAGGAGGAGGAGGAGAGGAGGAGGACGGTTGGAGAATGCTCCTCAATAATCATTCCCATAGTCCTGTTGAACTTCTTGCAGAACAGGAAGAAAGAGAGGGAGGGGGACACAGGGAGGAGAGAAGGTGTTAACTTCAAATCAGGAGGAAAACCCAACGACACAAAAGAGTTAAACCTCTCAAACAGCACCAACAGAACTTCCCCAGCTGCTGGGTTGTGGTTTGGAGGTAGAAAAGTTAGTGTCCGGATCTGTTTCTCTCTTTTAGAGGAAGAAAATAACACACACCTAAAGTAAATCTCAATAAATTTACCTCAAATAAATTGTAAAATGCTTGGAAAGAGGAAAAATGTGTCAGATCTCTATTTCTCTTTCTCCACATGAGAAAGTGGGAATAAAGATTCGAAAAAACAGAAATCAGCAGTGTAACAAGAGTTTTCAAAAAAAAGAAAAAACATGCCATGTAACACAGCGAGACAAGTGTTGTGAGGTCTGTTTTGTTTTTTATGCAATTATACACATTTAACTGCAGTGATTTAGACAATAATCATAAGAGTAGTGTTTAGAAAAAGAAAGATCTAAGATATTAAAGTATAAATTCAGTTAGTACTCTATGGTCATTAATGCCACTTGTATCTTCACACAGTTTCAAGATGTCCTTAAATATGAATTTAGCCTAGCTAGCCTAGCCTGGTTCAACATCAGAGGTCTTTGGGAAGTAGCAGTCTAACTAAAAGAAACAGAGAAGAATAATTAGTTGGACTACATGCAGTAATTTGCAAACTTTAGAAAACATAACATTATATAGATTTGTTATTTTCTCCCAGTCAGAGCAGTGGAAAAAATGATTAAATTAACAACGTAACCTTTTTGTATGTACTCATAAAATTATTAATGCTCAGCTAATGAGGGTTAGACTGGACCAACTAAGGCACAAATTGAGTTATGATAGGTTAGCCTCATTGTATCACAGCTTTAAACTGCATGCAAAAACATTTATTTTAATAAAAAGCAACGAATGGGTTTGGTTGAGTAGGAAAAATACTAGTAAACTAAACTTTCCCCATAAAAGTCAAAATGACAAATTTTAGGTTGAACTCTAACTACGCTGAAAGGAACAATAGCACTCCACATACTGTTTTTATGCCACAATTTTCCTTTAAAGTGGTCGGGGAGGCAGCGTTTAATCCTCGCATGGTTGAGCATAACACACAAGAACCTATTAGATCATAAAGACATCATGACTAGAGCTCTTTTATATAAAATAAAATAAAATTAATCTAGTTTGATAGATGAAGTAATGTCTCATCCATCAGCTACTTTTAGCAGATGATCTTTTATTAAGACGACTTGTCCGAAGCTGTCAGATGTGGAATGTCCAGGCTGACAAAGTGGACCTATTACAGCCTGTAAGGTCTTCATCAGCATGGATGCTTAAAGTTGCCCAGTGTGTGTGCGCGTCTGTGTAACAGCACATTTTATTAGATCTCAGTACAGACAAATAGTTTCGGTCATTGACACAGTTAACTTCTTCATCCATCAGTGAGGACATGAATGTATAAAACTCCACTGTGGAACAACCATAAAACCCAGATTACTCTCCAGTTCTTTTGCTTTATGAGAACAATAACTATCTCAGAGCCAACTGTCACTGTTAAACACAATATGTCAGTGTTTTATACATATAAAAGGTGGTTAATAAGGTGGAAACGCTGGGCAGGGTTAAAGTGTTTAATATGTTCGTGGAAATGAATATGTCTGAGTTTATTCTTTGGTCGTGATGCTGATGGTTGCACTGAGCTCGTCTTTAGAAAGAGTAAAATGACTGAATAAAGTTAACGCTTAATGTCAAACAAACCAGGACAAATAAGGTCTAAATAAAATGCAAAGAATGTTTTTGCAAAGTCTGGGTATTTTGTGCTTTGACTACATTCTGGGGAAAAAATTCCAGTCAAAATGTTATTTTTGTTTCAATAGGGCAGCCAATAATAATAACCTGACCTTCTGTGCACATGTGTGCCTCTGTGCTCATTTGTCTACAGCAGTGGGTCCTTAACTTTTCTGGACATGCCCCCTTTTTGAAGCTGAAAAAAATCTGAATATTATCAAGTAATGAGGAACATGTTTTTCATTACTTTTTGTTGTGCAAATGAAGAACACTAGTTGAACTTTCCTTAAATAAAAGACACAAGGCTCTTCTGCTTTACTGCCAGAGACCCCGATAGTTTCTGTGTACCAGAATTTGGCGTTTGATGTGGTTGTTTGATGGGCATCACCTGTTTGATTTCAAGTACTAAAAAAATGTGTTAATCTTACACTTGACATGCTTTTTTTGTTTTTGTTTTTTATTTTGGTTGAATAATCATAGTGGATCATAACAGTCTGTCTGTAGAGCCGTACCAAATGTCAAAAGCTTTCACCAAGGTTTTCCAATGAAGCTTTGACTGTTTAACAACGAATGGCACTTTTACATCAAATGACCTTTCATCTGCTTATGACAACTAGCGGGTTATAAACCAGTTATTAAAAGAAAGCAGCTGAGTGATGTTTACCTCCGACGTTGTACCCCAGACAAGAGTTCTGGTCACAGTATCCTGGTGGTCCGGGTGGTCCTGTGGTACCTGGATTACCCGGCCGCCCTGGTGTTCCTGCATTACCAGGCCGACCCTGGGGACCCTGGCTGCCTGTCCGTCCTTCACCTGGCGGGCCTGAGGATGGAGGAAGAGTCTGTTAAAGATGGGCGAGTGCACAGAGTCAAACATCAATAACCATTCAATAAAAGGAGCAGTGTGACACCTGGTGAGAAGGGGAAAAGGGAGGAATAGGAAGGAGGAGAATAAACTGAAAATATGCCACGGAGGGTACATCCATCACCGCGCTATCACCTCTTCAATCTAAATCCCTCTCGCTTTGTGTTGTGACTACATGACAGAAATAACATGATTGTCATTTCTGGATGGGGGAGATGATAGTAAATGTCCAGAGGACAGGAGCAGAAAATAACAGTTCTCAGCTGAAATTCTGCCACAGGCTTCTGTTTCTTGTTTACATTAAAAAACTGCTCCATCAGGACTCACTTCAGCAGTCAGCAGAAATATGAAATCAATATTTTGAGGGGAGTGCCATGTGCCAAGTGCTTAAAATATCAGCCCACAAATATTCCAGAGAAGCACAGCGGGTGAAGACAGAGAGCTTTCCCCACAGCTTTCTCTCACAACACATTTCCTTTTGCATATATTGAAGTTTTCAGGGGCTTTTTTTTTTTTATCTGATCACAAGAAAGTTTCCGGGGAGTTTTGTCAGCTTGTTCTGTGACTATTGATCGCACAACAGTAAACAGGACTGCGCTGACACATTTTCATAACACAAACCTTAAATTCCACACAGCGCACGGGGAAATCAATATGAAGAATTATATTCATGGTCCAAAACGTCTGCTCTGCTTTTCTCAGAGGATGGAGGGTAAAGCTGATCCAAAACACATTAAGTCTCTCTGCTTTTCTTTTGTTGCAATATCTAAAACATTTTTTACTTTTGTTCAGAGGAAACACAATAGAAAAGATTGCACAAAGCTAGCTCCAGCCTGGCCAGAAAAACACCTAAAAACAAATGTTCAGGAACAGAATAATGCTAAGTTATCGAATCTTGAAGTAGCTACAGCACCTCTGAATGCTATTTGAGCATTGAGACTGGAGTAAGTGGGTTCAGTTGATTCAGCTTGTAAAGTGCTCCCAGGATTTCACATATGATAGTGTGTATCTTACCCGGGGGTCCGGGTGGTCCTCGTGGTCCCTGAGCCCCAACCCCTGGAGTCCCCCGCTCTCCCTTCTCTCCTGGCAGACCTGAAAACACACACAGTTCAAAGAGTTTGCATCTCATTTTTGCCATTTTTGGTGAACACACAGCTCCTTAATGGTTTATTATGCATTTGAAATATTGACTATCCCAGTGGTTTAAAGTAACTCCAGTAAATAAGCAAATCCACTTTCACCACTACATTTCCGATGGGAATATTAAACTATTTTCTCTGCTACATTTATGCTATATGTATAGTAACAAATTATAATAAGCCTATAAATTACAGGGCCTTTTAAAGAACAAACTAGTAGTTCAGATTTCTATGCATTATTAGCCGTTCCATTACAGAGAGATTTCCCCCCTAAATATCTCACATGGTTGCATTTAAATAACTGTTTCAAACCAAAAGAGGTCAATTTATCTATTATTTTACAAAAAAAGGCAAAGATCAGAAAAAGTGAAAAAAAGGGTAGCTATAGATTTTTAAAGCAGAACTTTAAAGTTTTTCCTCCATCCAGCCCTCAACAGTCCTCTTTGAACTCTAATATTTATGTTGTGACCCTTTGCAGAGGGCCTGACCCCCGAGGTTGGGAACCACTTGAACAATAAACCACCTCACAAAGGCTACTACAGTGAAATAACTCTTGCACACTGTTGCATCAGTATTAACAGAAAGAAGTCAGTTTTCCTCAGAATGACTATTTATTTTTAGATATTTAAGTAAATTTTGCTGTTAATACTTTGGGGTGCAATTAAGAGATCGAATGAACAGTGTTCAATTAAAATGAATATTACTGCATCTGTAATAGTTCTTCCATTGTTTTCGACTCCAGTATCAGCATAACACTACAAATGTTGAGAGAAAATGTGTGGGTTAAATTATTTGTGGTTGATCAGGCTAATAAAATGAATGCTGCAGCCAGAGTCAGCTCTGAGCTGCCGTCCAGAGGTGCAGCTGTTCTCATGACCTAATGGAATATTTTTTGTACACACTAATATTAGAAAACCACATAAAATTGGTGATCTGCAGATTTTCTGTTCTGCTGCTTTTATGACTGTCTTAATCAATTGCATGGGTAAGGAGGAAGTGCAGCACGGTGAGGCTGAGGAGAAAACATTTTATACTACCTCAAATAAAAAGTTATTCTCGACACTGGCGGCCTCTCCGTGTTATATTCTCTCTTTATGATGACTGCTAGCTGACCCATTGGCTTTCTATGTTCAGGATAATATGTGTATCTATGCGTAATATAAATGGTTTCATGTGTTGAGCCTGAGTGAGGCTTTGTTCTTCGTTTTGGTATCAGCCTACGAGTGCATGGACCATCTGACTTAATAACAACATGTCTGACTTTCTTGAGTAAACCATACATCTTTTTACAACATTTGGCCAACTCTGGTTTTCAGTTCGGCCTATAAAACAACAGAGAAGAGAGTGTGTGAGAGTGTGTTTGTGTGTGGCAGACCATTGGCTGCAGATCATAAATGTTATAAATGTTATTGGGCAGAATCAAAGGTCTGGACCACAGAGGAGGAGTTAACCATGCCGGACATTTCCTGACAGCCTTTTGACTGCTCTCAGCTTTCCTAAGCCTCTGTGTATGCGTGTGCGTGTGTGTATGTGTGCAGCGCTCATGGAGTATGTGGCTCTCTGGTGTGGGTTGCGTGTTTTAGGGATGAAGACGGAGGCTCGTAAAGGCTGTTTCTCCTCTGAGGGCTCGTGGCAGGGGAATGACCTCATGCATACTGGAGTTACTGTCTTCTGGCCTGAACTGGAGCTTGCAGGAGCTCTGACCCTCACTGTGAGTCAGAGAGGAGTCCAGACCAGACGAGAAGCAGTAAACAAGCAGCCGGGTTTGAGCTCCAACTGGAGACTTTCTACAGTAAAAGCCCCTGGCCACTGTTGATGAGGAAAATGCATCAATTTACATACAGAAATGCGACTGCCGCTCTCATCAGCCGGACACTCGGTTATGTATAAACATTTATTGCACCGGAGATTTATACAGTTACATCACAATAACCATCTTCATCCAAATAACAGGCTGTGTCCTTCATTCAGAAGACACAACAGGAAAAGCAGAAAGGGAAGGAAAGTCAAATAGATAAATCAACTACAATGTTTTTGACCTACTTATTTTGTTAAAGGCATTTTCCTCTGGCACAGAACTCTATTTTTCTTAAATTTGACATTATTTTGTTTTGCTGTAAGATGGGCAAAATGTTTGACATCCATTTATATTATTAAAATGTTTTTGGAATGGCCAAAACACATATTGTAATTCACTCAACATACATTTTAAAGTGTTTTCAAAGACAAATATTTTTGATTCCTCTTTGAAATCTAAAATTTATAGATTTGACATTGAAATTTTTTAAGGTAGGTATCTAAATTATTAAACATTTAAACTATCTGCAAATATTATTAGAGTGGTCTTTACACTTCTTAAAAGAGCATTCCACTGACAGAGCATTGAACCTCTGTATCATCATCAGACTCATGTTATACAGTTTAAAAAAGGAAAAAAAATGTTGCAGCAGAAGCAGAGATGTCTTTTTTCATTTCATGTCAATTTTACTCTACACTCAATGCAACTCGACTGCTGACAGTTTTGTCAGTGTGTTATGCTAGTGGCTGCTAATGTAGCCTCAAGTTGCAAGATTTAAGTAGAGATGAGAGTGGGATGCTGGGGTCTAGGGGGCTCAATATTTCTAATTCATTCACACCTCAACAGGATTTTTTTTTTGAATCTATGCAGTCCTTCTACCAAAACCCTGTAAATGGACTCTGATGTGAAAGAATGGTGCACTTCCCCTGTAACTCAATAAATCAAGATTCCTTCCCCAAAACCAGTGACCCCCTTGTTATTTGTAAGCTATTACAGAAAACAAAGTCACAATGTTCCCATTTCTAACCAGTGAGGTATTTTGCTGCATACTCTTCTATAATGAAATTTTTTTCCAAATTTTGTTTTTTATATTTTCAGTTCAGACAATCACCTGTTTGCCCCAGCAAGGGCAGACTAATAAACACTCAAATGTTTGCTTTCTCTTTCTGATGATAATTTACACAACAGCATGGAGTCAGAGTGTCTAGACACAACACAAACAGTGACGGATTGCAATCAGTCTGTATACGTACTTCAGAATGAGGAATATGATGTAAATTGTTGGAGTATATTTGTCCTCTATCTCTCTCTCTTTCTGCATGTGGTGTTCTTTCCTGTTAATAACTTGTTCTTAAATTCTTAAATAATTAAACATCCTTAAAACATCTCCCCCTCTCACCTCTGTCCCCTGGCCGTCCACTCTGGCCGTTGGTACCAGGGAAGCCTGGCCTGCCAACTGGCCCTTGCTCTCCTGGAGGTCCTGGTGGACCTGTCCTACCCGGCTCTCCAGGAGGTCCGGGTACTGTTCGGACTGATGACGCTGACTGGATGGGGATCTGGTTCAGTATGGAGTTATAACGGGACAAGTGGCCTGCAAAAGGTAGAGGAGGAGATTAAGAACTGACTTTAACATGTTTAAATTTTTTATTGCTTTTTGTTCTTTTATTGTGATGTTTTACCACAAATTAAATTATAGCCTAACAAAAGAGAAGTGAAGCTAATCAAGGTCAAAATACACATTTTCTGCAAAGGAACTGTGCTTAACATGCTGGTGTTGATGTGTAAATATCTCTGATTACTCACTCTGAATGAGCTGTTCACACACTTGTCGTGCGATGGCCCGCACGGCAGCCTGGGATTGCACATCACCCTGAAGAACAAACACAGAGCTCTTCAGTCTGACATTACAGGACCACACTGCACTTTTCTATTTGAGCAACCACAGGAACACAAACGCCCAGACTGGCGGTTGACAAATTGGTGGGCGGCTGTTTTGTGTGTTTTTTAATGAGTGCTCTCCACCTTTATTCCTCACACTGTAACAGATAGCACACTTATAAAAGCAGACAGTAAACTAGATGGCTATGTAGAAATCAAAATGTTGTTTATATAAAATATGCAGGCATGACCTTGTTTACTTGCCTGACATCTTAAAATCAACCTTAGTTTTTATTGCATTTGATAGAAAGGAAGAGCATTAGGAAATGTATTAAACTGACCTGCTGGTGTCTTTATTAGAGGACAGTGTTTTTCTATATCTTTTTTTTTTGTAATTTTTATGACTAAAACACATCAGACAGACAGGTCAGGGGACAACAAATAGGGTCACAGATGTGAAATGCTTAAAATTACATGAAATAAAAGCAAAATGAATCTGGGTGACATTGCATTATCCAAGATCAGTAAGTCACTTGAATCTGTCACAGCTCTTTAAAATCCAAGAAGCCCTTATAGTCCTTGGCTTTGGTTTGTGTAAAGCCATTTATTCATTACTACAGGACAGTGTTAAGGTCTTTTTCTGCTGGTGCATGCAGGGATGGGTTGCTACATTAACTGTGTGTGTAACATTATGTACTCTAATGGCTTTATAGGCATCTGTATTGGTTTAGAATGAGTAGGTCCAAAAGGGGAGCAGTACATGAGTCTTTGATGATTGATCTGTATGTGAGGCAGAAATGGCTCAAAAATCTGAACTGAAGACACATTTTACTGAAGGTAACTTCATGTACAAAGGGCCTCACTCAAACCACTTCAGCTGCTTGTTTTATTCTTTTTGTCTAATTTTAATTTTGCCTTATTTAATCAGAAAGATCCCATAGAGATGCCTTCTCACTTCTGGATGATGTCGTGGTTAGATGGCAGCAGAAAAAAGCAAAAAACAAAAAAAGGATTCATAAAAAACCCCCAAAAACATCACAAAATTAACCAAAACACAACAGACACAAAAGAAACCTAAAACTGCAGTTGAAATGAAGTTGATAACTTGAGAAGGTTTTAAACATTCTGTAAATTAATCAACTTAGGTGTAAAGACCATATCAAAGTGAAGCTCCTTTTATTTTACACACATAATTCAGAATACTTTACAGTCCATGGAACAGATGTTTAATGTCTTCTGAGTTTCTAAAGGAGCTTTGGTTAGTTTTGAAGTGATGTCATTAGGGATATCTTTGTTTATACTTGTGACTAAAACTTTAACAGAAAGCTGCCAAGACAAACTTGAGGTGCGCAGTTTGAAAGAAGCAACTATGTAGGAGACTGAAGGAGGGTCTGATGAATAGTGCTTTGGAGGTGCATTATGGGAAGAAAACAATCCATTGGCTCTTGATCCATTTCTAGAAAAGAACGGTCCAGATGTTGCTTTGATTTTGAGCATTAACTGGCCCAATTTTACAATAGAATACTGGGGAAGCAGAACACCCCTTCAAAATAATATTCCTTTGAAAAGGTTGTGATTTCAAGTAGTTTAAATGGCATTCAGCTATTATTATAACATGGTAACAGAGTTGCAGATATAATGCAAAACATACAGTGTGTATGCTAACATACAAAAAACAAACATGTTAAATCAAATGTCTCAGTGCTGTTCTGATTTTTTAATGAATGTAGCATCTGGCTTCTTGTTTGTTCTGTAATTATCATCATCGTACAGTTATTTGATGTGAAATCTATTACTGTGTCTACAGCAAAAATATATTAGGGACTAAACTTTGCACAAATGTTTACTTTTCCCCTCTTCAGTCATTGCCATATAAATCACTGAGTGACTGTGAAATGAGGAACTGATGCACACGACAAGATACTAACCAGATTCTCTTGCTTTATCCACAAAAGGGCCAATCCACAAAATGCACGACACAGAGGAGAAAATCCTGTCATGTTTTTATAAGAGACTTTCATGTCGAGTCTTCTGACAGAAATAAACTGCAGCGAGGTACAAAATTACCCTAACAGCTGATAAAAACGGGGCAGAAAGGTAATTACAGGTTGGATTCAAGTTGGGAAGTCACTTTCTCTCAAGCCCTCGGCAGTGATGTCCTAGCTGCTGTGTCAGCAAAAATGCACAGCCTGCCCTGCTGCAAATTTGAACTGTGAACGCTGCTTTAATTTGGGTTGCTCTAAATGAGGTTAAGGGAGTGAAAATAGAGAAATAAAGTGGTTGTTTGTGCAAAAGATGATTGTGAAACAGTGAATGTGTGCTATAGAGTAACTCTGTTTCTTCAAAACAAAGCTGTGAAGCATTAGTGAGTAATAGTTTGGGTTTCATTTAATTAAAATAACAACATTTCTACTGCAAAATGGTGCAGTAAAACTTGATTTGCTCCAAACAGTGGTTGAAGTGTGTGAGCGGAGTGACTTACTCTTTCTCCCTTATCGCCTTTGGCACCAGCAGGACCCTAAAACATAAAAGCACAGGAGAAGATTAAACATTGGACTGGGGTGTGTACTCAGAAATAGCCATGCTCATCTCTCTTTCTCTCTCTCTCCTTTACTGTCTCCACCCCATTACTCTCCATACCTCCTCAACAAACACACAAACACTTTCTCCTATGATTGAACAGCTGGTATAACTAAATGCATTTTAATGTTGGCAGTGTGTCCAGGTTCTTTGGGTCTTAAAGGCTACATACACAAAAGTGCCAGAGCTCAGTTACCCACAAACAAAGAGCGATTTCTGTCTGGGATGAGCTTGTTTTTCATTACTGCCAATGCTGTAAAGCACACAGATACATGTCTGATCACAAAAAACACACACACACACATGCACACAAAACCCTGCCTAACGCATAAAGCGGGTGAAAGCATATCGCAGCATTCAGCTTTGTAATCCAGAGGCAGATAAAAGAGAAATATTTCCTGGCCACATAAGCATGTGCTAATATGAGAAATATTAGTTTGATGCTGTTACAGTCTTGAAAAAAAAAAAGGCTTGTTTATCTTGGGGAAAACAAGTTCTTGACCACTGACTGACTGACTGGCTGGCCGGATGTGTGTTTGTGTGCACTTGGGTTGGTGGGCAAGTAAGCATAGAGAACGTGTGTGCAGGCCTGGCATATCATATGCATATCATAGTGCAGATGAAGAGAAGCCTGTGCCAACTTTTGACACAGCTGCTGAGTTGGAGTTCAGGTCTCGACAATAAAAGTCTTCCCTTGGACCTCCTGAGTCTTCCTGGGCACATAAATGTCTACCATCTTATCATAGTGACATTTGAAGACCAAATCAAACCGTGTGGGAGCCAAGACAAGTATCTGAGCTTAAAAAAGACAGGAGTGTGTCTCATAAAAAAATCGCATTTCTTTTATTATTTTATCAAAATCTTCCCATAGTGCCCTGTATATGTAGAGTCTGTCCAAAGCAGAGAGTCTGTGTTTTTTCACTCAAAAAGTTTTACAGTCCGCTCGCAGAGGAAAGCAGGTTTCTCTTCTCTCACACAGCACTTTAGTGAGGACTGATAAAACAGAAGATTGTTGTATTTTTTTCTTCGGTAACTGGCAAAAATAAGGCTGCCTGCTACCAAGTCAAGCAAGATAAATTAAAAAACCCTCAGGTGGTTGAGATGCTGGAAACCACATTCAGGGACAGTGTTTTGTCCAGGTCAGACACACACACTTGGACTCAGTGACATACGCTCAGGATTCATAATCAAGGTGGAATTTGCTGCTATTGACGAGGGACATCTGTCACTTTCTGCATCCTTGAAACTGACAACTTGGACCAGCTGACTGGAGACTCTCACATGTATTCACTAAGACTTTACGTTAGGCTGCAAATATGTTTTTGTTCTTCTCTTTATTATGGAGTTTTTTAAAATATTGATCTTGATAGATAGAACATAACATTTCCAGATTAATCAATGTCCTTCCTAAAACATCATGGTTTTATGTTTCACATCAGACCTGAAAACATGAGCTCAGGAAATTGTAAAAGTTGTTTTCAGTTGTGAGACTCTTCATCTTCACACTCTGTCTTGTCTTAGATGATATAAATCCAGTTTCTGTAATAAACCTTTCTGCGCAGTGGGACAAATGAGTGGCACTTTTAGTCCACCTCAACAAACTGGTGGGACTGACTCGATCAGTTGTGACACAAAGGAGCAAAATGCTTTAGTTCCCTGCAGATACAAATGGCTGCTATTTCAGATAAAAAGTACTTCTTTAAGAAAAAAAAAAATGTTTTCTTGCAGTTGAAACCAGGCGAAGGGTTGCAGGGGCGGAGAACAGGGACTGAATCAGCATTTTAATATTGACCTGAAGTCTGAAACTGAAGGTTTAGACGCTTGTGATTCTGGCTGAGGGAAATAAGATCTAATTTTCTCTTTTGTTTCTGTTTGTGCATGTGCATGCATTCATACGGGGGGCTTGTGTCTTTTACGTGAGAGAGATGAGGCAGATGTGATCTCTCACTGTTTTTTTGTGTGTGTGTGTGTGCATGTTTGTGTGTGTGAGAGTGAGGGGGCTGGGGGGTGTCGGTAACTGATTTATAGCTCTCCCTCTCTGAGCCAAACTTTGCTGCTGGCCTGCAGAGCTGACCCACGACTAGATTAGCTGTCACCAACATCACAGTATCATCTGTTCCTGTTAGCATTACACAAAGCTTGGAACCAAACATTTTCCCTGCATCCTTTTCTGTGCTTGTGTAGTGTCACTCACACATCCTTCTGCTTTTGCAGGGCTCAAACAAAATCCATCTCCCTTTTTTATTCCTCAACATGTCGATTTTTTTCATTTGAACATTCTTAAAAAAAATCAGCCTTGTTAGCAAAACTAACTTCTATCTGAATGATACATTTGTTACTGTGAGAATTCTTAGGCGTCCAACACTAACAGGATGTTTGCAGTTAAAATTAGTAGAAGAGAGATCGAAAAGTGGAACAGGAGAAAAAGAAGAAAAACAAACTATCAGTGAAGCGTGAGCTCATTGTCATTGCTGGGAAAAAAAGAACAGTCTAATTTATGTTTGAGCAAATCTTTTTCTTCATGTGGATCTGGTTGCTCTTCTGTAGATTTAGGAAGGAAAAATATCTAAAGAGGAGAAACTGAGGGAGGAGGAAGTAGTTGGGGGTCATGTCCTCCATGTTTCATTGTTAATTTGGATGTCAAACTCTCCTGAGGGGAGGCAAAACGTGTGAGCTCACTGTCGACACCACAGGCCTCTCAGGAACCGGCTAAAGCAAACATGCACTTAAGGTTCCTAAACCTTGTTTGGGTTTATATGAAGGTTAATGGAGTTCAGCACAGGTCACAGTGTCATAATAACTATTAATAACTATTAATATCACAACAAAAAAAAAAATCCCCCTGCCTTCACAGTTAATACTATCTTCCGTGTATGTCAGTTGAAATGTCTCATATTGAAGCATGTTAAGTTTCAACTTTGTGTCTCATTATTCTTAACAAAACACAACATTTTCACTCACAGGAAGTCCTCGATCTCCTTGGGACCCTGCTGACCCACCAGGTCCTGGAGCTCCTGGAGCTCCTGGGGATCCCTGAGAGAAAGACAGGCAGTAAGAGAACAGAGACAGAGAGGGAGAGGGTGAGGGAGAGGGAGAGGGAGAGGGAGAGGATGCAGAAAGATTAGTCGACCCAAGCATCAGAGGGATCAGAAAACCAAAAAGACGCTGAGAATAATAAGAAAAAAGACACACAATAGGTCCAGGAGGTCCTTGTCGTCCCTGTGGTCCAGTGTTACCCGGCAGACCCTGGGAGACACAGATGAATAATATATTAGTATATTAAATACAAGATGCAATTTCAAAAATTGTAGGTTGAACATTATTACGCATAAGTCATTTCTAGTAATCATGAGGAATTTCCTACAAGTCTCCAGACTAAACTGACATTAACACTGTTATTTTCTAACACAGTTCAGTCAGAAGCTCCTGTCCAACCTCTGCCTTCAGTCTGCCAACAACTGCCTCCAATCAGACCTTCACGTTTAGTTTTACTTTTAGACAGACTGGACAAAACACAGGTGCATTCCTCCTGACTGTTGGCTCTTTCACAATTTGTATTTTAGCTGCGTCACAAAGCCTTAAGACGTTTCATTTAATATCTTCTCTATGACAATGTGGTTTGAGGAGAACACATTCATACCTACTGTATAATGATTGTGTAGGTCTGGTTTTGCTCACGTATGACATATAATAACATGATGATGGTTTTTATGGGTCATTCAAATTGAACGGATTCAGTGCTTTTAATGCACATTTTGGAAGCTGAACTCCTGGAAAACAGCTTAACCTGAGGTTCAGCTAATCCTTTTTATTTTAGCTTGGATGTCTGAAGTTACTCTGTGGTCACACAATGAGCCCGATTCCCTTTCGAAAAGAACGTTCTTCTTACTGTGGTACTCATTTTAACATGTGTAAAGGTACGGGCCAAAAACTACATAAAAACAGAGAGTCAAACAGCTGAGAAAACAGCGTGCTAAATATTTAAATAAAACTTGAAATAATATTTGTTTTCTGTTTTCTCAGGATGTTTTCTGGATATGTGATGTATTTTTTTCTAATCCCATTTGGTGAGACAAAGAAGGACAGCACATGTTGGAGCAGGAAATTCTCCTGTGGAGTTACATCCAAAGTGCTCCCCGAAACAGTTAAAGCATCAAGCTTAGTTCAGTTCTCATGAGGATTTATTGCTTTCCAAATACATATGTACCAAATCCAAGTGGTGTTGTTCTGCCTTTCTGAAAAAGCTGAGCCAGTATGTGACACTGGAAAGCTCCTCTGCGAGAGTCATTCTGGTGTCACACAGTAAACAGTCACCCTGGCAAACCAGCTAATGGGACTCTGGAGGAGGCCGAACTTTCAAGTTTTACAGTGTCACAACCCTTTTGCTCTGAAATCCATTCAAACTGAGCAAAGACACATCTGGAACAAGAAGAATCACCATCAAAGTACAAAAAAATGTTACCAAATTTCCCACTGTGAAGCAAACAAGCTTTAGATGTGACACTGAGGTCAGGAGTCAGACCGGTGTCACACTATTAGCACTCCCAATCCTGGCTGTGTTATGATACAAACTTTTTTTATTTTAAGTTCATAGAAAAAAAAGCCTCCTGTTTTTTCTCACTGTAGTCAGACTCATGAAAATGTATTGCCGCTGTTACACTTTGAGAGCCAGACTACGACAGGTTTGCAGTCTGACCTGTAGGGTGAAAAACTTGGGGTGAGGCTAATTGAATTCAGATATTTGTATGCATGCTGAAATAGCCACAAACAAAGCGCAGGTTCTCTCTGTGTAACCTCTATTAACAAGTTGAGCCTTTATTTTTTCAAATTAAACTTTCCTTGTGGACAGCCACAAGGTGAGTTTAACTGTGCAAGTTAAAAAACTGAGGAGAGCTGCATGTCCTCAGAGTTGGATCACTGGACGTTATATATCTTAAATAAAAGTCTAGTTGTGAGCCAGAATGATGGATGTGTACTTTTTGGGTTTCTAGATGTCAGAGTGCCAGCCTGTTTTTTATGAGCCCATATCTTGGGGGAAGAGTCTAGATATACTCTGTTTGACATAAGTTCAAAAAGTTTTAAAAAGTTCTTTCATGCAACGGCAATGACACAACACAATAAAGATTTATAGCTCTATTTGATCTATTTCACTGTGATATGGACAAATAAAGCTCCCAGGAGACTTTCACTATTGTTTCAATTGATCTAACTGGCTGCTGCAGCTCTGTTTTTGACCAGACTTGAGTTCTTTCTTTCACTAAGTCTGGCTGTTTTTGTGACTTTTATACACCTCACAAAAGTTCTTAACAGTGTTTATGCCCAGTGGACAAGAGCTGATTTACTGTGGATCTACAAAGAGCTCTCTGTTTTCCCTCTTCTGCTTTGTACACATCAGATGATACAGTCTAGTTACTGGAAAACCCCCAAAAACGAATATTTATTGTGAAAAGTTGCTTCTTGCTGATAATTATGATTCAGTTGGCCATATTTTATATTTTATATTGCTGTCAAGTGACTTGTGGTAGCAGAAATATCTGTAACACTGATAACCTCTTGTGTATAGATTTTTATTAGTATTGACCATATTTCAGAGTAGAAGCACTAACTCAGGACACTTCAAGGTTTTGTGTATGAAAACTAAAACTGTAATTAGCTCTTTGTGAGTCAGCTAAGATAACCATTGTGGAGTTTTTCTTCGAGAAGTCTTGACAACACCTATAAATCTAAAATTCACAACAGACCTACAGTATTAGGATGAAATAGGGATGTAGGAGGCCTGTCACAATCAGTGCTGCATAGGGGGGATGTCTCTCCAATTTTATAGCGGCTGAAATGGCTCCCTGATTAATAATTTTACAAGACTATGCTCAATAATCTCGCAAGTAAACCTTCACTGTGTTCTTTGAGCGTGGGTGTGTTACAGCTCTAAAACCTGAGGAGGACTGGATTCATTAAACTGCTGAACAGGGATTTATAAACTGTGTCATAAAAGACTCAAGCTGTGAAATGTTTAAAATTTACAATCAGGTTTTTTTCTTTAGAATTTTACAACTAATGAACATTTTTTTTCCATTGGTTTACAAGTGAATTGAATGTGTAGGAACTAACAGATGGAGTCGAACTAATAAAACTAAAGAACTCTTGACCAGGAAAAACTCATTTACACCTACAAGGAGCTCAAATTAATGGGCCAGCAATAAAAGACATGCATCAAAAATATTATAATAACTTAAATAAAGATAGTTTTCTGGTGTTCTTTAAGCTCTCTAGCTGTCATAACAGGATCTATAGCATACCTTTAGGTAATCCCTCCCTTGGTTTCAGCATTCAGACTGTTGCTGCTTATTGCATGCATATTAATGACAACAGAGAACAAGCAACTGGTAGCTAGTTTACCACCATTACTGAGCCAAATGGAGACAGACACTAATATATTTCAGACTAATACAAACAAAGTCACAACCACAAGGCAGAGTAAAAAATTTAGCACAGATGTAATTTTACAATGTGATGGTTGTTATTGGAAGGGTTGTTATTAGAATGCATGTTAATGCATTTCATGGACTCCAAACCTATCTGGCACTGTGAGAAAAAACTCCAGCCAACATACAATATTAGTGTCCTGAAGGAAACCACATGACAAGCCCGAAAAGTACACATGGCTTCTTCTGTAATCGAGCTCTGAGGGGATGAGCGTCTGGACCCCCGTCAGCCAACACAGAGACAGCAGATGGATTATGTGCAAAGTCTTTCACCTCACCAGGAGCCAGGCCAGGACAAGACTCTTCTGTTATCATATTACGTATATATGGATAAAATCTCCACATTATGCTTGCCCACACTTTACGCTCCGGCTGTGTTAATGTTTTGGTATTTACAGCTCAGCTGGGAATTGTAAGGCCTGAATCTTCTGTAAGCATCAACTAGAGCCACCTGGTATCACAGAACCCTTATGGATGAGATTCATCTATTATGAGTGTTGTGTTCAAAAGCTGAGCAGGTCTATGCTGGTGGAGGACTTGCATGGTTTTATGAAGACACATAAAACTGACAAACACAGTCGGGGCTGCGGATGCAGCACACAGCTGGAAAAGTAACACAAATATTTTCATCTTTTCAACTCCTGCATTGTTCATTTTTTATGACAGTCGATATAATAGATTTATGCATCACACAATCCATATATTTTTCATCTCCAAGAGCCACTGAACCCCACTGTAACGGTAACAGGAACCAGTGGAGGAGAAGTCAGTGTATTATCTTACCCTTATTCCGGGTGGGCCGTCTCTACCAGAGGAGCCGGGGCTTCCAGGAACCCCCTAAACAAAACACAAACAAGCAGGTTTGAATCATCATAGCAACATCTGGCTGTGGTTCACATAACATACAGCACATGACTGCACATTCACTGGAGATATAAGACAAGAAAAACAGCATTTGAACTGGTCAAATTTTTTGTAAGTTAATATGAATTTCATGTCACTCTCAGTCACGATAAGCTGCTGTTCCTTCAGATCAGGTGTCAAAATGTCTCTTTTGCTTGTAATAATGAAAATACATACACAAGTTTAACCAAGGCTCAAAACAGAAAGGGCTTTGACAGCAGTGGATATAAATATGATTAGTGGACAGTTTCTAACCCTCAAGGTACAGGAGCGTCTCTGCACCAGCAGGCTGCCCCACTGTGCTCCATCTCCTGCCCCATTTCCCCTTCAGACACTTCTCTGCAGGTCAAAGCACACGGCCGACTCCAAGTACAGTCACGGATTAAGTGTTGAGGTGATTTATCTCTGCACTTCAGTATTAGCAGAGAGCTCATAAAACAGGACAGTTAACACTGTTAAAAGGCACAACAAATTACAGGCCGGGGTTGCAGGGGACGGGCCTCGAGTGATTAACAGTGTGCCGTTGTTTAGATGTTGGCTGATGTGCATTCTCCCAAGACAGTGGCAATAATATCTCTCCTGCTGCTTTCACACATGTATCTACAAACTCCAACACACACATACACACATGCCCAAACAGTCTCACACACATAAGGAGCAGGGAAATAAGCCAGTGCAGCTGCAGCTGAATGTTATTTCAGTTGTTCTTGTTTCTTCTTTGAAGAAAAGCAAAACAATGGAACCAATTATATCCAAGAATAACCGAATTAGATGGATGAAAAGACTTTTGGTTAGCACTTCAAAATCTTTTAAGTGCTGTTAGGCAGTAAACAAATATACAAGGTGTTTAACACACTGTCATGTAGTTATAGAGGTAAGCTTGATTGGCTATTGGCCAGTACACAAGTCTATGCACAAATCCAATATGATGGAATCATACATCTGCAGAGTTTGTTTTTTTTTTACAGCACAAGTGGCAAATATTCATAAACCATAAATGACCAAATCATAAATATTTGTTTTGTATTTTTTGTAACTTTAATCACATGCAAAACATAAAACTCTGGTATCAGATCTGTAAAGCACTGGTGAATGAAGTTCAGGTTTTTTGAATTAGTATAGGGAAGGAAGAGTTGCTATCAGACATCTCTAATAAGGGTATTTTTTAATGTTTAATAATGCACTTGTCAACAATGATTACTCCTCTGGTCAAGCAGCCATTATTTGTGTCTAAACAGATAAGCTGATAAGCTGTGATTGATATTAGGTAATAAAATACAAAACATTAAAAATTAGTAAATTACGAAGGGTGAAAGCGGCCATGGTTGCTACTATTTTTTTTTCCACTCTTTATTTTTTATCTTGTGACAATTGGACAAATTAATACCTTTTCACAAGATAACAAAACTGTAACTGTTACACATACACACGTCTCTTGTGCACATCTATCTGAGCCTCTCAAGTAGGACTTGGGAATAACACGAGTGAGAAGGCCAAAGACTGACGATCAGAAGCCAAGTGTGACTCTGATTCAGCTCATTAGCCTTGGGATTGCTTTACTGCAGAACAACACACATTCACACACGCGTACACACACAGAGTGAGAGAGCTGTGAGTTTGAGAGTGTCCAACAGATTTAGCAAGAGAAAGATGGGAGGCTAAGAGGGGCAAATACATACATCTGCAAAAGATCTAGAAGGAGACCAAGTTTAAATCATTGCCACACACACACAGACACACACACTCACACAGACTATAAATTCCCCTCTCAGACGAACAAAATTACTTGACAGCACACCCACACACGCTCTCTGATAAACAGAATGAGATGAGGAAGATGGACGTACACACATGAACACAAACACACACTTCGTTATTCATTGCGGCTGCATTTTTCACTGTCACATTGTACCAGAGGTGGAGGGGACGCTGATGACAAGGTTACACCGTATTTACTGCAGCAAGAGACTGAGAGAGAGAGAGAGAGAGAGAGAGAGAGAGAGAAAGAGAGAGAGAGAGAGAAGGTGGGAGAGAAAGAAACAGCAAAAGGAAAAGAGTGAGAGAGGTAATTGATGTTTTAGAGTAGTGATATTCTCTATGGTCCCTCATATATTACAACAGGGCCCTGGAAGCTACAATATTCCCCCACTGAGCCACGCGCACACACACACACACACAAAAACACAAACTCACACCCATTCATATTCCTCTCTCTGACAAAACACATTATTACCCAGTAACATAGTGCGGCACAGGGCAGCACTGCCAGCTTTTATTAATAGGACTATGCAGGCAGAGGGAGAGCCAGACAGTGCTGCATCAGGAAGTGTTGCAGTTCTGGGCGAGCTGCTTCAGACACTGGTCCTTCTCTCCTTGTGAGAAGAAGCTACTGTTTATTGCTTTCAGAGACAAATTGCGCTGAAAACTAGGCAGGTGTGGGAGAAATTTGGTAGAAATTCAGAAATACTTAAACTAGGACTTCCAATCACGACGGAATTCTTGTCTCATCAACCCACAAAACTCTTAACAATAGAAACTGATTCAAGCCATTTCATGAGCCAGACTGCAGGAAAACACAAAAGGACAAAAATCCCAAGAGAACAAAGTAATTTCATGTACGTGATTATCAGCATTAGCATAACAACAAATTGTCTTTGCAGCTGCCTCTGCCAAAAACAGTTTATTAATCTGCATCGGCACTATAATAAACACCTGTCAAAGTACAGGATACATTACTGTCATTATCATCATCATCACTGCAAAATTTAATCTTTAATCAAGACACTGTTAACCCACAAGTCTTACCGAGTAATTTATGTAATACGCACCAATACCCAGCCACTGAATGTACTCTTACATATTGATAAAAACACCCTGCAGCAATGTCCTGAAGTATGAAAGTGCGGTTTTTATAAAAGGAAATCATTAGAGAGTGACCATCCCATCACAGCACAGTGCCCTGCAGGCAGATCGATGGATCAGTTTGACATGATCTGTGATCGGCAGATGGGTGCAGCCACTGTAACAGGATGTGCTCTGGCGTGAAAAGGGAAAATAATAGCGTTGCTTTATGCTGTCTGCGGGAGCTGTCTCTCAAACTTAAAACTTTTGCACCGTCAGCTCCACGCGGAGAGACGGACTGCAGCTAAGTGTGGTTGTAATGAATATAAAATGAGATTAACCACTTGTCCTCTTAAATTGTTTATCTGTACACAGGATTCTGGTCTGGTAGCTTGTCCCAGGATGCAGGAAAAATACTGTTTACAGGTTGTCGTTATAGGGCTGATAAAGACATAAAGAAAAAGAAAAGTTCAGAAACAGATAAGAACCTTCTAAGCCATGAGTTTATGTTGTGATGACCCCACGACCTTTGCTCTGTTTCTGCAGATACTTAATGGAGCGTTGTCACTTGATGAGCTACACCTGTTCCCTGTGTGCTATATCTATAAATATCTCCCTCTTTCCTGCAGTGTCTCTCTCAGGTGCAAATTCACAAAGTCTCCCTTCTTTATCACAGCCTTTGTACAGGGCTCCAATAATGTGCT
Organism: Acanthurus leucopareius; assembly: GCA_029814765.1. NCBI lineage: Eukaryota > Metazoa > Chordata > Actinopteri > Acanthuriformes > Acanthuridae > Acanthurus > Acanthurus leucopareius. Next base: position 9,759,737 of record JAQMCX010000057.1, on the reverse strand, counting down.
AACCACTGACATAAACAATGTCACCAATGAGATTTTTTCTCTTCAAGAAGTCTATAAGGACAAGTCAGATTTGTTTGCACCTTTGTGACACCCTCTTGTTAAACTGGGCTCAGGGTCACAGGGAGAACAACCATCTCATTTCACTTGATCCCCAGACAACACAGCAATGGACAACACTAGCTGATGCACCTCGAAATAAATACTGTGTGTAAAAGGGTTCACTGGAGCTTCTCAAAGAAAAAAAAACAAACATCAAGACTGTTCCAGCTTCTAAGCTTGATGAAAACAAAAGCATTTGTAGGACTGATCCGCAGTATCTCTACCGCAGATATAACATCAGGATCTGCTTTGACTGGATGGAGCAGAGAGACCCTTTGGGGATTTTAGCTCCCACATTCTCTACTTTTAAACAACTTGTAGAAGTCACTTCATGTAAATTTCAGAAAAATAAATGTCTTGTGACATCTTCAAAAAAGTACAAGAAAGCAGTCTGCTTAATGGAAACATGTGCACAATATCTGTTTTTGCGCCCTTGATTTAAGCTCTAAAGGACATTTTGATGATCAAATGTGGTGATAATGAGGTAATGGGCAAAGGCCGTAAAACTGATTGAGATGAACTGAGAAAGTTTTCTGGCAGAGAGCGCTACGCCACAATCCAGGCCAAGGCTTATTTCATGCAGTTAAAAGTTTGACTGCCTTGAGAGATATACTGTAACTCAGTTTTCACAGATCTATTCAATATTAGTTCAGACTACAATACATCAATATAATGACCTATAATTCATAGAAAAGTGAATTTTGCTGTGTTATCTAATCGGTTGTGAACTTCTGTAGCCTTTGTACATCATCACATTTCATTATGAAACCTCAATGATGTCTTTAATATTTAACTCACCCGTCTAGTAGCACAGATTCCAGCCCCAATATTCAGATAAAGGACCCTACACAGCCATGATACACCCTCACAGGTGTTTTCACTTAATAAGCCTGATTAGATCTCAGGTGTGTGCATGTGTGTGTGTGTTTGTGTTACAAAAATTGGTGGGTTGAGTTCAATGATGTTGCATAATTCACAATATAGCTCTTCTTAGCTTCAACCTGAGCAGAGGTCTAATTAAGCAGAATAACAAACAGCTGTGAAGATGTACAAGTTTGAGGCAAAACTACTATTTGTACAGCAGCAAGTGTGTGTTGTGTGTATGTATATATACATATATAAATATACGTATTTTATGTGTATTATAAACAGCCTGCAGAATTACTTAAAAAATTACTGTCAGTGTATTTTGTGTTAGTGAAGAGGATAAGATGTCCAGATAAAAAACCAAACAAAACAAAACAGCAGCCATGCAGCACAAATTTAACACAGTCCACTTTTGAAGAAATGCAACCTGACATGATGCTGCGGTGGTCAATCAGCTGACTGGACGATCAGGTCGAGCAGAGCTGAACAACTCTGCAATGAGGGAGTTCAAAGAAGATCATTTGCATTTACAAATGAGCTGACACTCCCACACTGCTGCACAAGCCTGAGGTGATCGCCACAATGCCTGATTGGTCTGAAGAAGGCCTTACTAGAACATTAACTCTGTCCTTGCTGATGTCCAGGACTCCCAGTAGACAACTGTTAAATTAATTTAGTATTACTTCTCATTGGTTCACTGCCTGATAATGGAGACACTGGTAATGATTATTCACACCTCGATGATTCCTGATTCCATTAGAAGGCACTGTGCCTATGTCCACATGCATGTGTGTGTTAGTGACAAAATAGTCCACACATGCATGCACTCGTGCACACACACTAACACACATACACACACACACATACACATACACAGTGCTACCAAAGGTATTGGTCTAGTCCACATGTGCACAGATACTTTTATAAAAGGGGTTTTCTTTCTTCATCTTCAAAAAAAAACAACAAAAAAAGTGCTGTCATGAGCTCAGTAAACCAACAGAGTACAGTGTAATCCAAACACTATGGGTCATATTAGTCAATCACAACTCTAAAAAAAAAAAAAGCTATCTGAAGCTATGGAGGTCTGACCAGTTCTTGTCCTGCTGGGAAGGTCAGCAACAGCACAATATGGCCTCATGTAAACTAAGGAGATGAGAGCGCTCTATGGCACAACGGATACAGTGGCTGAAGGACTCATTTGAGTTCTGCTCATATACACATTAAGGGAGACAATTTGTAGGCAAAATTACAAACACATAAACACCAACGCACAGCTGGGTTTATTAAAACCCAAAACTACCTGTTGGGTGGCTGTAGCTCAGAGGCAAAGAGGGGCAACCTGTCAGAAGGTCAGCTGTTCAATCCCCAACTCCTCTGGATTGCATGTTTGTCTGCTCGTGTGTTAGTGTCCTTTGGCGAGATACTGGACCTGAAATTGCTCCTGATGGCTTTGTCATCAGCTTGTAAATGTGTGTGTATGAGTTTCTGATGACTAGGATGGCTCTTTGTAGAGAAGCCACCTGCTGTTAACGTGTGTGTGTGAGTTTGGTGAATACATGTGTTTTGAGTAGTGACAAGACTAGAACAGCTCTATAAAGAAAAAACAGTCCATTTTACCATTTTATGATTTACTTTGTTTATTCGGTCAAGACAAAACCAAAAACAGAGGGGGAAATGAGTGCATGTTAGGAACATTGGGAAATAGTTGCCCTGGTGTTCTTTTTTCATCATGTTGGGAATAATTACCACATCTAACACAAACTACCCCTCTGTGTCTGGCTATTATGCCATTTTTTTGTCTTACCATTTGTCCAGGTGGACCGCTCTCTCCTCTTTCCCCCTTCTCTCCAGAAACACCCTACAAAACAAATAATGTCATTACATCTCTGATGGACCAGTGGTCACACTGATAGCTACCGAAGGACCAGAAAAACCAACACCAGTTATCTTAATAAGATTCTGGGCGACCACAAGTCACTTAAAGAGCTCCAGTGTGCTTTGGACAAGCTCCTTCAAGTGTCTGGAAGTCTATTTGAGGCCAACATCAACATTTGTCATTTACAGCAGCAGGTGGTTGACAGTTCAATACTGAATCTGATTCTAATTGCACACACTATGTGACCTTAAAGAGACAGGTGGGAGTGAAAGAACTAACAGTACATTTTTCATATTTCCATCATAACTGCTTGTAGTATTTGTACTTGGGAACAACAGAGATCTTTGTTCTTGCAGCAGTCACTTTATGATATTTTTTTCCTCTGGATGTTTTATCACGAACACATTCCACCTTAAAATTAAAAATTAGAGTTACAGTTGTTTATGTTAGAGGGAGAGTTAAATAACAGTTAAAGAGAAAAATTATGCTTACAGTATTTTAATGTTTAAATTAGCAAGTAATTATATACATTTCAAAGATGTGGCATTGCATTCTTAAAATATTTCAGTAAGCAGACGCAAACACACAGAAGCAAAGTCTTACTGGGGGCCCTTGAATAGAGAGACCGCTAGGTCCCTGAGGCCCAGGTGGTCCTGAGGGTCCACGGGGGCCAACCTCTCCCATCGGCCCCTGAGGTCCCTGTAAATACAAACAATTGATCTCAGTGTCTCAAAGGTCACATTTGATTCTATTTTTAAGCAAGATGGAAAAGAAATTCATTGAATATTTGTAAAAATGGAAATGCGAACATATTCATTTTAAAAGTGCCCTGATCAGGAGATTTTTTGGGCTGAACAATGATTGATGATTGTTGGAAGCTGTTTTAACCATTATTGATCATCAATCACCGATCACTGGGTAAATTTGAAGCCTATTGTGTACTGTTTTATTTAACAATTTTTAACAGAAATGTGTATGGATTATTGAAATGAAAAAGGAATTGAATGTTGATTCATTACTTAACTATCATGTTGTTTGTGGCGTGATAAAAACACCATTTGTTATGGAAATAAATCTTATTTCATTGTCGAGCCGCAGGCACAGCATTGATTCACTCAGCCTCCCCTTGTTCTCTCACACACTCTCATACTGTGTTCCTCTTCTCTGAATACATTCTGAGTAAAAACACAACAGTGTCGTCAACTTGGTGATTTTCACTAGATTTAGCCACCTCTCGGACACTGACTACTGACGACTCTTGCCAGAAACCCCGCAGTCTCCTTTCCCCTCCTCTCGTGCTGTGTGTTCGCAGTCAGTGTGTGGATGTGTGAGGCAGGTAGGAGGTCGATGCTTGCTGCAGTGTGGGAGTTGTATTGTTATAGGGTAGTGGGTATCAGCAAAAAAAGGGTTCCTAAAGAGTAATTAAACTCTTAATAAAACACGTGTGGGAAAGTAGAGCAGCTAATGATTCATTAGTCACTGATGTTCCGCCTCCACTGTGCAGTTAGCTGCTAAAAACAACTACTCCTGTTAATCCAGTCATATATTTAAACTGTAGATCAGCCTATAATGATCTGAGGCATCTCTAATTCAATTCCATGACGCTGACCAAACTCCTATAAAATGAAGACACTACGATGTGATCAAAAACTTCAGAATAGTTACTTAAGAACCTTAATACGTGAGGGTTTTGACAGCAGAATGGATCATTTACTTATGAGTCTTTTCACCTGCTTGAAGCCTCATTAGATCATTAATATCACATTTTCCAAATGTTTTTTAAACAAACGTACAAATCTTTAATCCCTTTTCATTTTATAATGAGATATACTACAGGAAACAATTTAGACACTAATCCATCCATCTTAATCAATTCGTGCCACTGTGGCGGCTTATTCGGTCCATGTGTAAGAGCTGCAGATGGTCCCTGCAGTGGGAGTAAGAAAAGAGAAATTCTTGCAAACCATCACTGATTCACAGCCTTTGTAGCTTGTTGGCTCAGCGGCATCGGTAGCCAAAGTAATCTTCACTCTGGCTGTATTTATTGTTTTACTCTTCAACCATACAGTTACCAGATTAATTTCCTTTCTATCAATGCAAACAGTCAAAAGAAACTTTGGATCAGATAGACTTGAATGGACTAGGAAAAAAAATAAACAGAAGACTGCAATATGTTATGTTAAGTTTAACTTTAAAAATATCACTAAAAAATGGCACTGAACTTCTTAGAGAGATGAATCAATTAACTGATCACTAAAATTGAAATTTATTGAAGGTTTACTTTGATAACAGTGCTTGCACTGGAACAAATGTTGTGTCCAATATAAATAGTGAGAATGAATAAGGATGAATTGATGGAGGAGCTGGCTTCTTACAGCACAGTAATCCAACTGTAATAACTTGGCTGCAGCTGTAGAAGAACAAAAGTGTGATCTGGCAGCCTTGTGTTAATATGTAAGTATGTACTGTACGGCATGTGTGTGCCAGCAGGAACCAAAACCACACATCACTCCGAATATACCACAATTACACCCATCAAACACATGGGCTGCATTAGAAAAAAAACCTCGCATGAGTTTAATGCTGTCGTTGTTTAATACTTGAGAAGTTTCAAGTTCTGGGTGGGCCACTTCATGTACCGCGCTCGATACACTGTCACTCAGCTCGAGTCAAAGCGGAACATATGGTCAGGATAATCAAGCTTATCTGATTGATTGACAGCCCTGTGTGTCTCAGCAAAAATGGTAGGACCCCTGCTGTTCCTTTCAAAGAAGACCCCTTTTTTCTACATAGAAGCTTCAATTACAATCATGCGAACTAGGTATTAGTATTGAGAAATTGCCAACAGTGTGAGGCCTTTGTGCTGACTGCCACAGCTGGATGGTTTGGAACAGTTTGGAACAGACAACCGACCAGTTGCGGCAGATGGCCGCCCACCTCTGAGTCAGGTTCTGCTCCGAGGTTTCTGCCTGTTTTAGAGGAAGTATTTCCTCTTAGACCTACTCTAGATGTAAAATGCCTCGAGACAACCTGTGTTGTGATTTAGCTCTATAAAAATAAAACTGACTTGACTTGATATGAATGGATTGCCATAGCAAAACTAAACCAGATGTGAACTCTGCAGTAAATATTCATCAACAGTGAGAGACAGGATTTGTTGGAAGTGTGTCCTTAAAAGACAGAATAATAGTGACGATAAGAGCCTGCATTAGGACTGAGTCGGATATAGGCTTTTGCAAAATGACCACTTCACTCAGCCCAAGGGTGCTTCACAGCAAGTCTGGAGGATTGAGTGGGCTGCAGTTGAAAAGGCTCTTTGTTTGTCAGTTGGGATATAACTTTACACTCCCAACTTCTTCCTTTTCATCCACTTGTCAGGATGAAAACGGTTTTGTCCCTGGAGGTAGAGGTGTGGACCAGTATGTTCAGATTATAAATAATAAGTATTGAAAACACTCTTGCCTAGTCTTGTGGGCTCTCCATAGAGGACCAGTGAAGGTGAGGTATGTTTGATTCCAGTTATAAAGTGACCCTGCCTGTGTTGCCTCAGTAAGAGTTCAATCTGATTGAACTTTTACACATGAAATAATAATAATAGAGCCAGTTTTAGAGAGGAAATTATGATCTTCTTCAAGGTTCAAGCTCAATCTATCCATCCATAAAATTCCAGAAATGACTCTAGCCTCCCTTGTTTGTGCTTGCAGCCACTCCAATGTTATTTCTTGTCCCAGCTGAACATGATCCAGTCCGATCAGCTCATTATATTAAGCTACTGAGGTGCTTCCTTTTCCCCAGTGTGGAACAAGTGACTCAACCACATGAAGGATGCAAGAAAGATACTATGTAAGACTTATTTTGCGTAGAAGGTTTAGATGAAGAACAAATGGTCTCTGAAATTAAGTGCATTTTACAGACCGACACTCCTGGCGCTCCTCTGTCCCCTCTGGCTCCTCTTACGCCTGGACCGCCCTAAAACACAAAACCACACATACACTGTAAAAGCAGCACACAATCAGTATTTGCAAATCTTGTGCCTACAAAGGGAGAGTAATGGATAAGAAACACATCTCTGCATTCCCTCAGACTCCATTTCAAATAAGGGAAATTGGAGTTCATTTAAAAAAAAAAAAAATCTAATAAAACTAGCTCAGGTCTTTGATATGAATTATGAATCTGATGGAGAGACGCCAGCGTTGATCTGTGCTGTAAACTGCCCCTTTGAGCTCTGCACTTCATTACGCTGCATCTGCAAGTAACAGCGGGAGTTTGGAGCCGTAAACCTCGTGCTGACCCTTCCAGCCCCAGGGTTTATCACGGGACAAACTACACACATCTGCTAATCATCGACCCATTTGGGATACATCCTCTTCCTGTGTTTGCTTAAATAGGTCTCTCCTGGGAACATGGGGGTCACTAGGTAGATCCTCCAGTGTTTATCCAGAGGGAACAGAAGCATTGAGCAAGAAAAGGGAGGAATATGAGAGGAGACACACAAAACAATGTGGTAAAAGCAAAACATCTGTCCTTATGAAATCATCACATCCTTGTTTCTACTAGATTTTGTGGATTCTAAATCTTATTTTAGATGTGTCAGAGAGTCATTAGCTACATCTACAGAAGATCTATTTAAACAGTTTACAAAGAGAATCTGATACATGGATTCATGCATATCTCTCATGTTCTGTACATAAAGAACATGTGCCAATATTTCTAAATAATATAAATGATTAAGAAGCTGTGTGAAAATGTATTCTAAATTTAAACCAAAACTAATATGAAGCTTCAGTTATATGGGTCAGGAAACCAAGTTACAGTCTTTTTAATACAAAATTTCCTCTCCTTTTTTTAAACAATGTTTTCCTGCTGTGGAACGATGCTGTTGCAGGTGGATGAAGATTTGTTTCTAAAAGTAAACTTAAAGGCGAAGCCAAGATGAATCTATCCAACCCTGTATAAATTTTAGCCGAATCAAAGGCAGTTTTTCACTGACAGAAAGTTGTGGATTTTATCCCCCATCAGTGTCCATCAGGGGTAGTGTGTTGCTGGAAAGAATCACTTGACAGCTAGTGAAGAGATAAAGAAGGACTACAGCAACCAAAAAACTGTCTCAAATCTGTTCAGTATGTGAGAATTGAAATAAGGGAGAGACATAAAAAAGGCCGAGCCTATCCGACAAATTATCCTTTTGGCAGCAAAGAGACAAAATTTCGGTTTGCTGAGGAAAATAACTAGAGTGCTACTTTTGATTCAAATACAACAATCATGCTATTGTCAACTCATGTAAGAAAGAAAATATGTTATTCTGAATGATGGATTATGTTCATCAAATCGGCAATTTGCCTCTGCAAGTTGTTTTTAATGGATTTTTGCAAACAATGTGAGTCCATGATTCAACTGAGGTCACACAAACCTGTAGAGAAACTGAAATCAGCTCCCAACAGCAACAATACAAATAAGTGTGTTTGGATTTTTTCATTGGCCTTTAATGGTGATAGAAAAAGTGCACCCCCACTATTATCAACACAGCAATTTCATGCTGAAGGTAAATTAACATTTTTTAAACAACACTTGGATCTAAAACAGCATGGGCACAATTCACTTTTTAACAAACGGAGATGGCAGGCTGCGAATGTTTTCCTTAATGTCAGATTGATTGCTGACTGATGTTTGGTATTGAGCTGAGTCTGTGCCGAATCAGGCGGCACAGATTGCAATTCAGTTGGGGCAATCAATATTATTTCAAACATGACTCAAAGATTTACAAAACTGGAGAGGCCTGCTGCTGTGCGAGACAGAAAAGGACGTACGTCCAACAGTGAACACAAACAGAGAAATTACTCGGAGGAAGAAAAGCACAACAGTGTTTTGGATGATGGTTGTTAGTTTGGATCAGATTTAATGCAGTTTGTCAAAATACCACCTTGTATGTATAGATATATTACATGAAATGGTATATTTATTTTGTATAATACCCAGGCTTTAAATGTTATTACTTTTAATAAGGAATATCTTAAGCTCTAATAATCTCTGATCAGTCTGCTGCTACCAGAGGGTCTTAATCCTTTTAGCTCATTTGCCTTTTTGCTGTCTTTTCCTGGCAGCTTCCCGTGTGTTTAGACAGTGCATCAGATAACCCCACAGATCCAGGTATTCATTTAGCTTTCTTCACACTCCCCAGCAGCACTGCAACACATTCTGTACACATCCATTGTTTTCACAGTCTGTTAGGATTCTGAAAGTTTTCCTGTCTGTAGGAAGCTTGTCTTCCACAGGGGATACAATACATTTATTGTGTTAACAACCATTATATTGTGTTAACAAGGAGAATAGCACTGCCTTCTCCCCCTTTCTCATAACCCCACTGACTGTAGCTTGCAGTTTTAGCACAGAAATGACTACGATTTTGCCATTAAACCATTCATCTATGCCCATACGCTGCAGTTAAAATGTGATTTAAGAAGTCGATTCAAAGCCGGGGAGAGAAACAGAGACTGACTGAGAGACGGACGCAGGCACAGAGGACATTAAGTGATAATAAAAAAAAAGAGAAGGAGAAGAAGCGCCTCAGGCATGTGGATGAAGTGGCGGTAAAATGGAAACAGAGAAGGAGGACAGAGAAAGACGATGAAAGGTTGAAAGCAATAGTGCATTTATTTATCTCTGTTTTGTGAAGAGAAATTGAAAGAGTGGAATGGAAAAAAAGAGATGGAGGTGACGGAAGAACATGAATCATTTACACACATTTGAAATAAGAGCAATTCCGGTTTTGCTTTTTTTATGGTTTATGTGACATCAGCCTGTAGTTATATTTCCAATATAACGACAAAATGTAAAAACATTCAAGAGAGAAAGAGACAAAAAGGGAGAGATGTGGAAAGCTAGAGAGGAGGGCTGTGGCCTGTGGACATAACCCCACAGATTGGTCGGTGGATTTGGCTCCTCGGACAGGGAAGAAAACTGGGGGGGATTGTAATCGGTTGTGATAAATGGTACCACCATATAATTACTTTTTCAAACCATACCAGTGTTGATCCACACCTCTTTCATGCCCTCAGTAACACAGAGAGGAGACAAAGAGAGAGAACTTAGAGGAAAATGAGACCAAACGAAAAAGATATAGAGATTGGGGGAAGAGAGAAAGGGAAAGGATTGAAAAATGCACAGTGGGAGATACAGAGAAAAAGAAGAAAAGAGAAAAAGCAGAGAGACTATAGACAAAAGTCTCAAGCTGAAAATGAACCCATTTACTCACTCTCATCTCTTAGCCTCTATCGGGTTTTACCGGCTGCTGCGTGAGAGGAATAAAGTTTCTCTCTTACATACTACCGCCCCAATGAAAATGCAGAAAACACTGACTTATAATTCTGCATTTCCAAAGTTTCATTAAAAAACCATCAACGTTTAGAAAAACTGTTGGCGGTTCTAACTTAAACTTTGTATGAATGATAAATTGCTTAAACAGTAATAAATGTACTTTTGCATCTTACAATTAGTAAAAATATTTTACACTAACATGTTTAGACATGTGCAGACCCACTTACCTTTATTTTACCCTTGAGGGTGATATGTATCCATTTAATCGAGCTATTGATTACTTTCCTTATCTTTCAATTGTAAATTCCACAACAGGAAAAGACTTTTTTTACTTAGCTGTCAGAGTGGCTGCTTGACTTTGAAACACAGCAGCAGTGTTGCTATAAAATACTTTTTTCAGTGATAAATAACCTTTTTTTATGAGGGTCTTGACAACGAGAGTGAATGAGTGAATATCTGAACTAAGAGAGAGAGAAATAACCTTAAATAACAGTAAATAAAAGAGACAGAGGGGGAAACAAAAGAGAAGGAGGGGGACATCTATAAAGAGTCTCACACAGATCCTTGGACAGACACACAAATAGACTGAAAAGATGGTCCTCATACTGGATTGAGAACATGAGTCAGATTAATTTAATTCAACAAGGCAGTCAGTTTCTTACCGGGGGTCCTGAAGGTCCTGGAGGTCCTTTGCTATCCTGGGAGCAGGTACAGGCATGAGGCAATGAAGGGCACTGCTCCTCAACCCTCTGAAAAATACACACAAATACATCCAGTTAACAACATACCTGACAAGACATGAGCGGCATTTTTTAAAACTTCACAGAGGTACACTTGAAACTTGCAGGCAGGCAAGATAATGATGGTAAAACACGCTCAGTGTCACAGGTCTCTGGACTCTAATTTCCACAGTAAAAGCTGCTCAATGTGTTAACTTATGAAGAGAAATAATCAGTGTTTGTGGACCGCTTGTCTACTGATTAACTACAAAAAAACATGAAGCAAGCTGATGTATGTTTCGAATCGATACTTTCCTGATCTATCTGTCAAGAAATGTTAAACATTGTGAGCATCAATAAAACTGTTGGATTACAGACCATCAGAGAGCAGATGTGGAGGAAATGAATCAATCACCAGCTCAGGGTTTGTGTTTGTTTCTGTGTTTGGATCTTATGTTTTATGCCTGAGGTGTTAACTGATAATTGGTGCTCTTCTATGGGCACACCCAGGCTTGACTTGCATATGTGCGACAAAGACAAAATTGCTCATTCTCGAGGTGCTGATTAGGTGCTTTTCCATCACATAAATGAAATTACCCACCTGACCACGGGCACTTTTCTGCAGTGGCATTTCATTCCAGAGCTAATAGCCATTTATAGAGATTCCAAGTAATTTGGCTTTCATTCTGGTTTTATCATTCTTGTTTCATCATAACTCAGTTTGATCGTGACCACAATTATCGCTGTAACAGCCAGAGCCCTAAACTACTACGCACTCAGAGAGGAGAGGCAGAAAATGATGTATCTAAGTGTGTGAGTATGTGTGTGTCAGACTGTGTGTGCGGGTGTTAGGTTCTCACCAATGCTGGCAGCTCGCAACACTTATCTCTGCTGGCCCAGGTTGTGCTGCAGATGATGTCAAACATCTGGAGCTGGAACTGTAAACACACACATGCATGAGCACACTTAACTCACACACACTCACAAACCAGTTCCATTAATACTGAAATTACAACATTATCAGTTCACACGTTGCAACATGCAGAAGTAAAACAGAGGCAACAGAACAAATGAAATTTAATGATGTGGTTTTGTAGTGTTTCAGTGTTGATAAGAAACAACAGCAGAGACAGTTTGGCTGTTCAAAAGCTGAAAAGTGCTGAAGAGTAGATGTGTGCATTTTGGCTGATGTCTGAAGGCTCCACTGGTCTTACACTGTGGGCCAGGCAAGAAAATTAAGTCATAAGTTTGTTTCTGACTAATTTATTAAAGTTTATCATCACAAATGGAGAAATGGCTCACTTGAGCAGGGCAGTTTCATTAAACTAACCTTTAACAAAGACCTTAATCAAACCTACTACACGTGTATGACATACACAACTTTAAACTATGGAAAACTGCCACTTTGACTTAATAACTGTGGGGTTAAATACATTCAGACTAACACAAGTTCAGGTTCTGGCTTGTTAAAAATCAGGCAACGACTGTTTTTTATCTGCTACTGTTCCATTCAGGCACTTAAAATCTTCATTACTTTTCCAAAGAGTCATATTTGGACATATTGTTCCTAAGTTCACTCAAGTCTTAACTTTCCTTAATGGCTACAAAATGCCCTCTGTATTGAATGAGTACAGATAGAACCTCGATGAAACATTCAAAGGTTTAAGAGCAGCCGGTGTATTTTGTCACCTCATTGCTGTCAAACTTCATTCCTAAAATACCACGAATAGTTCAATTTAATAAGAAAGTGCAAGACAATAAATGTAAATTTATGTTTTTAATTACTAAAGAGTGAAAGGCCTGCCCTGCAGCTCATATGAAATGTTCTTATTCCAGTAATTATGGTCCCATTACAGCACCACAGGGGGTCTTATACTTAAAGGAATCTGGCAGTCTCAGTCAAACTGGAACTAACAGTGAGACCCAAAAGTTTCAGACTCACTGTGATCAGTTTGGAGGGTTTTGATACACATTCATAGAAATTCTTGACTGAAAACTTGAGGGAAATGTCACAGCCATTTTTGTGTGATTTTATTTAAGGTTAAACAGTAAAATAGAATGAACTGGCTGATTTGTATTCTTGATGTCCGAAACCAGGTAATGATACCATTATAGTTCCATTTTCTAGGAGATTTTTTTTTCTTTTTGCAAAGACCTTTCCAAACATGACGGACACGACACATTTCCAAAGAAACAGTCATCCTCTTTACTGGCTGGTAAAGGACTCTCCAGTTGTGAGTGTAGGAAATGTCAAATTTTTATTAATTTTCCTTCACAAAAACCTCTTAACACAGCATTTTCCAGCTGATAATTTTCTCTGGAGCAGCTAAAAAGTCTACATTTGCTAGTAGCAGCGCTCTGTATTCTCAAAAGCCCAGGATATCTCACCTCCTCCCTTGCTTGTGTGTGTGCCAAACATTTTTTTTTGAGTGCTTGTGCTACTTAATGCTCAGAGCACAGCTAACAAAGTATATGTAAAGCACTCTGTACATTTCCATTTGCAATAAATAAAATGTACTCCCACTAAGTGACTCACTGAAATGGTTTTGGATATTAATGGTTGCCATTTTATAGGCCATAATGGTTCACACACGCACGCACACACACATACACACACACACTCTACTGATTGATCATTGCAATCAATGCACAAGGGACAATTATAACAGCCGGGGGATAATCACTTGATTAAAGCAGAATCTCCTCAATTCTTTATTTAACTGTGGTTTCCTCCATACAACCACATCTGCTGTGGTGGTAAATATTTAAAACAAATACACTTATTTAAATAAAAATGTGATCTTGATTTTGTCAAACCTCCTACATTCTACCCATCAGAACCCTCCTCTAAGTCCCGTCTAAAGGACATCCATCACACCTCCATGACCACTGGGAACCCTGAACGTACACCCTCTTTTCAGAGAGCTCTTAACAATGATACAAGAAGTTATACTGACTGGAGCGGAGTAATCCTGTCTGCCTCTGGACCGAACCATCCTCCCGAGGATCTCCATTCCATCGGTGGTAATGTTCCCGGAAGCACTGATGGATTTCTCCCCAGCCACGGAACAATCTAACACCACCTTCACGGACGTCTTGCTGATGGTTACATGGAGCTGTATGGGAGAGATGATAAGGATTATGAGAAAGACTTATTTTTAAACTACAGTTCTATTTGACAGTAGTGAAGCAGATGAGATGTGAACATGTCATTTGACACAAATAACTTGAGATCATGATAAAAACAGAAACAGTTGAAAGAATGCAGATGGACTGTGTGTAGTGTTTGAGCAAGTATTTTGTCTCAATATTTAATCCCCCTGTAGTGTGTTTCGTCTGTTATCATTGTCTTAAATATATAAACAAAAATAAACAAAAACTGAATACATAAAGTCAATTAAACAGAGCTGAAACATCATTTTGGTGCAACATTTTACAAGCCTTTGTGTGGATGTGCATTAACAACAATGAACCACCTCTTTCCTGACTATTCACTGTGAAAATGACTATATTTTCTTTTGTAGGGTTTATAAGTGCAGGCCTCAAGCATCTAAGCACAGCATTTAGCCCATCCTGTCACAGTGCTCCTCCTTAGAGGAAACCAGTGCCAGTCCTTGAACTGTGAAAATTCAACTGGTTGCACAGTTAATGAGGAAAGAGGGCTGCGTCCTGCTGAAGGTTTGACATAAAGTTGATTTTTAGCATCCCTGTGTTTCACCATTATGGAAGTTTTTTCTACTTAACACTCTCAGTAAAAAAAAATGTAAATCATGGGAAAATGAATGCATGCATACAGCCTCACCTTCACACACACACACACACACACACACACACACACACACACACGCACCCATGCACACACACACACACACACACACACACCCACACACCCACCCACGCACCCACCCACGCACACACACACACACACACACACACACACCCCACATAGTAACGATATGCAGCTAATGTGGAGTTAGACAAAGTTCATATTCGGGTGTCAGAACCTATTCCCTTACTGACGTGTGGCCGGCTGCTTTATAATGACTTTCTGTTTTCATCCTCTATTCTGCACACTTCACTGGCTATGATGTGTCTGTCAGTGTGAGCAGCAATTTCGTGATTTAAAAAATTATTTAAATTCTCTAAAGCAAAGACATTTTCCTAGTATTTTGCGGCATATAGTGGTTTTAGTAAAGGTTAACGTCAGTGGTTTGGAAATTGACTATAGGGCAATGAAATTTCTGAGGTATGTAAATGTACATGTGTCTTTGTGTGTGTGCGTGTGTTTGTGTGTTAGTGTCTGTGTGTGTTAGTGTCTGTGTGTGTGCGTGTGTGTGAGTGCATGTGAGTGTGACTGCGTGTGTGTATGTGTGTGTGCATGCGAGCATGACTGCGTGTCTGTATTGACGCCTAAGTCTTACATTGTGGGGACATTTACCAAAGTACCTACAATGTAAATCATTAAATTTTAAGGGTAAAGGTTAGAGTTACTAACTTAGTGTGATGGTTTGGGTAAGTCTCCAGGAAATAATGATAGTCCATGAATGTGTGTGTGTGTGTGTGCGTGTCGTGTGTGTGGGTGTGTGTGCGTGTGTGCGTGTGTGTGCGTGTGTGTGTGCGTGTGTGTGCGTGTGTGTGGGTGTGTGTGCGTGTGTGTACGTATGTGAGGCTCTCCTTCAGGATAGCTATATTTGCTCCAGCAGTGACTCAGACTTTTTTTCAGTCTGAACTAAATTTATTTTTGAAAATTGACTGTTTGAACTATTCTTCTGTTCTCAAACCTGCACTGTAGGAAATCTAAAATACCACAAGAGAAGGCATCAAAAAACGATGGTATTTATTCTTAATCCAGTACTTTTTGGGACATTATACTTAATATGACTAAAACTCTAAGGGCTAACATTTGCAAATATACAAAACTACTTTCAGTACATGCAAGTACAGCACCGTCCTTTTTTAAATATAAGAAATATGCAGATGAAGATATTTATAAAACTATTTTTCACCATATTTCCTCATAAATGGACATTAAATGGCCGCAGACGGGATGCACAGTTTTTTTTTCAAACCAGCAATTACTGTCCTTTTATCTCAGTGGAGTATGAATATTGACTTGATTGGAACTGTAAAACTGTAATGGCCATGTTATGTTTGCCAGGTAATAGAATATGTACAGAGGGATTTTAAAAGTCGTTATTATGTTACACAGTAATGCTGATGGATTCATTCTTCAAAACCAAACTGTAAGGTTAATACCATCATGAAAAGAAGGATCAGTGTTTTTAAGCTTTAAATGTTGAAAGATCCTGAAAAGTAATAGTTAAGCAAACAGCACGAAAATCACAACCTTCATACATTTGTTTTTTCAAGTAAAATTTAATTTTCTTCTTTTAACTATTTAATCTATTTTAATCAACATCACAATGAAGAAACTGCTCACAATAAAGTCTGCTGATTATCACCAGTGACCAATTCATGATTTCAGGAGAGATTTCTGTTATATTTAAGTGAAGGCAGATGTTTCTAGAGCAAACATCTCCAAAACTCGGTAACTCGCATCAAAATATGTATTTTTAGGTTTTAATTTTGACTGTCTCTTTAAATTTCACATAAACAAAAATAAGACAACACAGCAAAGGAAAACTAAAT
Source organism: Acanthurus leucopareius (assembly GCA_029814765.1). Lineage (NCBI taxonomy): Eukaryota > Metazoa > Chordata > Actinopteri > Acanthuriformes > Acanthuridae > Acanthurus > Acanthurus leucopareius. Next base: position 9,743,213 of record JAQMCX010000057.1, on the reverse strand, counting down.
ATTTTGTTATTGTCTTTGTACATCTGAGACTGCAGAAGCAAACAGGAAGACAAATTTCAAAATTCAGACTTGGGTTCAGTTAAAAGGTTGACATTAATGACATAAAAAGAAACAAAACCTGACAGTAAAAGGGAGAATAAAATAATAATGCGTAATATTTTTTTGCTCTGTGCTGCTGCTGGCAGGTCAGACGACTGGCTGCAAGCAGGATTCATCCCCAGCGAACGCAACTGCCAACACAAGATAAATTAACCTCTCAGACAAACACTGTCTTGTATTTTCTAATGTGACTGCTGTCTTACACGTCCACGGTACCGTTCTTTAATATAAAGCACCTCATTTGTTCATGTCTTTTTGTCAGCAGATGATTTTATTTCTGTCTTATCAGGATTATTTTTTTCTTATCATTTTTCAGACATCTGACAAATCACTTTCTGTTTTCTGAATCACTGATGTTGCTACACTATCTTCACAGCACGTGACTTAGCAATAATTTCACAAATTAAACTTGGATAGTAGGAACTCAAAACAGAGCTACCAACTTCGCATTATCTTTACTCAATAAAACTGTCAAACAAGGTAAAATCAACAGGAAGCAAAAAGTGTTTCCTAAAACTTAACATAAGATAGACTTTAATAGTTTTATGCGCTGGGTAGATTTATCATTCAAATGCAGAATGACATCACATAGTAAGATAATGTAAACCATTGTTTCTGAAAGCATATTTTATTGTAGTATTATAAGGATCACAATCTGAACAACAAAATATAAAAGTAGAAGCAGATAAAAAGGCGAAACCATTAAGAAACTAAAAGGAGAGAGGGTGGTTAAAGAGGGGAGATGGGGGGGCTGTTTAGGTTTTTCTGTGGGCAAGCCCACAGTGAGTGACCCACAGAAATCCCTCACTGAGCCCCAAAGGGCATACCTGCTGCAGACCCCGAATGGGCAAAACTTCCATGGACCCTGCACATACAAAACAACTGTGGGCCCTCCATGGGCAGAAGTGCCCACGCAGAATCAATTAAGAAACTGCCCACAGTGGGTTACAAGGGCAAAACTGGCACGGGCTCTGCACTGGCACACCTGCCGTGGGCCCTGCACGGGCACACCTGCCTGTCTTGGTGAAACATTAAACTTCCCCACGCCACAACGGTTACACCGTGTGATATGTATGGACAGTATATGTGGACAGAAATTGTAACAAATCATCATCAGGGTTTTCTGGCATATCTGAACAAATTTGAGGTGGATTTGGTGAACCTCCTAGGAGAAGTAAATGAAAGTCTAAAATGTAATTTCCTATAGCTAGTAGGTGGCGCCATAACATGGACATGTTGTTGAGTTCAAGTCAAGACTCCTAACACACATGTGAAGTTTGGTGCATATAGGAAATTGTATATTGAAGTAATAATAATAATAATTTTTTGTTTCATGGCGAAATGCTTGAAATGGGCTCCCGAGGCGGCCACATAGTTGACTGCAGATGAAGCCTTTTGATAACTTTTCATGACAGACAAACAGACAAAACATTACATCTAAGAATCAACAATCTACTTTTACCTTTAAACAAAAGTGAGCTTCTCCTGCTTGTAATGTTCTGGCTCAGATGTATTGATGTGTTTCACTACAGCTTGAGACATTGGACAGTGTTCAAGGATTAACTTGGCAACAATCATATAGATTTTTAAACAAAGGTCACTGCCGAAGTTAAAGTGAGCTCTGTTTATCTGGTTCATGATATATGTAGCACTTGTACTGAGTCCTCCAATATGTATATAACTTGCACTCCAATATGCAGGTTAAAATGTAATGGTATTTATTTTAAAGAATTGTTGTGTTGTCTTTGAGTCTTTCATAAACTGCCACTTGTATCATCCATTACAGCTCCTCTTTTCCTTTGTTCCTGTCTCATCCCTCATCCATCCCTTAATGCCCTAATCCAGACAAACTTGACACTGAGCACTTTTTTACCCTTTGAGAACAGAACTGACAAAGTTAAAGCTTTTAAAAATTAACTTTTACTTGGATCTGGACTAATCATTAAGTTGTTAATCGTCAGGAAAACAGATCCAGCCCCCACATCACTTTGTCAGCCACATATTGTAACGCCATCTCTTCTTCACTTTTGACAAATAAACACAGCCTCAGACATTCCAGTTGAGTCCTTCCAACACAAACACAGACATTTATTTATAGTCCCTGCTTTTTTTTCCTCCGTTATCATTTCTTCTTCTTGCCAAGAAACTACGAACATTTGTAGAAAGCATCCTTATATTTCATTTATGAGCAAATGGTTTAACAGTGAAATCTGGACTTTTACTCTTTAAAATGATGTGGATTGCTGTGAGCTAGAAAGCTCCAAAGGACTGGTGCAAATTACTTCCTGAGTGTACATTTTTACAGCGTACAAGGACAGCTTTAAGTGCTCTCTAACATTTTTAATGTGAGGCATTTAAATCATTTTGGGAGATACAGAAAAAGTCTTCTTATACTTTTGGAGTCTAACATGGCTCTGAGCAAAATGTGAGTTATACTGAAGATAACACACACTCCTCCTTTCTAAATGTCTCTCCATTCGTCTTTTTTCCTGTCTGTGTTTCTCTTTGTGTCTCGAGCTCACTGTCATATCTCTTCCTCCCTCTGCTCTCCTTTCTCCCTCCATCACCTGCCTCTGTTTTATGTTTTTTTTTCAGTCTGTGTGTGTGTGTGTGTGTGTGCTTCACTGAGCAGTGACAGATCCTGCAGGGTATTCCTGCTTTCACACGAGGTGTCTTCATATGGTAATCCCTTTATAACGGACACACAAACACGCACACGCACGCGGACACTCCTCTTATTCACTTGTCATCCTGTCTAAACGGAGACGAACGCTTCCTCTTGCCAGGCAGTCTCCTGCATCTGTTCCCTCTCTCAACATTGTCATGTTCTCCAGCAGAAAGACGGAAAACAATGGAGAAGACAAAAGGAAAAGGAGGATGATGGACAGCTACTCTCTGACATTTTGAGGATTGAGATAAAGAAAGACAGACAGAGTTGGTGGGCTGCTGTTGGTTTGTTTTTTTTATAGCAGAAATCCAAAGAGAGTCATATGAAAGAAAGTGTGCAACAGCAGCTCTACAGCAAAATATAAGATTGTTCTTAAAAGGCTTAAAAACTGCCATAAAATGTAACAAAACAATCCATTCCCATTAACCCTGCAGACATAAAAACACTTCCTGAACGCAGAGGTTAATTCAAAAGAGAAGAATCAGTTATTATTCAGCGGGTTAACATCTCACACCGGAGTGTTTTGCGATGTGAATTTGTCTTTCTCTGGGCCTGTTGAGGCCAAACCAATGTCATCATTTATTCAGCAGAGGCATTTGCATATTTATTCCGTAATTTCCTTTTTCACAAAACACTTTCTCGTCTCAAGTGAGCAGAAGATTGTCTTTTATTAAGGGAATGTCATCAAAATTTTGGCATTTCCATTCAGTCTGACTAATTTAATATAACATAATTTACATAAAGATATTTGGGTAGAATCCCAGTGATTGAGGGAAATATGAAATGTCTTTGAATCAGCTGGGAGGACAAACTAATATTGTCTCTGGTGGGCCTGTCTGAGCTCACCAGGGAAAAGTATTAGCAACAAAATCGTGAAAAGTACTGCAACTAAAGTAGATTTTTGTTTTTTAAAACAATGTTTACATTCATGTTGTTTATGTAATATTGATTCCAATTTTTGCTAAATGGTTGTGGGATTATTATTAATTCATCCTACTAAAATTTTGTTACCTTTTTACTCTGTAAATGTCAAAACTAATGACAAAAGTCAACCTTAACTTCATCATGGGAGACCACACAGAGGTCTTAGAGGGCTGATGAAAATCTGCAGCTTCACTCCCACTCTGTACACTCCACTAGGTTAAAAAAATAAAATGGGTGTAGAAAAAGCAGCGGGAGGGACAGAAGAAGGAGGAGGGCTGTCATCACCTGAACATAAAGTGATGACAGGTCAAGAGAAAAAAAAAATCCAACCAAAGAGCCACCCAGCAGGCCCCACAGCTTCAAAAAAAACCCATCAAAATACAGGCAATCTTCCTTATTTTTGTCTATTTCTCAGCTTCTCGTCACAAAGCCTCCTGCTCCCTCTGTTCCATCCTGATCAACAGAGTTTCAGTGCAGCACATCTTCATACATTTCTGAAAAACTAACACTAAAAACTGTGAAGACAGTCTGTGAGTGTGAACCTGATATGTAATGCAAACTGGCACTGAACTAGTTCTACTTCTAATGGACTTTAACAACCTATTAGCACAGACGGGCCATGCACACACTACTCTGCTATTTCATTTCTTTCAAACTACTTACACACTCTGACCATCAGCATAAAGCCTCTTACCTTATTATAGTGATATGAAACAGATGTGAGCACAGTGGCTGGGATATAAAAACTTTTTTTTTTTTTTTTTTAGCAGAAAAATATTTAACACTTACCTTATGGAAGCTGCCATGGAAGATTTTTTTGATTTCATTTCCTTCAAAGGTGACGGTCTGGAAGTCTCCTCTGTAGTCATAGTTGAAGAACGTCAGGGTCTTTCCAGAGTCTGTGGGGGGGGAACAGTTGGTGGTGATGAAGGATAGAAACTTGTTCATGCAACTGTACCTTCATCAAATGTCATTTTGTGATAAAAGTATGAATTCCATTTTAATGTCTCTGGATAAAGGCATGAAATCTCTGTTGTTTCTAACTTGCAAAAACCTGTAATATCACTTTTTAACAAGTAGCTAATTAACGAGTCTTTCACCAAGTGCTGGACTGCACATGGAAAGACTGTAACACCTTCACCATTATTCTAATAATAAATGTGATATTAATGGCAGTGAGGACTTTGGGTTTTTTCCATGTCAATAAAACCTGGGCTTTAAGATTGTCCCATTAATTGCTTCTCTGTGATATAAAACATGGAAAGTATAAAAACAAGTTAATGGAGCTGTGGATAGAAAAGGTCCATCTTTGCTATTCACCTCTACAAAACATTCACATTGTTCTATGGTTTAAATTCGAGCAGGTGTGTTTCTCTGTCTATCAAAAGCTCATACAACTGATGTTCAACTGTAGTTCAAATACTAAATAAGTTCATTTAAAATGTCTGGACCCGTTTATGTTGTACTGTGTTCAGATGACGATGTTAATGGATATTTTTATTACCAATCCATAATCAACATGACTCCTTGCATTTGTTCTAAATGTCAGCTCATGGAAGGTTTCTCCATGAGTTACAGATTTTTCTGATAAAGCTGTGAAAAAAACTGTAATAACAACTTCAATTACAAATTGAAGGTTGGTCAACACAGAGTCTATGATTACACCCTCTAACAACTACATTTACATTACACAGTCCTTCACACACACACACGCACACACAGTTGAGTGAAGAATAATTTCAGCTTAACTTTGAGGTTAAGATGCTTCCCTACATTAGTGGTGTGTCCTGTGTGTGGAGGGGAAATAACGGAGGCCTTGTACAAACAGATGAGTTCAAATATTTCTGCACAAGTTAAGATGAAAACTTTGCTTATTTAAAGGTACATCACATTGAATCAAAAACTTTGTGGTTGGACCACAGCTGTGATTAGTGATTTCTCTCCTGTCTCATTTCTAAAATCTGCTGCATCGTGCACTTTGGAGACTGGGACTGGCGGAGCTGCTGCACACATCTGCTGTTTGTGCTTGTCAAAATGTGATGTGTTGTGATGCATCTGAGACAAAGAAAAAATTAAAGAAGCATCTCAAACTTACTGTCCAGCATCAGTCCCACCAATGGCTCATTTTCTTTGTTGAGGATTTCCCACAATGCAAAGGGCTCCTGAGGGGTCTCAGGAAGTAGGCGGAGCATCATAGAAATGGTGTAGTCAGAGGGTAAACCTTCAGGATGAAGGTACCTGGTACACACATGAAAGAGGAGGCAGACACACACACACAGAGAAGCAGATAGTGAGCTCAGTCGTGCCCTGAAGGCATGTATCCACTAGGTGTCTTTTTTCAAAGTGCCACTGTCTCCTCTAGGCTTTTGTGAATGCTTTTAGAGCGCTTTCGGCTGCCTGAAACTGTCTTTGAGCGCCAGCCTCTTTTTGATCACAGAGCCTAGCCTTTTTTTGTATAGCTGCCTTCAAGCACTTTAGGTTCAAATTATCTCAGCTTCAACTTTTCAGAGCGCTCGTCAATGTCACTTTTCACAAACTGAACGATCACAGAACAAGAAGCTAAAGTTAAAGCTGGTTGACGGTAAAAAAACATGAAAAAAAAGCTCCAAAATGACAACATCACAGAAAGAAAGGTATTGTGGGAGCACTTTTGAAATCACTGAACGCTGCAGCAAAGGGTTGTATGCATGACTTTATGCTTGTGTACTCTCTTACACCAGGAGTATAGTGTAGTACTAGGGGAAATTTACTGCTCTTTTATTTTTGCTTTTATTTATTTATTTCCATTTTCAGGTTTTTTTGATACTTACAGCTAACAACTTGAGCAGGGACAGATAGAGCAGAGGAGAGAGAGGAGATGACCAGCAGCTGCATTAAGGACTCACAAAATAGTTTGTTTTACTCTCTGCTGCCTTGTATCACTCGCACCAAACACACGAGTTTGAACGGCAGCAGAGAGAGTCATGTGCTCTGTGATACCTAACGCCTCATACAGAGTGAGCCTCATAGGGGACTCTGGTCCCTCTCGCTGAACTAATCTTCTTGAAGATGCCCCTCTAGCACTTCATGGCCCCCGGGCTGAGGGCCTCAGGCTGCAGAGACATCCCACTCTAACAGCAGAATAAAAGGCTCGAGCAAAACACGCACATCCGCATAAGTTATTGCCCATTGGCTGTGATCATGCATCTTTGACACTCTATGTGAGCGCCATTGCAAAGAACATAATGAGCCTGAAGCTCCATGTGACATATGTCTTCACCATATGCTGTTGAAGGCAAAGAGTTGTTAGACATTTATCACAAGTTGCAGGATTTTCTGGTAATGACTCAGGTTTCCACCATCTAAAGCAACATGCACATGCGTCTTTGTTGAACAATGCTTTTGTCTGAGCTATGAATACGTAAATGTACCTGTAAATATGCATTCAAATTTATACTCTTTGAAGCCAACAATCAATCACAGCCTGAGTTTATTTTTGGGGTGGTTTCTGTTCACCTAGAAAAGGTTAAATTACTCATATTAATATTTTTTATTATAGTAGAAATAAGTTGCAGGATCTGTTCAATCAGAAACTACAGGGCATTAGGTGGAGACTGTCAGCTTGTACTAATGTTAATTAGCCTACATATATTAAATTATGTGTGTATTTGTGTATACCAAGGAGTCTGCAGTAAAGCGCCCATCACCTGTTGGGGTCCTGACTAAAATACAGAGTCAAATTTTAAATGCAAAACCAGGAAAGTAGTTTTTACAAGTAGTGAAAATTGTTCTATAATTGAGCTTTAGGCCCTAAAGAAAGCGAGTTGAAACTGTCAATTTGCTTTTTTTTTGTTAATTGGCAGCAGGACTTGCAGGGATTAGTGAAAATTGCAATAATCTTCTTCCACTCAATGCTTTCGGCAAATTTCTTTTTAATGCAGAATTCACATGATTTGTAAAAAAAACTGTCATTTTAGGTTTAAATAAGATGAGATTCTTTGTAAGTATTCACATTAATACATTAGACAAACATGTGTCATCTGCTTTGCTTTAATATTATTTTAACAGTAGGCTCAAATTCTATGATCTTCAGTTTCACTTCTTGTGGTTGTTTTTAATGGTAACAGGTACCGGCTGTGGGATAACAAGCCTAACAGAAAGCAGGTGTTATAAGTGGCTGCAAGATAGAGTTAAGTCATTTGAGAAAGGTGTGTTTTCACTGTCAGGACTGTTGGATAGTCAAAAGTTTAAAGTGTAAATTGTTGGATGATAATTCAATATGTGTTCTGCTGACCTGCTGACCACTGACAGTCACCACTGCCCATGTCTAGAGGAGCAGGAGACAGTCACTCAGCAAGCAAACATGACTCATACATGGAGGAACAGTGGACATATTCAGAGTTTGATTGAAAAAAACTGAATTCAGCAGCATTTCTCAGATAAAACTCTCATTTATATGCAGATATTTTATCATCATATGTTTGATTTATTAATTAATAAGTGTGTGATTCATGGCAAGTCTTTAATGAAATTAAATCTCGGTAATGACCTTGTGTATATGTAATTTGTTCTCTTGCAGAAGAAATCTCAATGACACAAGAACAAATAAAACTGCGACCAAAAAAAGATATGACTGCGTGCTGTTTTCTGTGTGTGCTCTCTGTTCTGTGATCTGTATTCATGCACATGCTGACAGGAGAGGATTACTATGAGCACTGGTTAACAGGATGCATTTATGAGGAGGATGCATGTTTGCTTTCTGATGAGAACAGCTAAAGTGTGTGTTCGGTCAAATCTGAACTCCACATGAGTGACAATGAATAATGGGAGGTTTAAATCCTGTACAAATCCACACAGTGGACATTTTTTTGTGCTTCCTTTTGTAAGCAGAAGTCATGTTATCCTTTATTTAAGCAGTATTTTCTCCTCCTTAGTGTGAACACGTCCTTACTCACTTGGTGGGCTGTGACACCAGAGCATCTCGGTGCAGTCTGTAACAGGGGAAGCTGTTGAATGAACCCGGCTCCAGAGAAACTCCAGGTATGGTGCCATACTCCTTCTCTACAAGGCCGAACTTCTCCATCATACGGAAACCTGCAAGAGACAAAGCATCACTACCTTCATCCTTATCACCACCAGCATGTATTCCTGTCATTTGCAGCTCTTACCTGCCATTGTGTTACCGCCCATCAAAACAGATGGACAAGCTGAAAGAGAGAAAAGAAACCTTACTGAATTTTTTCAGTCATTTTTATTGTCTCTCCACCAACAAAAGTTCTCTTTTAAATCTCCTCTGTGCAGTTCAAACTCTGTCTGTATCCCCATCTGACTTTTCTGAACTCTTTCCCCTCCTGGTCTTTTACCCTCCCTTTGTCTTAAACATAAGGTGGTGTGACTCACTTGCAGTGGCAGCCTCACAGACAAAAGTAATGAGCTGCTCTTCTATTTTCTTCACGGCGTCCAAATCATCCACAAAGAAGACGTGTCTGTCGCTGGGCTTACTGGCGATGTTCACCAGCTCACCGTAGTCTGCGTCCGCAAAGCCAATGGCAAAGATGATATAGCCTGGAAATGGAAAATAACAGGAAAATTTATTACAAGTTTTAAAGTCAATGAAAAGAATTGACTAGAGTAATGTCACACATTGTTGGAGATTCGTGTTTCAAATCAATGGTTGAAGAGTCTGATATCCTATAACAGTAAAATATGGCATAGAGCTCATAAAGCATCCAAGAATCGAAAGGCGGTCTGTTCTGCGCCGACACACACAGCTAACCTTTCCAAGGTCAAGTGAATCCCACACTGCACATCTAGGGTCAATAAATTATGATTTCTGGAATACCCACCATCCATCTGCATCTCCTTGGACACTTTGTTGACGTCATCCTGCGAACGTCCATCAGTGAGAACAACCAGGACCTTAGGAATGCCCCGTCTGGCTCCGGCCTCGGGGGTGAAAATAGACTCCTTCACGTGTTTGATGGCCCGACCTGACAGAAGAAAAAAAAGAGAACAGATGATTTAACAACCCACATATCCATCTATACTTAACATCATGTCTCTCTTTGTAAAGCATACCATAAATTTGTAGCGGTTGATGTTTTTTTCTACCTTCTGTTGCACAAATAGAGCGTATTGTTAGAACAAGCAAAGCACTAAAGCTCCACTTATTGTACTGCTTGATGGCATCAGCTGTTTCCTTTATATTTTACCATCACTTGCTTATTCAAGGCTGTATGTCTAGTAACATTTATTCCTGTTCATGTGTGGATACAGCACAGCCATCAAAGCCTGATGCTCCTCACTGTTACCCTGCTGAATACACTAATGTCAAAGCTGTTTGCTGACACAGCTCCTTATGTGATATTTCATATAGTTTAATTAACTGTAATGTTCATGTGTGTTTTTAAAAGGGAGGATTAGCTTTCTCAGCAAAATCTTTGTTGCTTTTCAGTCTCTTTCAGAATTTCCTCAAACAGCAGAGCCTTTTCAATCATTTCTTACTGTATAAACATTTGGTATTGATGACATATTCCTTGACATAAGTGTCTCTGACTGAACTATAAAAACCTCGAAGAAATATTTACTGTGATTATTAAACCAAAACTATTTCCAAGTCTCTGCAAGATTATTTCCATGTTGCTCTGAAATAAATGTTAATCATCGACTGTCTTGAAGGAGAAACACAACAAAAAACGAAATAGTGCAGCATGTGTGGGAACATGGCCAGCAGTGACATAACATAAATTCATAGTAAACTACAAGTATGGTCTTTCTTAACAATCTAAAAGAATTATCTTTGCTCGCCGCAAGCATGGATGTGGATGCATGACCTCTGCTTAAATCTTAATTTACTTGCTAGATTTTAGACTCTATAAATATATTTTGACAAAAAAGTGTCCTAAAAGCCCCAGAAAAACAGGCTCAGGCCAAATTTACATTAGCATGTAAAACATAAAACAGACGGTGTCTGATGTGTTTCAATAAGACCCAAACACTAAAAGATGAGACAAACTAGAATGGAAATGTCACCATCCAGTGTGTCAGAGAGTTAAAAATTAGATGAACTTTTGACAGTGTGCAGGTCACCTGCTAATGGACTTAATCAGTCAATCAGATCTGTCTAGACAGCTTTGAAAGGCTTCAAGACTCACACACAACAAGCTACCTAGGTGCTTTGAATGAATACTATTCAGTGATTTAAGAATCCTTTTTGTATCTTTGTGCTTCAGACACTACAAAAAAACCCACCCTTTTTGTTAGATAAAATTTAAGGCAGTCATTTTCTCACCAAGGTGGATTCAAAGGCTTTATGCCCAATTGTACCATATTTTTGTTATATTTCTATTGACCTAGTTGCATCCAGATGGCTCTCTCTCTCTCTCTCTTCTGCTGAGAAGTGACGTCAACTTATTCAACACAGCAAAATATGAGGCACAGTCATTGAAATGACAGCAGAAAGCGACCTGCAGTCTGTCTTTTATGGCCGATCGTAACTTTTAAACACTTCATGCATACTGTACATAGACTACAATGTGTGTGCAACCATGAGCACAGTCTCATTATCATCATCGCAGACAGGCAGGTCATTTCTATTTAATGCCAGTTTTTGCATGCAGTCCATCATGACTTGCATAATACTTCATACAGCTCATCTCATCTTCACCTGACCTTTTCATAATTAAACGGACAATCGCTGCCATTAATCCTCTTAACTTCCTCCGTCTTTCTCACATTCTCCTCTCACTCCTCTTGTGATTTTAAGATGGTCTAAGATAATATGAGAGGTCCTGGCTAGCAGGTATCATGGCCTTTTAAGTTGATCAAACTGTCCAACATGTAGACGTGTGTAGTGTAAATGGCTTAATATGTGTGTGTATATTGCCTCTGTCTCCCAATTTATAACTTAAACCAAAACCCTCAGGCCACATTACCTCTCCCTGCCTCCTCCTGTTTTTTTTTTATCTCCACTGAGCTGTCAGCGATGACAAATGATAGAGTGCTTGGCCTGTAAAGTGTTGTGTTGTCAGATATCTGCCAGTGATACATCTGTTTCTACACTGTCCTCTGATCACGCTGGGCGAGGCTGAAATTACAGCAGCTAGCCAGGCATGAAGTGAGACACAGGGCAGAGGAAAGGAGGAGGGGGTGGAGGAGGGACTGGGCTGGTGGGTGGTGGAAGAAGAAGAGAGGGCAGGTAAGAGGGCACGGAGAAAGAAGGGGGTAAAGGGAAGATGAAAGAAGAGAGGAGTCGGAAGAAAAAAGAAGGCATGAAAAGAGGAAAACAAAACCACAACATGTCACTGGATTTTGAGTTCAGCAGCTCATCATCAATCAGCAATCCATCACTTTGTGTGTATGAGATGATTTAATCCATGTCAGTTTGCATTTGGCCTCCAGTTTGGAAAAAGTTTGCTAGTTTTTTACTGTCACTTAAGCAGGTAAACAGAAGAAGAGACAAAACTGGTTAGTAAATAAACTGCTTTTGCATAAAGAGTTTTGGTGCAATATAGAGAAATAAGAGGAAAGGTCTGTCTCTCCATCTCTTGCTTATTATAAACAGCAGGAGCTTTAAAATAGTCTTATCTTTGAAAAGTTAAGAGTGAGATTTGTTTTGAGAACTGCTCAATTAAATTTACTATTAAAAATATGCAAAAGGTCAGTCGAGTTTGAGTGTGTGAATATGTTATTGTACAATTAAGGATTTAAAGTAGCACTAATTTACATACTGGAAGTCAGTCATCTCAACACTTGCAATGCACACACAAACACACATGCACACACATGCACACACACACACAATTTATTCTCAATTTCTCCATCTGACTATTCTGCACAAGCAAAATGAGGGATTAGCACAATTACTCATCAGCATGAAACTCAATCCCAGGAGAACGACTCACACACACTCACTCACTCTTGTACAGTACACCGACGGGGATAAAGACTGTTACAGCAGCAGCTACATTAAATCAATCAGCCACCAAGCCAGTCAGTAGTTCGCTAATACCTCAATGAATAAATGCATAGTGAAAAGCCAAATCCCAGAATATCAGCTCCAACACTCTGGATCCTCAACCTGCTCTTCCCTCACACTCCTACGGTACTGACTGACTGTAAAATCTGTAAAGAGAGCAGCGCCATTTACATACTGTTTATAAAATGGGCTCAGAGAAAAGGCTTATGAGTAGAAAAAAAGGGCTCGGAGGTGAATTAGTAGCTGTCTCCCCATGGTTAGTGTAGCAGCTTTGTTGCTGACTGTCCAATTGAACGACGGGTCAGAAAGCAGCTCCCAGATGTGACAAAGCGAGCAAATATCATCAAAATTCATCAGAACTGCAGGACCTGATTAAGAAAACCAAATCTAATGTCTGAAAAATCCTCTGCGGACCTTATACAAACTTTGAAACTTTGCTTTGGATCTTAGTATCACTTTGAGCACATTTTAATGCATATTTTAATGTGTTTATTTGACCCAAAGGTTGCAACAAGCACAATATAAAGTAACCTGGATATTTACAGAAAAAATCATAAAAAAGGCATCAAAGGCTGCAGGGTTTCTTGTTGGCTAGCAGTTGTATCCATATAGATACATCAGCCGGAGGCTCAGGGTTAAAGAGCCAGAAAGCTGCAGTCTTTTCTTTGAGGGCTTTGGGGGGATTTTGACACCGCGAGGGGCCTTGACGGGGTCTCAGAGGAGATGTTGAGGTTTAAGAATGAAAAAAAGGAATAGTTTGGGTTTGGAGAGTGAAATAAAAAACTACAACTCAGGTTGTAAAGCAAGCTTCAGTCCTGAAAGCGAGAGAGACCACTGATCCGTCTCCAAATGGACCACAGGAGTAAGATGTAAGTAAGGAGGTTTAGGCACAGCCTCATGCGGTACTCTAACACACAGCATATAGATCAGTGTATGTGTGTTTGGAAAGTTTAGCAGAAGATTCACAAATGAGGGGGGAAAAAAATCAAAACTAAAGTGTGAAAGCAATGTTCACCTTTGACTAAAGTATCTGCGAAGCGGCACTGACTTCAACATAAACATGTAACATTTATTTTATTATTTATTGTAATAAATATGTAAAATAACGGACCTATCACACAAACTAACACACAAGCCAAGCATATGAATATGCAATAAGCTGTGTGGGTTTCTTTGGTAGAAATAAGGACAGCCTGAAGAATAATAGGCATTATGTTTGAGCTACTGAAGAAGATTAATTCTACGCTGAGGATGTGCGTGTGCATGCGCTGCATGTGTGCATGTGTGTGTGGGTGAGACAAAGAGATAGGGGGAGAGGGAGAGAGAGAAACTGTGAGCCTGTGAGCATTAGCTTAACCTTGTGAGAGCTGGCTGATGAAATTTCATGGTTTATTTTCTGTTCTGCCGTAGACCACACACATACACACTCACTCACACACACACACATACACACACACACACACTGTCCTGTCAGCTAAATGCCACCTGTTTCCATGTGTTAAAATTTAAGATGGTACAGTAGATGTAGGTGCGTAAGAGTCTAGGATGGGAGAAGAGATGAGGAGGAGGAAGAGGAAGAGTGTGTTGGACTGGCTGGAGAGGAAGAAGTTGAAGATATAACAAAACAGGGTGAAAAAATCGGGGACAAAAAGGAAGAATGCTGAGACAAAGAGAGGGAGAAAAGCATTGAAAAGGGAAAACAAGAGAGGAAGCTTTAGAGGAAAGCAAAGAGGCAGCTAAGTGAGGGAGGAGAGGATTGTATGGCGCTGACAAGACAGTGGAGGAGAGCAATGAATAGAAAGAGGAGGTAAGACGGGGGAGGAAGGGATAAGTGGGGAGATGATAGTGCGATCTGCCCTGGGGCTGATAGGGTTAGCTCGAGCTCAAGGACACAATTACTGTGAACAGAGTGTCTGAGCTGTGGCCCAGACTTTAGGAAAGTTGAAGTCCTCTGAACAACCAGCATCACCTGTAAAGCCACATCAAAGCACAGAGGCTACTGACATTCACACTGTGTGTACCAGCACAGCAGGACACTGACACAAATGCTGCAACAGATTTACATCCCCAGACTGCTTTTCATGCATCTAAGCCCAACATTAAAGTCTCTCCTTTTTGCAGCATGAGATCTTTTTAACCAGTAGCTTTGATCTAATGGGCTGATACTGTTTTTCAACAGGTCGAGGTAAGGGTATCACACTATGACATGAATTTACCCTTCTCGTTTACTTAATAATTATTACTAGATTGATCCCAGTAAACTGTTCTGACCTGTCTTGGTGTTTCCTCCTTTGTATCTGATCCTCTGAATAGCTTCCAGTAGCGCCTCCTTGTTGCCATGAGAACTCAGCTTGAATTCTGTCCGAGCATCGTCGCTGAACTGAGCAATGGCCACCTGTAGAGGGGCACAGACAGACGGACAGACAGACAGACAGACAGACAGACAGATAGGTGAAATACATTCACTCGAAATGTCAAATCAAATTATGAAAAGCTAAATTCACATCCTCAAGACTCAAGCAGTTTTAAATTTGCCTTAAAGGTAAAGTTCAAACACAAAATGAAGTCATCGTCTGCAGACAGTCAGTCATAACACACTGACATTTGAGTGTTTGTGCAGGTTTGTTTCTGTGTCCCTGGCACAAAAAGGAGGAAGTAAAATTACTTAAGCAACTCTAGTGACCATTATGTGAATGTTATGAAGCCAAATGTCTGTGCTATGGGTTTAAAACCTAATGCGAACCTCATTATCACCTACAATGTCTGCGTATATTCTAAACTGCGATGAAAATATCAAACAGGTGCCTTAGCCTACTGAAGGAAATGCTGCAATTATACAAATTGGATGTGCTTTAACAGCCCTACGGAGTGAATACTGTACAAATTGGACTGTTCATGACACACAGGACAGCGAAATGTGACATTTTTATGATTTGAGGTTGACATTTAATTGGTAAAAGCAGTTAACGAAACACAGATTTCACCTTCTTTTAACCTGGTGAAATGCTGCTGATTTTGTTCTATTTTCCACACAAAGCACATAAGGTAAATGTTCATTCTGTGAATTGGGAATACTACAGCCTTTTTTTATGCTACTCTCTAGGTGAAAATTTCCTGATATATATATATATTCAAACTCCCAAATCAGAGCTGCAGTCAATCTAATTGGCTTACTCTAAGAGGGGCGAACAAGTATCATTACCTCTGCACTGCTAATGGTGCTGTTGTTGGCTCAGGGCTGCTTAAGTTTACCAGCCAACTCTCTCTTTACTGTACAGCCAACTCCCTCACATTACAGCCAACGTTGTGCTCTCAGTAGCCCGCTGCCAAAGGGTTATGGGGCACAGCA
This sequence comes from Acanthurus leucopareius, assembly GCA_029814765.1. NCBI lineage: Eukaryota > Metazoa > Chordata > Actinopteri > Acanthuriformes > Acanthuridae > Acanthurus > Acanthurus leucopareius. The sequence goes on along the minus strand of JAQMCX010000057.1, from coordinate 9,727,217 downwards.
AAGGTAGCAAACTGCTTAACAGCAGACAGTACACAAATAAAAGAAAACGGTTTAGCAAGCACCTCTACAGTGTGACAAATGAACCATCTGAGCTCTGCTGACATAGTGCAGGGAGGTGCAAGCGAGAAGCACAAAGAAATTAGATCCCAATGACAATAGAGAACTACTGCCCCGAGTTAGAGTCTGGCAGTCCTTCCTATGGAGTATTGCTCACGGTGGATTTACACTAAAAATCAAGTTGATGGTATATTCCTCACCGCATGGACTATCTGATCTTTATTCCCACTTTTAATGCATCTAGACTCAGACCACCATTCTGCCAGAAAAGTAATGTTTTCTGGCACCAAAACACACCGGCAGCAAATGAGCAGACTTAATCGAATGCTGCGCAGCAACTAAAATTAACAGTCTTTCCAGAAAGTAAGGACTGACTCACAAGGGGTTTAAAAGTTCCTCCTTACTTTCCTAAACTTTTCTATACACACAAGGCTCATTTGTCAGGGGAGAAGCCAAAGAGAGTTGTTTGAAATTCTGCTGCACAATCAATTAATGCCAACAGCAGCCTTCTTCAAACAGTAAATGAGCCAAGCCTGCATGGGTCAAAAGGGTGAATAGTAAACTCAAACTGTTGTAAGATTTATTGTTTGTCCATTATGTACATAACATCCATTTCCATTTGAAAAGTAATAATGAACATGAAACCAAGAATCAAAAGAGATACTAGTCATGGCATTAAATTACAATGCATTTTTTCATTGTGGATGTACAGCAAACTGTCTCTGCCTCTTTATATCTACTGAACAAAAGATTTACACAGATTTCTAACGGCATAAACTACTTTTTTGGCGGTTTTTTGCAGCATGGTGGAAGCAAACGGTTTGCAGTATATAAGGATGAAGAGCAGGGGATGAATAGATGGCTGGAGTGGAAGAGTTGGTTGACAATGGGTTGTTGGATGAATTTTATAATATGTTTGACACTTTGCTTGCTTGCAACATGCTATGACTAGAAATACTGCATACCCTGCAGGAGTATGTAATATTTCCATTTTGGGGAGGCAATATCCCTAAAAAATATATTTTAAATGAACTTAAATACATTATTCACAAAATTCTCTCTGCTGTGAATGGGGTCTTCACCCAAAAATTACACTATGGTATGTAATTTCTTTTTTTCATCATTTTTATGGATTTCAGTGTGGCTACATTTGGCTTTATCCCCAGCATCTGCTTTACATTCAATTTCTCATGAGCATGCATTCTTCAGAAGGAAAATGCCATGATAAAGGGAATAAATTACAACCAAAGAAAACAAATTTAAAAGCCTTAGGCACATTTGTACTACTGCTGTTTAACTTACGGTGCTGTAAGGACTGGTTGTATAATAATTTTCACGGGACAAAAATATTAAGACTAGACACAAGAATTACTAGCGGTCATAAATATGAATTTCATGGCTCCGAGAGGACAGAGTACAACATTATTCCCACCTTGATGCTTAAATCTGGATTCTGTGATTTTTAATTCACAAATCTTTTGTTGTGTTATGATACATTTGGGAAAATAAAAGACAAATACCGGTAAAAATGTTATTCTTGAGTTCTTTCTCTAAGGCCAGACTCTCTCTGAAGTAACAGGATCCAGATGTGGGTGTGGTCACATGACTGACCTGAGTGCCGTCTGGTCCAATCAGGTCCAGCGATCCCATGGTGCTATAGAGGAAACGTGTGATCTTCATGAAGTTGTCGTCTCCGATGGACCAGGAACCATCGACCAGAAACGCCAGGTCAGCCTTGGCCTCTTTACACACTGGACACACAGACAGACAGACAGACAGACAGACAGACAGACAGACAGACAGACAGACAGACAGACAGACAGAAGGACAGACAGAAAAATAAAACAGAAGACAGATAGAAAAGATAAAGACTTAGTCAGCACATCATTTCCTCTCTGCATTCAAAAAAGTAATTTCATACAGAATAAAGGTTAGTGGAGGACAAAGCATACCTTCAATGTTAAACGGGCTGCCAAATATTCAGACTAAGTAAATATGCAGAGTATGAAGCACTGCAAATATACATCTGCTGCAAAAGGGTAAATATGCAAAGGCTGCAGCTTCAGATTAATTTCCACAAGGTAAAGTTTATAAGATTAAAGGTAAAGTATGAACCCACCAACTCAGACTTTTCTGAACAAAAAAAGTGGTGTTTCCAATGGATTTGTGTATTTTTCTTCCTTTGTAAGCTGCTCATTCATATTCGGGGTTCAGCGTTGACTTTCTTTTCCCTCTTTTATTCCTCTCATGTTTCTCAATGACTCCCAGTAGCCTTATCTTTGCTGCTGTATAGTTGTTTTGTGGTTTTAACAAGTTTCCAAACTCTGTTTTTTTTGCTGAGTTTCAAAGACCCTTCATGACCATGTAAGCCTTCATAAAAGTCTTGTGGAAACCTTTATGTATCTGCGTTGTCTATGAGAAGAAGAATATATAAAAAGAAGAAAAGAGAGGAGAGGAAAAGAGAAAATTGGAAAAAGAAACAATACAAAATTATACTGCTGTACATGTTTTTCTTTGCAGACAAATGCAATTGTTGTATATTTTTTACAAAACTTCATAAGTGCAGCTCTCTACTTGTCAGAAATGTCAAGTTAAAGGTCAGCTGGAGAATGTTTGATTACAAGGTTTTATGTGGCTGAATCTGATAAAAGCTCTGATGATTACACTGAGCCTTTTTTCATTTCCTCTCTGTGTGTTTCTGTCTTAAACATTCACCACCAATCATCATGTTCTCTCTTTCTTTGCTTATATACCACGCTTCTATGTCTCACTTCTTTTTTGTCTATCTTCAACATTGTGCATTTCTCCACATTTGTCTTTCCACTCTACTTTCAGTCTGCAGCTCAATCTCCACCTGTTTTTCTCATCCTGCCCATCACTGTTTAATTCACTTCCTCTTCTCTTTCTCCTCCAGATTCGTGCACCTTTGCCTCCTCTTTCCCCCTGCCTTTGTGGTTCTGTCCGGAGTAAAGGTTGCCCGTCATTACAGACGGAGGCATTGGTCTGACAAAGGTCAGAAACTCAGACAGAAATGCTTACAGACGGGCTCAGCAGGTGTGTCAGTTCATGTCTGTGGAGTTTGTAATTTGTGCTGCTCTTTCACCTGAGCCCATCAGACAGGAACAGAGGAGGAAGATCGTCTGACTGGGAGGGGGAGGGTCAGACTGTGAACCTGTACCCTTTTGTTCCTAATCTTTCTGAGCCTAGCAGGCCGTTTGCAAAAATCTCTACAGTGAGAATATTTTGTCCGTCCTTTATAGGAAGTAATTCACTGTTGCCACTTGAACTGAAGAATTAAAGTAAACGGGAACCTTTTTGCATTGAGATGTTAAGATTGAAGTCTGGAAAAAGTGCATTATTATCAACATTACAGCTTCTTGGAGGTTTAGAAAGACTACATGCATATATTCAAGTTAAAAAGAGTGACTTGTCAGCCACATAGCTCCAATAAACAGGCAAACTGCACATATTGGAACAAGTGTGCACTGATTGAGATTGGTAGTTTGATTGAGGTCATTGTAGTGAAAAAGACTGAGGCAACATGCTGATAAACAAGGAGTAGAGAAGCATTTCTTTATTATGGCATAAACTAGAGCCTAAAGTAGCCTCTGAGTCGTTTCCATCTTAAAATTACTGTGGCATATAATAACGTCTCAAAGGCTTCCTGTGAGACATTCAGGTGTTTTCAGACTTTTTTTCCACTCAAATTTAATTTACCCTCCCTTATTTTGTTACTGCCCCCACCCCCTGCTCCAAATCGCCAATTTTTGATTGATTGAAAATCACTGCTGATTTTTTGAAACTTCACACAGCTAGCAGCAGTATAAAGAGTACAGAGTGACAAAACAAAGTTACTCTACAAAAAGTTAAGTTTTAAGTGTTGCAGGCTTTTAAACAATGTGCACTGATGATGATAGTTCAAAATTTATGAGCAAAACAGCCGTCTGTATAAATGATTATAAAGTCAACAAACGCATAAAATGTAAACACATGTTCTCGGCAGCTGGATTTCTCTGCATAACAATTTAAGCTTTTTTTCCAAAATATTATTGAGAGAAAGTTGCAAATTACAAATATGCAGTGAAAAAAACAAGACAATCAAAGCGCTAATTTTACAGTTCCACTCAAAAGTGTCACCTTATGATAATGCAGAAACAAACCGGTATTACCATCCATAAAACAGTGACATTACAAAAACTGCATGTATCCCTCTTTCAACTTATGCATAATTTCTGTTTATGATAGCCAGCGAGCACTGTGACTTATGTTTACAGGTTTGCCTGTGGCTCTGGGGTGTTGAAACACTGCTCTGGATGACTACAAGACCAGGCTCTGGTACAGACATGAACATATAATGCATAATATTAACTTATAATGTATAAACTATGATTTCATATGACTGTAAACACAGAAAGTAATTAGAGATCACTGAAGATTACATGCAGCACTGATAAAGTAATATGAGAGTGTGTGTTTGTATTTTTATGTTGGGCCTCTTGCTTACCTTCTTTAGCAGGCGGGATGGTGGAGGGGGGCTCTGTGGTGGGGGGTTCAGTTGGAGGTTGAGTGGGTGCTGGCACTGGACACAGACATGGACACACACAGAGAGAGACAAGACAAGGTCATTGATCATGATGGCAGTGACAAGTGGCACCACCCCTGGATTTATCTGCTGATCACACACACACAAAAACACACACACACACACACGTAGGATCGATAAGGTTGCACAAATGGGAGAAAGCTGTTGCTTGTTTCTATTAAGCTGAAAGTTTCCTAATCCTCTGCTTTTCATTGACAGCTGAGATCTGGATTTTTACAGAGGAAATAATATTTTTATTTACAAGCCATGTGTGCTTGAGCAATGTGCACGTGTACTTGTTCCTTCTATCTTTCCTTCCATCACTGGTTTGGACAAACAGACTTTATCTTTCTGGTTCTTTCTGTATCCTTCTTCCTTTACATGAGTTGGGGACAGCAGAAGAACCATTTTCATCAGTCCAGTCTCAGTCTGAAAGGAGGTTATTTTTTAGAGTCAAAACAGCCCCAGGTTAAGGTGTACCTGAGTGCCTAGACAATTACTTTCCAGAAAGCAGTAGGTTCTGTCAAATGGGAGTACAGCAAGTAAATCATCATCTGCAGCTGCCCACAGAAAGGCCACATAAAACACATAAAATGATCTCAAGAGAGTGTTTATCAGCTTCCACATTAACTTGATGGCGACTGAAGTGTTAAATGGTAAACTGTGTTTGATTCCCTCATGAATTTTCAGTTTGAACATCTTGATTTGAGACTGTGGCAAATACCTTTAAAAAAAAGACAACAGAGTTCACGATTGGTTCAGAGAACCATCTCATTACTGCTGCTGATGTCACTCTCTCTGTGTGCTGCCTCTTCTACATTTTAAAGAGAAATATTGTGCTTAAAGCTCAATTAAATTTGTATGACAGATATAGTTCTTTGCAGATTTGACATACGGAGCATCTGATTATCTCAGTGTATGAGGTAGTTAAAGTCAGCCTACAGGGCCCCCAGCTACAGCATACAAATTCTAGCTACATGCTAATGAAGCATTGATTATTATCAGATAACACATATGATAAGTTAAACTGCTGAACGGTAGTATTTTGCACAATAACTGTATTTACCTTTGATACATAGGTACATTTTTCCTCACAATTAACTATCTGAACACCTCATTTACTTGTATATACACCAGAGGAGCCTCCAGATGAATGTAATTAGCTGTCTACTTAACATTTTTGGGTCAACAACCACAAGCTGGAAGTGTGTGTGTGTGTGTGTGTGTATGTGTTTATCTGAGGCCATATCTATCCATCTATCCATATATCTATAACCCTGGTTGTGAGCTGAGCCCCTCTGGTCCCCTGTGAGCTGTGAGGTTCACCTCAGCTCCTCAGCTGACCAATGAACTGCAACAGCAGTCTCTATCATCACAGAGTGTGTGTGTGTGTGTGTGTGAGTGTGTGTGTGTGTGTGTGTGTGTGTGTGTGTGTGTGTGTGTGTGTGTGTGTGTG
>JAQMCX010000057.1:9703815-9721022 GCA_029814765.1 Acanthurus leucopareius | reverse complement strand
GAGATTAAGGCTTTGTTCTGCTGTAAAAGCCCAAAGGTTATGAGGTGTGTGTGTGTGTGTGTGTGTGTGTGTGTATCTGTGTGTGTGTGTGTGTGTGTATGTGTGTGTGTGTGTGTGTGCGTGGGTGTGTGTGTGTGTGTCTCTCTCTTTGTCAGTGAGAGAGAGAAAGGTGCGTTCAGGCACAGACAGGTAACATCACAGCCAGTGAGATTGGGGGAGCTGTCCACTCTGACTGCGGTGCTGAAACGCCTGCTATTATCAGAGTAAGGCTCACACACAAACACACACTCCAATATTTTTTTTGAAAAAAACATAAACCAACACATCAATACACAAGCTTATGAAATACACAGACTTGTCCATGTTGTCTCTTCTGCCCTCTATCTATCTCTCTCACATGTTTACATCAAAACACGAAACTTTCAGAGAGAGGTGCGACCTGAAGCAACCCTTATCTATCAGCTGGCAGACAGGTTTAAGCCTTTCTCCCATTTTGTTCAGCTGTTGTTTCTTTTTCCACCCCTCTTTGTTTCTTTTGCTCTTTTCTCTGCTGCCCTCCATCTCTGCTCCCAGTGAGGTAAATGGCTGCTGAAAAGATAATGGAATGTCTTCTGGCTTGGCCTGGCCTCTCCATCTTCTACGGCTCTGACACCACATTGGGAAATTAAAACAGGAGGGGAGGGAGAGGGGAGGAAAGTAAAGGGAGGTGGTGAAAGAGAAGACCAGAGGGATGGAAAAAACAGAGAGATACAGGGATGGTGGGAGAGGCAGGGTGTGTGTGTGTGTGTGTGTGTATCAGCGATCAGGGTCAGTACATGGCACTGAGCTCAAGGGCTCTTACCACAGAGAGGCATGAGGGAGGAGAGAGCGGGACTAAAAGTGTAATCATTTTTCTGATTGGAGCAGATGACCCAACACTGACCGCTGCAGTGCCATCCAGTCGGATGGAGGTGTGAAATAACAAGGATCTTCCCCCAGACATAATTCCAGTTCTGTCCACTCAATACGATCAGTCCTCACAACATGTTTGAGAGCTTAAATGTCAAAAGTGGTGTGACTCACTTTGGACATTAAAGACACTAGAAATGTGGGGTTTTATTAAATGATTTGCTTTTACAGTAACAGCTCACAGCTTGATCAACTCACAGACTCCACTTTATGGTCGTCCATGAGGCCGGAGTAGGTGAGTCTGTAGCTTTCAACGTGGGGGTCGTCCAGCTCCCATGATGCCTCTAAGCTTTGGGTGGTCTCATCGTTCAGCTGAAGGTTTCTCACAGCCTGATGTGCCACTGTCAAAATCACATTACAGACAACAGTTACTGTACTTAGTTACAGAGGATTTATGTGACAAAATGCGTCTTGGCTTTATCTAACTTTTCCTTACACGGTGGATTAGAGAAATGTCAGCCAAAATGGTGATGTGATAAAAACAGCTGTGATGTGCTCCATGATAAAGTTGCAGTAAAATCTGGGACTTTTTTTTTTTTTTATCAGGAACATTACTTGGGAGTTTTGAGAGTTTTAAACCAAGCAAAAAAGTTTTTGTTTGTCTTTTGTTTCACATCATGATAATGGCTTTAAACCAGGCGGGCATGTTTCTAAGTAGTGCAGCCGTGACTGAATGAGAGTGCGTGTGAGGGCCTCCATACATAATGCAGCCTGAAACTACGAGCCTTGCTTTTTTAAAAGCAGAGACGACTTGCTGCTTTTTCTGTTGGCAACTTTGTGAAACCACAAGTTGTGATTTTCACAGGAGCACTTACAAGTTTCAAACAAAGCAGATGTGCTGTTTTAAAGTTCCTAGCATGGCCAGCAGAGACGTAAGTAAAGGGGACATGTTACTTTTTAAGTTTGTAGCTGTGAGCAGAGAAACTGCTGTGACTCGATTAGCTGTAGCCTGATCCTCATACAAAACACAATCCAGATGGCCCCCGGGTCGCCTCTGAGATAATGAAATTTAAACTACAGTCTCTGGGTGTAGTCTGCTTGGTAAACACACTTATAAAAACACACACAAAAAAAATAATCTTCCAAATGTTTTTTATGAGGTGCATCCTGCTCGAAAATAATATTTGTGTTTCAGTTTTGCACACATCCACCTGAGTCAGGACAGACAGTGTGGAACTTCTCTTTGCCCTGATAATTCTGGTTTTGTCTCCTGAAACTAAATGAGCAACAAAGACTCAAACTTTGCCAAAGGAACTCTCTAGAAATGCGGACACACTCTGACAACATAAGCATACACTGGCAACTAGTGGAGATTTTCACATTTCAGTGGCAGTAGAGTCTCTGGACAGATGCTTTGGCTTGAATCATGACTAACATTTGGCCTTTCTCTCTCTCTGCAGGTTTTTTAAAGGAAATTCTGCTTGAACTTTGTCTGCACTCCGATCACATGTTCGCAAAACTATTTAAAGAAACACTCTAAACATTACAAATACATTTCTTTCATGGCACAATTTTTTAACAAAACAGAACATCTATTCAGGTTAGTGTTTGGCTTAATAGACAATGACAATGTCAAGACTATAAAACAAAAGTCAGCTATTAATCTCTTTACATGTACAATAGTGAAAGTGTGATGCGACACGAAAACAATTTGGACCCTTCTTACCCGTCGTTGTGGTGGCAATCGTTGTTGTCATGGCCACTGGGGAAATATCGAGAGCATAAATCAGATAATTGGATAGAAACTCTCATCAACGACTGTCTGTATCAATAGCAAAGGTGATTAGACAGAAATACATAACAAATCATTGATGAGAAAATAGATTTTCCTCTTCTGAGATAAGCTGCGACAAACAAATCAATGCAAATGGACTCACGCTGTGCTCCGCTTTGAACTCAGAGATGCTAATTTTATGATCCTGGAATAATCTTTTATTCTCAGCAGACGGAGGCACTTTGGTAAAGAGGGTTAGTTCAATCTAATTGCAAAATCAGTGCCACTGAAGGGATCTTAATTTTTGAAATTACACTCACTCCGTCTCTCATCTCTGTAAATGCTCTTTCTGACTTTTATCAAGTTTTGTTTTGATTAAATCGGATGCCTCAAATGGCTGAGTTGGCAACACAGCAGCCGTACACGCTGCCGTTCATGCTGTCACTTACATGTGGTCTCTATGACAGAGATGGTGTCGCTCTCAGATTGATCTTTGAACACAGCCGTCAGCATGACTTCATACTCTGTGGACGGACTCAGGCCAGCCAGGATGTATCTGTTATCTGTTCCACTGAGGACCACCTGCAGGAGAGAAGCACACACACACACACAGTCACACACACAAGTCTTAGTCTCATCTGACTTCCAACAATGGTGTCTCTTCCAGATAAAATCTACTTTCCAAGGAAGATACATTTTATAGATGTCTACCATGTGCTTCTGATGTTTTACAATCTATTTTATGACAGTTCATTTTGGAAAAAACTGATCGACATTATGCAGGAAGACTGTCAGTTAATCTTTATTATGTCACATTTCATAGAGTCTTTTAATCTGAGCTTTAGAAAATGACTATTAAAAAAAGTAAAGGATTTTGTATAACCAGCTAAAGTTACTTGGAAAAGGTATAAGAACAAGCACAATTTAATAACTTCTCCCCATTTTTGATAACATTTGACCTCTTAATATTCACATTAGAATTATTTTCTGGGTGTATTTGTGTAAATGTGTATAATAAATACATGTTAAATTTGAATTTACTTTTATATTTATTTTTCTATCCATATTTGTCTTTGTGTATGTTCTATATTTGTAGCGTTAAGGGCTACAAACTTTAATTTCATTGTGCAACTGTGTGTTAAAATGCACCTTGTATCTGCTCACTTCAGGTCACCTTCTCCTGTTTTGTATTTTCATTTGTTGTGGTTATATTCGCTGGTTGAAAATAAACAAGAGGGATTTCCTAACTTACCCTCAAGATGTGATAAAAATTTTGGGCATAACCAACAGTCTGACAAGATTATTTATACTCTAAGTGCAACACCAGACTTCTAAAACCAAGGTCATCACTGAGTTTAAGAGAGGAAGCTGCATAAAACATAAAATAACAAATCGCCTTAGCGCTTGTTACATCAGTCTTGAAAACAGCAGGAAATGATGGTGTTTATTTTTAAAAAGCTATGAAAACAAACTGAGTGGGGATTTGGCTGCAATAAATTATGAATTGTAAAAACTTATTCGATCATCGCGTCGACAGCAACAATTCAATCCTTTTAAGGCGGCTGTAAGACTTACTGAGATGATCATCACAATATGACTAATTTAGAAATGTGCGGTTTACCCTGAAGCCAGATGGAGAAACTACAGCCACAGGACTCCAAAACAACCGCTATAATTTGTACGACACACAAAACAAATCAGACCCTGAGGTAATACAAAGAGGTCATCAAAAGTACAGCTTGCTTCCACGGAGAGCAACGCTGAAACTGGAATTTACTGTAGATGGCTCAATAACCATATTATGTGTAGGAATTTGTTTATATGTGCAGCCCTTTGAGGCTCAGTTACATGCAAATTTCACCTATGGGACTGAGCATTTGTGCACCCTATGGAGCAACTGCATCTTTACTGCTTCATTCTGTCTCTTTTCTTTGTACATTTTCTGCATTTCATCAGACATATTTCCCTGTTTTATAGCGTTGCCCTGTGTGATATTTGTCTGATTAAAAAGGGAAGTCAGTCAGCTAAAAAGAGCACAAAAAGACCCCGAAACCTGCTTCCAAAAAAGGTATCAGGATGCCAGTTTAACAAATGAGTCCAAACAAAACGGCATGATGCACCAAAAGGATCAACAATGATATAATTTAGTCTGTTCATGGATCTCCAGATTTACCATAAAGTTTTAATCTGGTTAATCTTTCACTCTGTGTGTGTGTGTATCAGTGTATGTTTGATTGTATTATGTTTAATCTCCTCTCAGATATGACAATACAAAGCAGTCAGTGGAGGATGTAAATGAGTCTGTGTTGTCTGTGTGTGTGTGTGTGTGTGTATGGACATGTGTGGAGTATGTGGGTGAGAGACGGAGAAAAGCTGCGTGTATCTCTTTCGCTGTGCTGGTGGAATTACCAGCCCACCTCTCCAACTCCCCAGAGTGTTATTTTCAGCTCTGATGACTCTCAGCAAAACACACAAACACACACTCACACACGCACACAACATGCACACACAAACACAAACACACATTCATACTGATCTAAGGGCTCTATCGCTGCTGCCCAGCTGTCTCTAAACCCCCAATCATGGTAATAAAACACCCAAGCCATTAATTTCTAGATTTATTCAGCTTTTATTTATGCTCAGCCTTGCCAGGGGTTTTACCAGCTACCATCAGTGTAGTTAAATATATGCAATCTATAGCATACAGGTTTCATTTTGTTGGGGAACATTGAGTGCAGCTGCTTTTTCCTCTGGATATAGAGATAATAGGTAGACCAGTGGCTAAACGACAAAATCAGAGTACATGCAGGTTTTTTATCTTTTGATGTTAAAGTATAATTTTGCTTTATATTCTTCATGTTTCCTGTTTAATGCCTACAGCGTTGCCAGCATGATCTATGAAGATCTACCTTCACTTTAGCATTCTACCGTTTGTTGGTAGAAAGAAAAAGAAAACATCATGAAAACTTTGACAGAAACAAACATCTATATCTATATACTGCATTTTATTGGCACTGACCTCCTTTGTGTCACCACCTGCTATTGGCGCCCAGGAGAGTCTGTAGAGGACGATGTCATTGGCTGAGTGATCCCAGCTGACCTGGAAGCTCTCTGTGTCCACATCACCAGAGCGCAGATTCAAAGGACCAGGAACTGGAGCTATAGAGGTTAAGAGAAAGTCTATAATCCTGCACTTTGCCATTTCTTTTATTTTTCTTTCATCATAACGGACGTTTTTTGGGTGATTTTCCACAGTGTTCTCCATTTGTCTTCCCTCCTGACACGTCTTGCTTATCAGCACATGCCCTGCATTTTTCTCTGCAATTAAAAGAGAACTGACCAAAGGGAGCTTTGCCTGCACGGTCTGATGCAACTTTCATGGAAATGTTGCATAAAACATTTGCTGTTGTAGAGTAACAACACTTAATCTAATAGGTTTAAATGATGGTTCTAACTTTAGTCTTTATTTTTTATTTAAAATCTGTCAGCCCAAATACCAGCAGCTACAAAGAACTGAGCGTCCACTCCGGTTGCAACAAACAAGAATAAGAATCAAGCTGTGTTCGACTGGAAACATATGACCATAAAAGCCTGTACCGCTCTGCAACAATTACTAGTGTAAAACCCATTAAACCACGAGCAATGGCTCAGTTTAAAACACATTTGGTACATTCACCAACTTGGAAACAAACTGCTGCTTTCCTGACTGTTGAGGCTGGTCTGTTTCTAAGTTTAAACTGTTTGTTGAGCGATTATCTAGAACAGCACAGTACCACGGCATTTCGGTAAGAACTCTTATCATGCAGCTTCCCACTATTTCCAACTCTGTAACTTAAAAACCCTTAAAGTGCTGCCACATTTGTGTAAGCTCATGATACTCTCTTTCTTAAACCTGCCCCACTTTGCCCAGAGATAAATAAGCATCAACACAGCCCCTTTAGAGTGGCTACTTTAATAGCTGCTTGCCAGAAATACATTTCTTTCGGCTGACTCAGCACCGAAGCCAAACCGCTTGTTGCTTAAAGGGATATTCCTGAAAATCAATATCAGTTAGCGTGACAGAATAGTAAGGGACAGTGAAATGACCTTTTAATGTGACTGGGCTATTATGCTGAGGTGTAAATGAGATGGGCAGACTGCCAAAATAGCAGAGGGACCAATGAGGGTAATAAAATTCAACACTGTTTGGCACTAAGAGAGAAATGGTTTGCTTTCTAATGGTATTGATACAACTATTTTCAAGAAACTGACACAAAATTGTCCTCAGCAGAGATCGTATAGGGAGATGGAACAACACCAATGTGGAAGACAAATTGGACTGTAATAAAAACAAAAAAAGAACACATCTGCTTTATAGCATCTACATCTGCCTGTATTTTAATTCAGGGTTTTTAGTGAGACTCAAATGAACTGAGAAATGGATTCATGTATCTTCTAATGTTTCCTCCTACTTCAATGCGAAAGCTTCTTACTGGTAGTGAATCCGTCTGTGAGCGGCTCTGATTGGCCCTCGCTGTACAGGGCGAAGATGGCCACCGAGTACTCCGTCAGAGACGTCAACTCACTGAGGTCGTAGGAGTTCACATCTCCTACCTCCAACTGCACAATACACACAGACACATGCAGTGACACACCCACCCAATGACACACATCTTCATGTCTGTACAAAGTTACAATAGTTCAATCACAGTCAGCTTAAAAAGGCCACAGATCAGCTTAATATGTGTCACTTTAAATGATTTCTGCTGTTCTTCTGTTGTTTACAATTACAAGGTGACCAGTTTTTTCCAAAGCAGTAAAGCCTGGAAGAAAATGTACTGACGCACTGCTAGAATAAACACATTGGACAACAGGCACTCATTTCTACTCTGTATGCAAGTTTTAGGAGTTTGTCCAATTAGTGCTTGTGCAAACTCTCTGTCTCACACACACACACACACAGACAGAAACACACATACTCACTTCTGTGTGACTGCAAATTTTGTTTATTTTCCAGCATGATTTATATCAGTGCCCGATACTTATTCTAGTCTGACCTTTTCATACTTAAAAGAACACTCCCTGCTATTAATCTCTTCTTTGTTCTACCTTGTCATCCTTTTATCACGTATCATTATCTTTTCATGTAAACACAAATTCTTGTAGATTAAAAAAGAGAGAGCTGTCAGTTATTATTATATTGAAGAATCTAATCTAAAAAGACATTAAATCATGGACTCGCTTGTGTCGCTCGCACCTCCTGTGTGACTAGTCCGTCTGTCTTGACCCACATGACGCGGTAACCTTTGACCCCTCTGGCCGCAGGGTCCCAGCTGATGTGGGCGGAGTTATGAGTGATGTCAGAGAACTGGAGGTTCCTCGGAGGACTCAGCGGTACTGAGGGCATGGAAAGAGAGTGTGTTTGATACTTTTGGAGAACTATTTTTTGAGCTTAAGACTTCGAGAGAGAGGACCGTTTTTTGGAAAAAGATGACGTTTTGTCCAACCTTCATCTCTCCAAGAATTTAGACTTGTTTTGTACATAAGACTAACATTTAATTTTGGTAGAGGTTGGAATAAGGATAAAGTAGAAAAAATAAATGTGTGTGCATGTGCATCACTCACATGTGGTCTCCTGGTTTGTAACAGGATCACCGACTTGCTCTCCATACACGGCATAAACAGTGACTGTGTATTCAGTGCGAGGGATCAACCCGTCTAGCTCCAGCTCCGTCTCTGCATCTGACAACTTCACCTGGAAGCAAATACACACAAATGGAGCATTTGAAGCAAAACTTTAAACTCCGAGCTTACAAGTTTAAAATCAATTCAATTCATCTTTTTACACTTTTTGTATCTTCTTCTTTCTTTCAATACCTCCTTTTCCTCCAAATTTCCGCTCTCTGTAATAGGTGAATAAAGCACCATGTAGCCAGACACTCCGTCCACGCTGTCCCATCTCGCTTTCATGGTGCTGTGAGTCACATCAAACAGCTGGAGGCCCGTCACTGTTGGAAGGGCAACTGCATACACACAGGCACGCAAACACAGCCAGACAGAAATAAATACACAGAGCAGTTAAATCAAGATGGATTCATACTGTCACATCAAGTCTTTTTGAGTTGGTTTTGAGTTTGAGTATCATGACACACCATTTAACTAGGATTTTAACTTGAGCAGAAGTTTATTGAAACTTGTCTGTGTGCACACTTTTATCTCCCTGCAATACGAGTGCAACACTTTCAATATGTCAGACTTCCACGGCTGTCAAACATTTGAGCTTCTGTTATTAACTCTCGATCTCAGATGCTGACTGTATCATTGGTGTGAGGTCTTGTAAGGACATTTCTGCCAGTGTGTTTGTGTGTAAGAATGAACTTACGGGTTGTTTCTGTTCCTCTCAGAGCTTCACTTGCCTCGTTTGCGTACACAGCAAACACAGCCAGCTGGTATTCTGTCAGAGCGCTGAGATGCTGTAACACCACTGATGTCTCAGTACCGTCCACTACCGCCTGGAGTGCAGGAGCAGGAGAGAGGGGAGCGAGAGGGGATGTGAAAGATGGATGGAGGGGACAGGAGAAAAGAAATGGGGTACGGAAATGGATGGGAAGAGAGGGAGGGAGGGATAAGGGGGACAAAGAATTGCAGGGAAAATGGAAAGTAGGGCAATAAACGGGGGAAGATGAAAATGACAAATGGAAAGGAGGAATGGGAGAGGAAGGCAGTGCAGGAAAGAGAGATTGAAAGAGAATGGTGGAGGAGGGGAAAACCACAATCGATTTATCGAACGGGATAAAGCGCAAACGTCTAAGGCAAAATTGTTTTTTTTTCATTCTGATCTGAATGGATGACAGTTGTGATACAGATTAGGTCCCGGCTGAGCCAGCTGGAAAGGTCCCCTCACAGGCGGCTCCAGACCATCTGGTCCCTGTAAACCCAGCTAAGTAAAAGATTTAATGGTTTCTGTGGTCAAATGCTCTGGAAAAATCAAGCAGGTGCCTGGATCAGCCAGAGTTTTGTTTCGAGTGGGCCGTCATTACCTGCATGAATGTTTAGGGTGGTTGTGAATGGAGGGAGGGAAGAAAGAAAGAGGTTTGGATGAATGATACCACCAGTGTCTTGGGGAAAAACTGAGCTCAGTCCTTACACCTGCTCAAAGACCTTAGAAGCAGTGACTCCCATTGGAGTAGTAAGTATAATGGAAAAACAGAGTGTACCCCGGCCCAAACCCACCTCTCTGCTCAAACTGCACAGAAACACTGCCAGCATTACCATGGAGATTTTCTAAATCTGTATTGTCATATATTTGTTTGTAATCATTGTTTACCTCCAAATTAAAATAGGTATAATCACCTTTTTCAGTACAGTAAATGGTGATGTTCTTGGCAAAATGCTGGTTCATACCTCATGTGGTTCTCCTCCCTGAGTAGGGTAATAAACTACTCTGTATTTCTCTACGCTTCCAGGGGCGTGGCTCCATGAAACGCGAAAGCTTCGGGCCGTCACTTCTGATGTCACCAGGTCAAACGGCACCCTCATCCTCTCTGGTGGATGATCTGAAGAGCAGACAAAAAAGACGAGGATAAGAGATTGCGTCAGGTTACGATAAATTATTCCCAGTGAGGGAATTTAAAGTAGAAATACTCATGCGCATTAAGGATCAGAGTAAGAGAACATAGCGTTGAAATGTAATCAAAACACATTAGACTGAATTTATGGTGACATCCTTTTTCTTGTTTTTCCATTCTGCATCTTTATATCCACAGAGCGGGAGACTTATTAGAGGAAAGACTGAGAAATATGAGCAGGACCAGGAGAGAAGACAATGTGTTCTAAAGCAATCACTTTTTTATAGCAGGATATTGTTTCTAGTTGGCTGCTATAAGACACCAGCCACCCAATGGAGAAAATGTGCATTCAATGTACAGTTTGTAACATTCACACATTAAAACATATCACATATCAACATAAACAAAACATATCAAATGTCTCCAACGAAGTTCAAACCCAGATAAATCCTGCTTTGTGACAGTGGTGACTTTTTAATTATTTCATTATTTAAGCATCCATCATAACGCAAAAGTAACAATTGTTTACTTGACTGCAAAACTAGATTTTGCTTTGCCTCACTTGAGATCATTTTTATAGGAAAGTGGAGACTAGAGCTACTCTAGTTTGTATATTTCTCTCCTTACTCTGTTTGATATCCTTGTCCTGCTGTTCCACTTGTTCACACACTGTTTTGGTCAGTCCCTCAACTATGGAGTTCATGACATTGAAGTCAGCCACGTTGTAGACATGAGTGTTATCTGGCTCCGACGCGATGGAGAGCAGCTCGTTCTCATCAGCATTCTTAACACCTGGGGACATGTATAGATATATCATTGTTAGCATAACATTTTGAGAAACATTCTCCATATAAATGCATGAAAGCACCGCGGGATTTTATATTTACTCTTTGAGCTTTATAACTTCTTCTCCCCTGTGTGTGTTTTTGATTCTCACCAATAGCAAACAGCTCAATGCCAGCATTTCGCAGGCTCTCTGCAGGTGGTATGACATCGTCCTGGGACTTCCCGTCCGTGATGAGGATCCCAATCTTTGGTACACCCACCCGTGAGCCAGATTCAGGTTTGAAACAGTTTTCCAAGATATAAGTCAGAGCAAGGCCTGGAGAGACAAGGTGAGACAGAGAGGAGGATGATGAGGGATGAGGGAGGGAGACAGAGGGAGGTGGAGCAGGCCGGATGAAAGGATAATGAAAAGGAAGCAAAATGAAATATATATTCGATAGAGAAAAGTAAGTATGAAAAACCAGGGACAGGAAAAGAATGGGGAAGTGATTTATAGATTTTAAAGAGAATACAAGAGAGAAAAGGCAAGAAGCAAATCTTGTAAAAAGTATAATTTAACATTGGAAAATAAAGTAAAATCAATTAAAACCAGCACCTGTGAGAGTGTTTCCTCCTTTGTAAGGAAGATTTTTAACAGCATCAATTACGGCATCCTTAGTGGAGAAAGTATTGAGATGCCACTCTATCCTGGGATCACCACTGTACTGTGCCAGACCTGAAAAACACACATTTACACAAACACAACTTGTTATTTCTCATATTATTCTCTTAGACTAAGAATGCATTTGCTTACACAAAAACAACAAACCATTTCCTGACAGGTAAGAGCAAAATATCTTTATTAAAGCAATTAAGACATTTACACACACAACAGAAGACCATATTGGTCCTACGGTGCTCCCATCTGTTCAAGAGGGAAAGTAGCAGGGACCCACCTATCCTCGTCTTATCGATGCCAACATCAAAGGCATTGACAAGGTTTTCCAGGAACATGCGGACAAGCCGGAAGTTGAGCCGACCGATACTCCAGGAGCCGTCCACAAGGATCACGATGTCTGCAATGGCCTCAGTGCGGCACACGAACTGATCAACTGCAGGAGAGGAGGAAGAAAGACTGACATGATTTCAGATTCAGCACAGTGAGGGACAAACAGACAGAATGAAAGGTAATTCGAAAGATTGTTTATTACATCGTCCTCTTACTTTTGATGTGCAGATTTGTCAGCTAAAACTCAGAAGACACAATAAATTCAAACCTCAAGTCTGCAGTTTTCAGATTGTCTTTATTAAAGAAAATAAAAACTGCAAACCAAACAGCTCAAGAAACAAATCAAGAAACAAATCAAGAAAATCAGAAAACATGCCAAAAGAAAGAAACCATTTTCTTTTCATACATATGATTTTTGATCATAACTGGAGACTCTGTTCCTGCCTGTTCACTGTTCTATGCTTAATAATCTCTTAAAAGCATTTTTCTGAGATTTGATGACTATTTCAAACACACTTTGATGACACTTTCAAACACTCTTTATACAGTACAATAAAAGAGAAAAAAACAAGAAAAAAAATCTTATGACATATGTTTCATCTCCTCTGCTGATCTGGCTCTAAAAACATGTACAATTCATGATGTAAACACAGAATATCGAGCACCTCCTTTTAACTGCTCTCTGTTTTTTAAAGTGTGTCTCCTGACCTCTTCTTCTTGGAACAAGACTCTAAACAAAAGATTCAAAACTGACTCACTCTTCATTCTACAGACAGTTGTAAAGGAAACTCTCACACATAAAACCTACCGTCTGAACACACACACACACACACACACACACTCATAACAGACACAAAACAGACACAAACACTTACTTCTGTCAGTTCATTTATCACAATACCATAACTGCTTATCTTATCATCCTTTCTTGTATCATTTCTTAGAAATGAATGCATCCACTTAACTTTGCACCATAAATTGTGTATTCTGTCTACATATGTAATAAGAACATCCCAGAAGATGCTGATGAGGTTGGACATTTGGGTTTAATGAGGAGAAGCAGTAAAAGAGAACGCTGACTGTCGAAAATCAGAATTATTACTCTGCATTTTTCTTCATAAAGGTACATTTTTAAAAAAAATGAGAATAAAAGATAACAGAGTGGAGTGATATGATATGACTTAGTTACAGTAAGATAATTAAACCCTGATGGTTTTTTATCATAAATTACTCCAAACTGAATCAATGAGAACTATTTTTTGTTACATTTCCATTAAGACAGCAAAGAGAAAGTTTCAGTTTCTCACTATGCTCTAACAGCAGAGAGAAGTTCAGTGGCTCAGGCGCATGCAGAGTAATGTCTATGCACTGGTTAAATCTAAGACATTCACTGTTAACTATCAACTGGAAAGAAATGCAAAATAAGATAAGTTTGTATTTGCTAGAACAAGAAAATGTACTGTATTTTTGCAGGCAATTTACTGAAAAATATATCTCTAACATTTTCTGTGTCACTTGTGTTATTTGTCTATTCATCTGAGGCCAACAGCATCTCAAGATTGAAAATCATAAAGACATTGTGTAATGATAAGCCAGGCAGGTATTCGTTTCAAGAAGTAATTTTCCAGACAGAGCCTTATGTCTGCTGTCTGTGTCTGCCTGACTGTTTGAACCATCCATCTGCTACAGACGGCAGACGGAGGAGAGAAGAGAAGACAACAAGGTCGAGAGATAGCTGATGACAATCTCTGGTTTGCAAATGCACATCATTTAAAACTGAGCTGCTGTTGGTGTTTTGAGAAGGCCAAGAGGAATACAAATCTGTCTTCAGAGTTCAGGCATGTAACGGTCACAGGGGTGATATTTTCTTAAAAAATGTTCAAAAGTTTTAATGGGTGTTCAAAACAACCTGCAGCATATGATGCATTTTAGAGAGGAAGAGAAGAAAAGGCAAGAAAAGAGAAGAGAAGAGAAAAGAAAAGAAAAGAAAAGAAAAGAAGAGAAGAGAAGAGAAGAGAAGAGTTTGAGGGTTTTAGCAAAATGGCAAAAGGTTGAAAAGCCAAAAAGTAAAAAGAGGCTTCTTTGGAGTTTCCCTTCTCACAAAACAAACAAGCATGGCATTTATAGAAAATCTCAGGTTAAAGAATAAAAACAGAGAACGATAACTGAGCACCACAGAAGCTTCTTTAAAAGCAATAGAAGACTCTCACAAAGACACAAATCAACTGAGGAGCTATTCTCAAACACAGAGTGAGAGACATTCAGAGGGTTTTAGTATCTGTAGTAATTGCTGTTGACACTGTGGATAAATAGAGAGATGAGGGACTTTATGGTTATGAAAGAAAGACTTAAAGGGGGGTAGAGAGCGGTGTGGTGCAATGAAAAAAGCCATCTAGACAGACGAAAGAGATGGTAAACAGAGGATTAGAGGGTCGTAATTACAGCTGATTACAACTTGCTGACCATTCCCTTGCCTATTGTTGGCAGGGTGGTGAGAATGTCTTTCAAATAGGAATGACACCAGAGTTTTACATCTCAACCAATAATCAAGGTTGCCCCTCTCCTTCACATTATCTCTGCTGACATCTGTAAACAGTTTAGTCAGGGGTCGTTTTTCAAAGGAGAAAGAATTTTCTTGCAGTATTGTTTGAGAAACAGCTTCCAAAGTAACCAGTCATAGTTAATCCATCTGACTAAACATGAAACCTTGAGTTAAAGGTGAGTTTTACTGTATTTCATTGTGCCCTGGCTGTGTTCATTACGTTATGTTCGATTTACTGTTAAATCCAGATGTAGCAGTGAATACTGAATACTGAGTGAATATTTACTGCTATATCATTACCATAAAAAGTAATAAAAATCATGAATTCATGCTGAGGATAGCAGCTACCGCAAGTTTGTCAGAAAGTGGCTAAATAACAAGAAGTTATCTGGTTTAAAAATGAACTCAAACTAGCTGAGGCTTCATTTCATCAAAGCAGCAACATTAAGAGAGAGGATTTATGATGGAATCCTTAAACTTTCAATCCTGGTTGATGTGGCACCTCTAGTAGATATTGGTGGTAGGTTTTATTTTAATACTACAGGTCCCAGAATTCTGGGGGCAGCAAAACAAACTATTGTCGTTTTAATAAAAAGTCAGGCAAGCATTGACTTTTTTTTCCCATCATGCTGTGAGTGACCATGATGTGATTTCATGCAGCTCACAGAGTGAGTTAGTGAAAAGCAGGGCACAGTGAAAGGAATCACATCGATGAGAAGTTGGAGGTGTGCAGCCGTCGCCTGCAGCTCTTCAGCTAACATCTCACCGCGCTCCTTTTGTTCAATTACCCCCAGCGATGTTTCAAACTGATCTGCTGTCATAAAATGCCAGAGATGTCTCTTGTCTTGTTTTGTGGAAGTATTTTTGATCAATAGTGGTCAACGTCAATCTCGCTGAAAAAAAATGAATTTCCTGAGACAATTTCATAATAAAAGTCAACTCCTTTTTCAACAGTTAAATACTCTTAATGTGCAGTTGCAAGAAATGATCAGTTTGCATCAGCAGTAACTCAAAAGCCTTAATAGGACAAAGTACATCTATGAGTCTCCCACAATACACCTGTGCAATGTGAGGCAGATTGGATGTACTTTTTTTTAAATATGCAAAAAGCATATATACAGGCAGAGTGTCCTTGCTTTATAGTTAGATTACATAATCCGCAATCTCAACAGAACAGCATCAGCAGTCATGTTGCAGATGTGTTTGAAATAAACACATAAACACAAAAAATGTTGTTAAGGGAGAAAAAGAAATGCATATAGTTCATGTTTCCCACACAAAAATATGCACACAATAGTGTATCCCACCCAACAATAGATGTCAGAGAGAATTTCAGCTTCCAGTACTTTACTACTGCAGCTGCTATTGAATCTCTCTTTGCCTGACTGCCAGACAATAGCAGGCTTGTCAAAGGTCCCTCTGCTCCTTCTGAGCTCCATCTGCCTTTTTTCTTCTCCTCCTTCTATTCTCTACCTCTTTCCCTCCTTTTTTTTCCTCCCATCTAACGCCTTTGCTGGAGGGTCAAAGTTCAGTTACAGGGGAACAGTGAGAAGCTGTGTCTGTGTGAGAAAAAAGCGTGAAAGGGAGTGAAAAAAGAAGAAAGAAAAGCAGTGATGAGGCAAAACGCTGTGTTTGGTTCTAAGGAAATACCGCAGATATATTGACAGATTCTGTGGTCTGTCTTTCCTTTGTCCAAGTCTACAATTACTCCTGTTCTCCTCTGCCTCTCTCCACTCTTAATCTTTCTCTGTCCATCTTCGTGGCTCAATAATAAGAAGCAGACTTTGTTTGGCACCAAAATCTTTCTTAAACACTCACTAACCAAAACAAACTGCCATGGCAGAGCACAAGATACGTCAATCTTGTCAATCTGGTGTGTGTGTTCATGTATTTATATTCATATTGGGACCAAATGTTCATGTGCAGATAGATAAATGTGGAAAATCTTTTCAGTTGTTGACACATGCACGCTCCTTAACATTTAAACAGGAATTTTAACGGTAGAGACATCAGAGTTAAGGTCAGACTTGTTGTAAACATGAAGGTAAGGACTGCAAAAGTTTATCTTATTTACACTTTATGCTTCTGTATTACATTTAACCTTTTCAGCTCTATTTTTTCCATGACAGTTTTGAACAGAAGCACTACTGCTACGTAGACTTTGGTTAGTTTCATCTGGAGGGCAAATTACATGTGAGTCAGCTCCTGGAGTCACCAAAGTCCATCAAAATGACCTCTTGGCAGCAAGACAGCAACAAAGTATAGAAGAGTAAGATTTTATGGTGGGTTTCACTTTCAAGTTAAGAAAGTGTTTGTACAAGAAAATTCCTTGCAAATTTTTTATTTTGGCTAAATCCAAAGATTGGTCAAAGATCAAACAAGAAAACGACCAGTGCTAACACAAGCAAAAGAGTCAGAATGACTGTCTCTAAATGTTGTTATATGCCAAATGACCTGAAATGTTAAAATGCCGGCAAAGTTGGTCACCAAAGTCAGTGACAGCAGCACAGCAGTTATACTGTGGACCCCAAGGAAGAATAGTTGTTACTGCAATAGCTGTAGAAGGAACTGAAGAAGCTTCTTGGATGAGAAGTGAAACGTCTTCCCAAAACTAAACATAGTCCAGTTGCCTTGTTTTTTGACTCTTCAAGATAATCATGACCTGGATGAATGAGAATCTAC
>JAQMCX010000057.1:9643760-9703715 GCA_029814765.1 Acanthurus leucopareius | reverse complement strand
ATAGTCCAGTTGCCTTGTTTTTTGACTCTTCAAGATAATCATGACCTGGATGAATGAGAATCTACACAGACATACTGCAATAGCTAATAACTAATGGGAATCCTGGAGAAAAAAGACAATAGGAAAGAAAAAGTGAAGAGAGAGAAAGAAAGACAATAACAAAAAAAGGAAAGAAGAAAGAAAGGCTCATTTTATCCAACAGCTGTCCAACAAATGAAAAATGCAGCCATTTTTCTGTTGTTTTCGAACAAAAGTGCAGTTGTCTTTGTTCATACAGTATACTCAGGTGGTTTCAGCTGCAAACATAAAACATTCAATAGGCCCTTTTTCACAGCCGATCATTTACTTTTCATAATAGCAAAAGCACAGGTGTTACTACCAACACCAAAGAAGGTTTTGTTCTATTCAAGTGTAACAAGTCAGCCTGACAGTGTGAAAGTGAGCCAACGTGTAAAATACCAGGAACCCTGAAACCAAAACGGCTACTGCAGAACATTTATTTCATCAAGCTGAATTTGTATATCTGTGTCCATTTCTCTAAATCCACTGATCATGAACCATGAGGTTGGCTGAACTACATCTGAACCTTATTAGCATAGAAGGACATGATTAGAAAAGGCGCTGCCACCATCGAACCTATTTACATGCGAGCAACAAAATTGGACAAACACCAGCCATAATTGGCGTGCGAGCATGTGATTAGACAGACTGTCCACCTGGTGTCCGTGAGAGAGCGAGTGACCACATTTTTACAACTCAGCCCACAGTGCAGTCTGCAGTGCTGTGGGAAAAATCGTGTGGCTCTTTGACAATTGAATTAACTTGTGTGGGAGTGAAGAAACGGCTTTTAAAAATGTGAGCGCAACAATGGAAACCACTGTTGGCTTGCTGTGATTTCCAGCAGAGCAAAGACAGACACGCAGCGACAAAGACGGTGATGAAGACGGGGAGCTGAGCTGGGAGCTAGAAGAGAGAGCTGTTGTAGAGCGGGAGTATAAATAGCGGTTAGTAGTAGCGACACGTGTAGCGGCACACAAACACACAAATAAATCACAAAGAGGTTTAAACGCACACACACATATAGGATCCATGTCATCCGCAAAGCAGACTAGATTAATTAAAGCAAAGCAGATTGCTTTGTAATCTCCTACTCCCAGGAGGTAGCACACACACACACACAAACACACACACACTCAAACACATGGATATAGTTGAGGGGGAGTAATGTATGCACAACACACAAACAAATACATATGCTCGCGCAGCACATCTTAAAAAATGCACACACTTATCTATGTGAAAAACTTTTGCACCCTCTGTTTCTTCCTTCTCTTTGTCCCTCTCTCTGTTCTCATTAACAGTAGCTCTTCCCAGCCGGCCTTGATTTATTGCTGACCTCTATTTAGCCAGGGATCAGTGGAGTGTGCTGTCATTTCAATCTCCCTCTCTAGTTAAGTTTTATTTCCCCTGCCACTGTGATTGTGTTTCAGTGTCTGGAATTAACGTTGAGAGCAGTGACAGACATGCAGATAGATGGACGGCAGCAGCAGCAGCAGCAGCAGCAGCGACAGTCCCCACATCACTGAGGACATTTCCCTTATTCTCTAAGCCTGTTTTTACAGGAGCACTTCACCTCCAAGACAAGACTAACTGATTACAAAAAATAATTTGGCGTTTATTCCCAAATAGTTTCACACGAGTTAATATGCTCGATTTGGATGTATTAATCCACTTGGTGTTAAAATACACTTTGAGATGGAAATAATATAATACTGTAGGGGGACGCCCTTTTTTATGGTCACCCCTGAGAGATGTTTTCTCCATGTATCATTTCAGGATGAATAGTAATAAGGCCCATTTCTCCTGCCTGCTGTTTATCATGTAGAACCTAATGTTTCAATATAAGCAGTTTCCTGTATGTTGTGGAGAAAAAATGTCCACTTTAAATCAATACAGTCTGGTCCTTTCCACCTCATCTGCTGATGTGTAGGTGTGCTTGCAAAGTGCTCTACCTAACAGATGTAAATGTAGACAGCATTTAAGGAGACAGCCATGGTGAAGCCATAATGACGTGAAAAAATGAACTTGCCGTTCAGTTTCTTATATCATGGTTTACCTCTGTTTACCCAGTTGTACTGAAGAAGAAACAAAAGTTACTCTAACTTTGCATCAAACCTACATATATTTTACATATTGAGCCAACATGAACACTGCCAGGGCTTTAACACTTAAACAGGTAAACTGAACACGTCAAAATGTCTTCAATTTAAACCCTTATTGACGGAAAACTAAGGTGGGACATTTTCAGACACTCTAAGGAATGACTTGTCTACAGCTTTAAATTACTAACAACAGCTGGAGCCATTGACTGCATCCAGTTTCTAAAGAAATCCTGTGGGAGAAGAAGCCAGATTCTCACAATTTCCTTATTCTAAACAAAACCCTCCTGACTCACTTACATACTGATGCCCAGCTCTAAAGTTATTAGTTATAATTCATTTTGGAGTCTCTTTTGGAGATGAAGACTCCTTTAAATGAACTTTTCCCCTGCCGATGGTCTGAATACTGTTATTTTTCTTAATATGTTGGGGTTGGAAAAGAGTGTGGGGCTGAAATTTCTGTAAGAAAGAGCTTTTCATTCTGTCTTCATAATGTTAAGTTTGGATCACTATAATTAAATTGTTAGTCATGATGGAAGGGATGTGATACAATCCAAAAACTGTTTCCAACAGCAAGAATGAGCTTTAATGTTCAACAATCAAGTAAAATGGACGAAAAGTACTCAGAAAAAAAATTTTATTCAAACATCTGCACTTCATGAAAACTGAAAAAATCCTACCTGATGACAATGTTCATGTAATATGAACTTAATCTCTAGAACAGCAACTTAATTATCCTCCAGGTGAGACAGTTGTTCTGTGTGAAGCTGAAAAAGCATGAAGCTGGCTTGTATTAAAAACGAGCAAGTACAACAGAGTCCGCTGCTGTAAACTGCTTGAAAACAAGTCATTGTAGTTACTGCAGTAGTCAAAACCTGGCAGAGCGTCAACACAGAGAGTTGCTTTGACTGCCCACAGCAGCTTGTTTTCTTACAAAAAAAGACACAGAAAACACTTGTTGTACAAAAACAAGATTTTCTTTGTTTTATTGTCTTGTTTATTCAATCAAGTGAGAGAGACATCAGATTGATACACCTGTCGTTTGCTCCGAGGTCCTCAGACTCAGCCAGGCACAAACATTCATATTCATCTGTGAGAGCTCTGGGCCAACACGAGTGTGTGTCTGTGAGGGCGAGCGTGTGTGTGTGTGTGAAAGTAGTGTGATCCAGTGGGTTTTTAAGGTGTAATCCGACAGCTGTTTTTAGACGGGTTGTGTCGTTTCACGAGACACCTTCCCCTGCCTGCTCAGCTTCCTGATCTTTAATCCACCGCCTTGTTCTGTTCCACTTCACTGAATACACAGACGTTCTGACAAAACAGACCCTATATGTATGCTGAGAGCAACACATGGCCTATAAACTCGCTCTCTACCAGTCGCTTGCTCCATGTCTGCCCTGCCTTGCTCTTTTCTTTCTGTTTGTCTTCCCCTAATCTCTCCGTCAGATACAAGCTCACACACACGCACACACACTTGTTGAACTTTGTGGCTTTCTGTCTCAAAAGTTAAGTCCCTCTTATCACATCTGGTTATTTTTTAGCCCCATGCACACATTGTAAGATTCTTCAATGGGTGTGGCTCTCAAACTAGACTTTATGTGTCAATACTCGGTACAATACCAGCTTACTGATTAATTCTGCAGGAGTCGGCAGTTTGCTTTCCAGTCCGCCTTCCTTTTATCTGTCCACCCCTCCGTTTCTAACTGAGTTTGAGATGTGCATACCCATCAGCTGAAGGGAAGGTAGAGTGACTGTAAGCACTTCTGTGGCTCAGGCAGGTTAACTGTGTAAGAAGGATTTACTGCAGCTGAACTAGTTATTAAAAGTCACTGGAAAATCGTGGAATTTTATGCAGAACAGAGCTAAGGTTTGCCCACAATCAACAAATGATACATTATCATTTTTTTAAGCCAAGATCTTCTGAACAATAATACAAGCTTTAAAATAGGGTGAACATTTAATTTTACAAAACTAGAGGTACTTTCTGATGACTTTTAAACACAATTCGAGGTCTAATGTGCCCGTGAACCTCAAAGGGTAAACTGCTTGAATCATGAGAGGGTGAAGATCAGGGAGGATTGACAAGATAGAAGAGAGAGCTATGGGGACAAAAGATGTTAAGAAAGGTCAGGCAGTAAAACAAAGCGGAGAGTTGTGAGGGTTAAGGTTGTGGAGAAGGGAATAAAGAGAGGGGAAATGCATAAAAAGGGAATAGAGGAGAGGAGACAAACAGCAATAAATGTGTCATATAAAGCAGGAGGCAGAAAACATGAGCATGGAAAATAAAGTCAGGACAGCAGAGAACGAAAATGAGTAAATAATGAAAAGGTTTTTAGGGTGTATTTAAATTTTTTAACTAAGAATAACCAAATAGAATAAATCTCACTTTCAGTGACACATATCAGCTGCTCCTCTACAATAACCTTATCTCATCAAAATTAATGTGTGTAATTTGAAAGCTTTTTTTTTTTTAGATTTTGGCTAATTTACGTTTAAATTACACCTGAAAAAAACAGGCTAAAGCAACATGGTTTCACTTACACTGAAGCCACTGAATGGTACAGTGTGATATATGACTTCTATTTGTGATCATGGAGAGGAAATAAAATGAAGCTACAGCGGAGGAAAATCAAGGTGGAAGTGGATGCTAATTATTCTAATTGACCTCTGCACTTAAGGAGTCCTTGCCACTAATGGCCAAAATGCCATTAGCACATCCGCACATCCACGCGCACTTGTTAAACGCTGTCATACAATTAGCTCAACTCAGCCATGAACTCCTCTCACCTAATCAAGGACAAGGACAGAAGTCTGGCTGGCACAGGGACCACATAAACACACACACTCTCACACACACACACGCACACATCCACTTGAGCGAACGTTGATCCACTTCATGTCACTGAATGCACATCCAAAGTGTGTGAGGATGATATTTCTTTGGTTCCTCTCAACGGGAATAATTCAGAAGCTGGCGAATGTCCAAAACAAAAAGGTAAAACACACTTTGTGGGGACGGAAAAAGAGTTAAGTGAGACGAGACAAATGGAGACGAAATGTGCATTTCTGGAGGACATTTATCTGAGTTCGCTCCCTGTTGCTCACTTTTCATTTCAGTTTGTTTTAATACCTTCTCTTTAAATGCGTCTCCTTAACGCTCTCCTTACTTTGCCCTTCACACCGCACGCCACCTCATACTTAAAAAGTGCATTTCCACGTCATTTGTGAATCAAATCTACATCATCAATTTAAAACTTCTTGGAGCGTTTCGTCCCTTTTAGCCATGACATAAATATCTGGCTCGTTTTGCTCTCAAATGGAAAGAACTGATGTAATGTTAAGAGGCATTCAAGGGAACTGATAGCATCGCTCGCCAGTTAGTTTGTAGCCTTCACATACTTGAACAGGCTGCACGTATTTGCTGTATTTACCTCCTTCCATTTGTGGTATCACTTTTGGCCCCCTCTAGCTATTCATCAGCCTAATGACACATCTCTCTGACCACAAACCTTTGACATCTTGTGTATCCACTAAGCATGAGCGGGCTAGGAATTAAATTGAGTATAAGGCAAAATGCACAACGACAGATGAAGTGTATAACCGGTAATTCTGGAAACTAATAGGGCAATAAATAAAGCAGGACACTCAGGCACACATACAGATGTGCGCACATAGCACGCAGGCAAAAAGAGATGAAGAGATGTAGACTAAATAAATGTTAAAGCAAGGAATTAGCTAAGTGATAAATATAGAGATATGAACACACTCATACACACACCTTGCCAGAGTGTGCCAAAGCAGAAATAAATGATAATTGTTAGAAATGAAACTTGGCTATAAATATAGAAACCTGGCTCTGCGATGTATGTTTGCTACCATCTGCAGATGTGATGGATACTAAAGGAGTCTTTGCCTCTCTTTCACTATCCAAGCAGTGAATGTCGACAGCATCTCATTGGCCTCCAGTTCAACTTTAACTACGTCTGTCCCCTTGGGTCCAGTCTGTCTCTGTGTGTGTGTGTGTGTGTGTGTGTGTGTGTGTGTGTGTGTCTGCCTGAGTGAGCACTGGTTTTAAACTTCAGTCAGGGAGTGGAAAGCAACACTCTGCCAACATCCTGTTAGGTAATATGTATTTTATAAAAAAGGCACCGTAGCATAGAGGAAAGTAAAGGCATATGCCCTTTATTGCTCACTGATTTTCACTCTTT
This sequence comes from Acanthurus leucopareius, assembly GCA_029814765.1. NCBI lineage: Eukaryota > Metazoa > Chordata > Actinopteri > Acanthuriformes > Acanthuridae > Acanthurus > Acanthurus leucopareius. The sequence continues at coordinate 9,697,351 of JAQMCX010000057.1, read as the reverse complement.
GGGTTATTGTGTTTGCCTCACGCCCTGATTGCTTTATGTAGAAACACTAAAACAAATCAAGTCAAGCATTTAATGAGTGAGTTCATATTGATATCAGAGTCTATCGAGCTGAGCAACTGAAGAGTTCTGAAGGCATCAGTAATTTTACGTCAATAACTGTAGACTTTAATTTGGGTGAAGTGCAATTAAAGTAATGAAATAAAACAACAGAGTCTATTTTAATAAACAAATACATTTTTTCCCCAAAACATACCTTCTTATTTTTGCACAAATCAGCTTCTATAAAGATGGCCTGGTGATAACTCACTGTCAGTAGTGAAATAACAGTTGTTTGTTGATATTAGAAACTATTCTTTTTCATCCCGTCTGTGGTCCATCCAACACAGCAGCATCAAGCTTTGATTAGAGAAACCAGAGCTGACTTGCAGTATCTGTTAGATCTTTGTGGTCTGCAGGGCGACAACCATCTGTTTTACTACTGGAGGCTACTGACCCACATTTGTAATAAATGCGGCCATGGACACACCTACAGTACACAGACATACACACACAAACACACACGCACACACACACACACACACAAACATGCACAGATGTCCTCTGGTCTAATATCACACAGCTGTCCAAATAATGGCTATTATTTTTGGGGGAAGATTGTTTAGGGCAAATTTCCAATGAAAATAAATTACCGTCTTGCACAGGGGACCACTAATGGATTTGTTCTTGCTTTGATAAGCAAAACACAAATATTTATTGTTTTTGGCTGCAGAATTCCTAACTGACTTTATTTTGGATGAAATGTTGATGAAAGCAGCGGATGACTGTTCATACAGAAGATAACGAAAACAAAAAATCAATGATTTTTAAGCCTATTATGTGACGAGCAAAAGATAATTTGCCAAATATGACTTTTATTGGACTGTTTATAGTAAAGAATAGCAGAGAGAAGGGCAGAAAAAGAGAAGGGAAGGCATGCTAATACAACACGTCCTCCAACTTAATTTAAAAATATGTCACTTGTTATCTTTTCTCATGTGACCTTTGATGTATACACAAGTGCCTGAATGAGTTTCGATCAATGATCAAATGATCTGTGTTGTAGTTTTTCAGAAAATTTGTGCAAACAAGGGTACCAGCATCAGTCAAGGTGATTTGATGTCTGTTTGATAAAACAACAATAAATATAACTAATATAATGGGCGGTTAAACACATCAAAAGCAACTTTATCACAGGGAAACAAGAAAAAGACATTAAGAGTCTGCAGATGTGCTGGAGATTTAACATTAACGTTTACTCATCAACATTAAACACGATGTACAGCAGAGGCTGACTGACATGTAGGTGGTGATACAAACCAGTCAACATGAATATTTTTTAAAAAGTCTTGACATTTAATGCAACAGTTGCTGAAATATGTCAGTTTGGACCAAAAAGGAAGAACGGACCAAGAAAATGACACTGACACATCAAAAGCCATGACATCAGCATGGCTAAACAAACAATCTATCATAATTGTGCATGCAAAATCATGTTGATATTTATATCAGAACTACAGTGTCAGCACTGTTGCCTCTTAGAGAAAAGCTTTTGAAAGTCTCCAAAGGAGTTTAAACAAAACCACTGAATCCAAAGAACAAAGATGGCATGGTTCTAAAATGATGTCATGTAACATCACAACGCAGTGTTTGCTCTGTCTCCATGTCACAGGCCAAACTGGAAAGAGTGAATGTTGATGCTTTAACACTTCAGTCTGTAAAAATAAAGTATGGATGTGAACCACTGAAACGGCATTTTTTTAATGCAACCAGTTGATTAAGGAGCCCAGAGAGACTCTTTCATTGGCAGAAACTGACAGAAACAAGGGGAAAATGAACGTATGACAAACTTTGCAGCCACTCCAGCTGGCGAGCAGCTGAAAATGTTTTATTCATTCATTATCTTTATTTTTTCATAATGTAGTTATTACGAAGGCCTGTCCTTGATGTACGTGTCTGTGTTCTTTAGGTTTAGAACAGCTCTGCCCTGATTTTATAAAAGGCAAATTTACAAAAATGTTCCAGAAATTAATTACTATTTCTACAGTTTGTTTTTGTTTTTATTAGGGGTTGCACTGTAGTAGTTCTATACTGTGTTTCTGAAGACAGAAGTTTCAAGACATTACATATTAACTAACCTTAGCAGCAAGAAGTAGTTCACAAAACATTAATATTTCAGACCGGATTGATGTAAACTGTAAACACATAAAGTGCTCTCAATACACGAGCTTGGCTTTCTCAGTCTAGACTTGAGTGATTTACACATATATATATATATATAATTTCAAAAGGGACATGATACTTTAAACTGCCACCATATCTGTGGCTGTGTGATTCAAACAGTGCACCACTGACGACAAAAAAATCACTTGTTAATTTTTTCAGGTTTCAATTTGACCAACTGGAATCTTAGGACTGGATGTTATTAAGCAGAGGATAAATATTAATAAAGATAAAGCAATTATGATTCACAATAATTACGATTCTCTGTTGGTTTTCATCAACAGGGAGCAAACAGGAAATAACTTTCCTGATTTGACAGAATGATGAACTTTATGTGACATTGGTGAATGAGCTAAACTTAATCTGAACTGCAAAAAATTCCTACATTCAGCTGATTTTAAGTTTTTTTTTCTTCTATAATTCGAGTGTTATTCCAACTCCACCACAGTATTCTGAGGTTTTTAAATCATTGAGGCATACCTAAGTATTCATCCTGCTTTTCTCTGCAGACAATGACACAGCAAAAAGGGGGAAAAAAAGCCAGACACTTCGACTCAGACACTGAGTATTCAAGGAGAAAAGGAATTCTCTTCACATCTTCCAGCAGTGAGCAGCTGAATCCGGTGCTCAGATCACTGATTGATTTAGAGGCAGCAAAGAAATGTGTCACTTCTTCTCTCCTATCTGAGATTTGACTCTGGAGTCCCTGACCGATGATTGGAATCATCAACTTTTAGGATGCAGACCCTCAAATGACTGATATCAAAATGGGAAACTTGTATTGAGGTAAAATGTCCCTTTGAAACTTCTCCTGTCTGCTCAGAGCCAGACTCAGTCAATGACACAGAAAAAGCAGACAGAAAAATGTATTTGATTTAAAACTATTGGAATGGACAGTCTTTATTTGTTTTAGAGCTGCCAGTGCTTCAAGTCTGCAGGACACGGTTTAGTAATTTGTAGGTTATATTTCCCAAAAAAAAAGTGGGTGGCTACAATAGTTATTTGCTGTGAGAGGAGGAAGTCTCATGACACTTCCTTTGACTAATGGCTCTCTCCCTTCTACTTTTAAACATGTTTAACAATCCCCAACTAACTTACTTAAATACCCATGCATGTGCACACACACACACCCAGCCACACACACACACACACAAGCCAGGATGCTTTTGATATAGGCAGCCAAAGATAATAAGCTTAAGTTTTCTGCATATTTTCTGCATGTTCTTTTACCTTGACTTCCCAAGTTGAGATGCAAAACAGTGTTGAATGTATTTCACGCAGGCGAGATTCATATTATTACAATTTTATTATCATATTGCATTTACAATCTATCCAAACCAGTTTGTCATTATAATGAAACTGCTCCAGAGAGTGAAAAACACTGCAATTTCTTTGCAAATGCTTTATGACTGAGGTGTGACCTACACATATTAAAGGAAGTGTGCACAAGGCTGGCTACGGTGCAGAAAGATAACTGACTTGTCTGATGTCTGTTACACACACACACACACACACACGCACACACACACGCACACACACATGCACACACACATGCACATCAGAGAGGGGATGAGAGTATGAGCCAGCTGTTAATGAAAGGTTTTGTAAACAACCCACCCTGACATAAAAGAAAGCTGATTACTACTCTGGAACAAAGCGGCGAGGGACTGGGTTAGCATTGATAATACACACACAAATGCTCCCACACACACACACACACAAACAGGCACACACACACACACACACACACACACACAGAGGTTTCATACAACAATGTCTCTTTGGAGCACTGTGGGACATTGATGTTATCACCGCTCAACATAAATATACACAAACACAGAACATGATACTGAGGGAGGGAAAGAGACGCAGTCACACATTACAGTACAAAATAAAAAGAGCATCACTTCAGTTCACAAGGCTGCTTACACGGGTACACACGCAGGAACACACACATATACACACACACACTCCGAGTAAATTCACAAATTCTATTGAAGCACAGCAGGATATTATCATAATCCCCAACAGGTACGAGGCAGAACACCAATCAAGGTCACCTCTGCTGCAGTGAATGGTGAGTGCTCCCGATAAGGCAGACTGAAGGAAATCCAGCTTTTAATCTATCTACTGACAGGAAGATGGGGAGGAGGAGAGCAACAGAGAGACAAAAAGAGACGTAAAAAGACATCAAAGATCTAGAAAATTGCGTGTGTGTGTGTGTGTGTTTGAGCAAGAGTCATTAGAGTCGGATGGTTTTTCGTTGGTTTGTATTTCTGTGAAGCTTAAGATTTAGTTTGGGTTCACTGCTAGTTTCTTTGCTAAGAATAAGCTTACTTCAGGCAGGTTCACCACACAAGCTCACATAAATTAGGAATTTGTAACCAGATGTGTTGAACCAGACAAACAGCTGCAAATTTAACCAAAACAATAAAAACCTCAATTCTGCACCGTACTGTTTTCCATGGTTGAGTAGCAGCAAATGAAACTAATTAAAATTGCAAATGAAAGCTAAATGTAACTTTCCAAAAATGAAAAACAAATTTTATAATCTGCTGCACCTAATTTTAAATGTCATGATGAGCCACAAAATCAGTCTGTGGGAACCGAAAACAAATCCCAAAAACTTTTTTTTCCCATTTAAATGTTATTATAATACACACTAGAGGATAATCAGGCAGATTTTAGGTCCACTCCTCTTATTACACTTGCAAAGGCATCTCAGATTCAAAACTGGTTAAAACAGATTATCTGCTTAAATAATCCAGGGTTTAAAGATGTTCTTTACTGTAAGTGTTTACAACAGTATTTGAGTCTCCTGATTTATAAATAATAAATATTAAACATGTCTTTTATATTTGTATTACTTGAAAGCCTTAAGTGCAAAACTCATTGATCAAGCTTTCCAGGTGGTGTATAGCATATTTGTTAATCTGTAGCATGAGCTTCCATTAGTGAGGTTTGACACCAGATGTAACTTGATTTCCAACTCGCCTCCAACTTGTGCTGCAAAACATCTCAGCCACACTAAAGTCACTGTAACTGTCCACATCAGCTTTCTTTTTTTGCCTGTTGCAAAACATTGTGCACAAAAGTGCAACCGGTTGATGATGACACACAGCCTCCATGTTTGTTTTTTCTGATTGGCTTTTGATTAGTGAGTTGTACGTTTCTGTGAGTTCCCACAGCCTTTGATTTGGAACTCTTATTTAATATAAATGCTAAGTGTGGGCCAATGAAAAAAAAACCATCAAATGTGACATTAGATCTGTAATTACTTATATTGTTTGACTAATTTGTGTTTTTAAGATGTTCTAGCATGCACCAGGAACTAGATTTACTGGGTTTCAGTTTTGGTCAACTGCTTTTTGGGAAGATGGCAAAGTGCATAGTGACAACACAGTATGTTGCTCAGAGTTTGTGATATGAAAAACATTTCCCAAACATTTCTTGTGTAGGAACTGAATCTAAGTTGTAACCAGTGATTACAGTCAAATGAAATTTTCAGATTTACTATCAATGTGTTTCACTACTTAAGAGCAAATGTATTATATATTCACAGATGCTAAGTGTCTATAAATAAGCTTTATAACATGGTTAACTGCTGTCTCTCTGTGTGCATCTCTCTCCTGCTCCATCAGCAAATATTAAGTGCACTTAAAGCATTCCTGAGTAAAAATTATAATGTGCAAATACTATATATGACATAGGTTCCATTAAAATGATGACACATAGAATACAGTTAATTGGAGGCTGGTTTTCTTTAAACCATACTGAATAATCATAATATCCTGAATATCTTTCTTTCAGTGCAATGTAAGAAATAATCACCTAAACAGAAAAAAACAGAAAAAGAGCAGTTGCAAGATAGTTTGCTTCAATAAGCAGAAAATGACCAGCAAGTAATGAGATTCTGTTCTGAGGACTTCAGCCTTGAAAGTGATGATGAAAATGTCACAGAAAGCGAATTTTAAATCTTTAAAAACCAATCACATTCACACATAAGCGTCCGTTTGACTGTCTCAAATTCAGCCACAAGCATCGTTCATGTCTGAGTCTGAAAATCACCAGCTTCATCTTTCTCTAATACACACGCAAGCACACACACCAAACCATATTTCAAACGATCAATTATTATATAGCCAAAGATTTCCCGCTGGGCTCACGGTTTATGGTAAAGAAATCAACAGAGCAGAGTTTCTGTGTAAGCAGAAACATACACTAAAGATGCAAATGAACGTGTTCTTTTCTCCTCTCACATTTCAGCAGAGGTTGAAATATTGGCCATTTAAATATGAGGACACTAAATGCTGCCAACTGAAAGAACGTCTTGGTTACAATAACAAACAGACAGAGAGCCAGACGGCCGTGTTGAGGAGGAGAGCTCGAATTAACAGGAAACCACACAGACACAAGTGAAAAATTGTGGGTCACTCATCGCTTAATATCAGGAGTCACAGTCGCCTAATGTCAGTCAGCATTGCACATTCTACAGAGGCAAAGCACAAAGCACCACTGTGAATGATTCACCGTTGAAGCATGGACGGTTTGGCATCTTCACTGTCACTTGGGAGGTAAGCACAGCACCGGCCGATGTCTGTCTGTCTTTCTGTCTGTCTGTCTGTTTGCCTGGATTTTGTTGTGAACCAGTTGCACACAAACTCTGCATGCAAAAACTTTACAGGACAATCCAACTGGACGTGGACTAATAAAGTTTCGGCTTTTGGATCTTTGGATCTTTGGAGTAAAAGACCACACCAAAGGCTGTTTTTCCCACCTCTGAACATCACTATAGTAACTGACTGGATGACTCTTTAAGTAGACTCCAACTCAGCACAATTCCTTTTAGTTACACATTAAAGCAAACTCAGGATTTGATTGTGGCCTCTTCTCCTGGACACAGTGTTTGTGTACGTCTGTCCTACCTCCAGAGATCTCGTTGGCATCCTCAGGAGGTACAACTGACTCAGTCAGCCTCTGGGGCTCAGCTTTGTCTCCTCCATCAATCTCACCTCTTTCAGCTGCAGCACGAGAAACAGATCAATCACAAGTTAGCAGACAGAAATGTCACTTTAGAGTCCCTTCACTATCATGGGGTTCATATGCCAATGATTGAAGGATAAATATTCTGTACAATCCTCAATAAACTGAACAGAAGAGAGAGGAGAAAACAAGGGGAAAAAGAAAAGTAAACAGGAGGAGAGTAAAGGAAAGGAAAGGAAGAGACAGGATAGGAGGAGAAGGGAAAGCAAAGAAAAGGAAGTTAAGGGAAGGGAAGGGACAAAATAGGAAAGAAAGGAAAAGGAAACGGAAGGGAAGAAAAGAAAACATCGAAGAGGACAAAAAAGTCAGTATAGAAGTGTAGTGTCAAGTAAAAGAGTAAAATGAGCAGAGAGGAGTAGTAAAGATAGCGTAAAGCACACCTCAGTGAAGAAGTAGAGTGTAGTGAGGCGTAAAAGAGCATGAAGAAGCTACACACCACAAAGCAACAGAACAGAAGCAGGAGTGTAACATGAACGCACCTTTAAGTCGGCCGTGAAGCGGTCTGCTCTGCTCTGTGCCGCTGACAGCAATCACACTGACAGCGTAGTCCTTCGAGGGGCTGTAGTCTGTTATCAACACCTTAGTGTCAGATTTAGATATTATGATCTCCCTCTGCTGCCCACCTGACGGACGGAGAGAAAAGGAAGAGGCAGAGGACAAAGGTTACACTCAGTGATGTTTTCATTCAGTGGTTTTTTTTGTTTTTTTTGCAATATTCAGCTGCTGCTGGGAAGCAAAATATTAGTATTCTAATGACAGAGTCAATATGAAGTTCATTCAGCAGGAGCTGATTAACATTCTCAGTTCTGAAGACAGACTACATTACGTTCAAGGTCGAAATATTATATTTCAGAGAGGATTTGTTAATAAAGCATATATCTTCCCAAAAATACTGAAATGAAAAGAGAAAACTTCCAAAAGCGAGGCATTTAGTGAGTCCACAGTTATCCTGCTTTTGATGTTGTTGTTGCTACTTCCAGGGCTCGTGGGTGAAGCTTAGAGAGAGTATAAAGATTGAAGTTATTTTTAGTTTAAGTTTTCAACTCAGGAAGAGGAGAGAATTTGTCTTTAAAATAAATTTATCGAATCTTCACCAAGGAACAAGCATGTGTGTGCTTGTGTCCTCTCCTTAGCAGTTAATCCCCATCAGGCCAACAGGTCGCATTATCACCCCATTTCAATTTTGACCCTGCAATCAATTCTGCCATCAATAAAAGGCGTGTGTGTCTGCGTATGTGTGTGTGTGTGTGTGTGTGTGTGTGCTTCCTCAGCTCTTCTGTCGCCTGTGCCTGCAGAGCGATGACTAATGACGCCTTTAGGGGAAGGAAGATAAATCCTGCTGAGGGGGACAGGAAGTCAGGTGAGGTAACTGTATGAATCAGTGTTCACACCACGAACTGGAACCTCAGTCTGTGCACTGGAACCAAATTGCTGTCAATCAAAAACATATCTGGGCCTTAAAGTGAGGGGGGGGGATTCACTGGGATACTATATGACAACTGTTGCATTGAGAGTCTCAGTTTCTCAGAGCTGAATGACGCCCTTTTTTAAATTTCTTACAGCTTCTCACTACTTACATCGATATCTCCCACTTGACTTGAGTGGATTTTATTAGATGACAACAGCGAAGGACTTAAGAGTTCAATTGCAATCACTTGTTTGGTCTACTTATAGGAAAGTATCGTGTCTCATTATTTTCTACACTTGAATGAATCGTCTTCTCTAATTTCTGTCTCAGGCTGAAAGTGTTGACAAACACTTAGTGTGTGAAGTGTTCAGCCTTAAAGAAATAGTTTGAAATATTTGGGAGCAGGCTCAGTCACTTTCTTGCCAAGGGTTGATGAATAGTTTAATTTCACTCTGATGGATGTACATAAGATATAAAGCAACAACCAGCAGGAAATTAACTTAGCTTAGCACTCAGATTGAATTGAAACGTTTCAAAGATCAAAAAAAGACAACTCAAGAATGAAAGTTGTATCTTTTTTGGTCAGTACACACTGACAGAAATGTAGAAATGATTATTTGTGATTTTAGAAAGACTTCCTAATAGATATTTAATGGCAAACAGCAGTTTTGTCATTCATTCAGCACTTCACACACACAGCATCTCCACTGGTTGCTTGGCAAGTTTGCAGTGATGACAAAATGCTGGGAAGTAACCGTGCCAGGCCGAGAGGGTTGTTATTGTTGTATGAAACTCTTCAAAAAAAAGAAAGAAAAAAGAAATGTTCACATTTCTGGTTGTGTACCCATTAAATAAATGAGATACAACAGGCTTCAGATGTCATCTTTGGAAAGAGTTTAGCTAGCTGTTCCCCCATTTTCACTTCTTAAGTCCATTTTATCAGCTCCAGGCCCTGGCTTCATGCTAGGTGCAAACACATGGATGGTATTGATCTTGTCATCTAACTCTTAACTGGGAAATATGAGTAAGGAAATAAGTGTATTTACCAAAATGTTGAACTGTGAATGTATTCAAATTTTTTTATGACATTCAGAAGAACTCATAGTTTGTGAGATGACTCAACTTTAGAAAAACAAAGTAAAAAATTCTCAACCCACACTAACTTTAATTAAAAACATTTTGGAAAATGACAGCAAACAACTGATACTTGACTTGTCAAAAAATATAAATGGTTGACTAGAATTTCCATCACAAATGCAAAACAGGCCTGATGCAATTATCAAAAAATAAATACAGTCATGATGTTTTTCTCTGTAGTGGATTAAAAAACACAGGGTAGCAGCAAAAAATGAAAAAATGAAATGTAATGTGAAAAAATACCACAATTTAAGAGAAACCACATCTAAATATTATTTTCACACATGAACAACGTGGCTGTGTTAGTCTATTGTAGAAAAATACAATCACGCACAGAGAGAGACAGATAGGAAGTGTAATGATAAAAACCTGTATATCACAACCTCTCCACCTTTTTTTCTCGTTGCTGAAAATGTCTCTGAAATATCATTGTTTTAGTTCCACTTTTCAGTCTCTCCCTGTTTTTCTTTCACTCTATTCAGAGGCAAACTTTAATTATATTTAATGACATTAGCTTTGCTCCCATGAAAAATTTCAAACTGTGATATTCTTCATTAGTTTGATTTATAAGAGCTTCTAAAACATCCCTCCAGTACTTCACTAATGCTCTTTCATTCTTGGGGTCAATTTATAATGAGCATTAGCATTTTTGTAGCATCGGTTTAAGGGTGGCAGAAGCAGCAGGGAGTGACCCTCAATGCACCTGTTGAGCTCCTCTTCAATGGAGGCAGGGCCGTAAACCAGAGCTACCTTTGTACTTTGAGGCTTTACTCTTGTAAATATGTTGTAAATATCTTGATACATTAAAAAATTGTTCTGTACAACAATATATATGCTTAAAAACTTTGTTAAACCAACTTGTACAGCAATGTGCTTTCACCATGTATGGCAGCGCCACAGTAAATATGCATATATGCCTGCACTGCTGCCATAAATACTACAACCTATTTTTAACCTCGACTGGTTTCTACATCACTTCTTGTGCCTACCAATGCTTGAAAAGTGAACACACTTTCCAATACCCAAATTATTCTCTAATTGGCTGCAGCAGCAGAGTAACAATAAAAGTTGCAGTCGCATACAGTAGGAACGGCACTTTTTTTTCTGCATCCTTTGGCTTCCTCTCTGGGTTTTGAGGGAGTAAATATAGACATCTGGCACTGATAAATAACACGTAGATATGCAAGCACACACAGACACAACCCACACTATTTGAAATGCAGAATTGTTGGCAGGCTATTGAACAGACTTCCATTGGTGTTTATTTTAGTATAATTCATGCACTGTCATAGAACAGGGAATAAAGACACTGGACAGAGAAGACTAAACAGGCTCAAGTTAAGCATATTTGATGCAAGAAGACACAGATTATCCACAGGGATAAAAGCTGAGAATGGGTTAAAACTGGACAGGGAGCAATGTTTGAAAAAAATATAAGTATTATGATAAAAACCCAGCTAATCATTATTGTCGGCAAAAATGAGTCCTCTGCTTTGACCTTAAACCTCCTGATCCAGTTGCTCTCTACAAGTTAGTTGCTCCTTTTTAGAAAAGCTCTCAGGGAAAAAAAGGATATTTTGTTGAGACGAAAGGTTAGCTGCCACAATGACAGCCCCTTTTGTGATCTAGAATGGTGTTTTATTCTCAACAAAAGGACCCTGCCAGTGTTAACGAGCTTCACCACTGGTGCTGTTCACCTCATCAGACTCAGGCTGGACATCAGGAAACACGACAGGTGTTTGTGTCCTTGTGTTATTTTATCAAAAAAGGTCTTATTAACCACACAGTGCATGGATGCAGTTATAAAAACTGTAAAACTCCAGTTTTTTACAGAATATCCTGTGAGCTCCTCCACTGAAGTGACCATAAATTTTAGGCTTTGTTCTGTTTTCAGGTGTCAAAAGGTGGCCAGAAATGATCAGACTGGGTGTGTCTCTCAAAGGGTTGTTTGCAAGAAACAGATTTAATGTTGCAGAGTGCTCATTAAGTCCTGTTCATTTTACAATGACTGTGAAAGAATTGTCAGAGATGTTCAGTGCAGCATTAATATGGAACAAATGCAGGCAATGGTGCAGAAACGGTTAAGGAACTAATGTGAAGGAGACGTAGGAAGGTGGGTGCAGCGTGATTACAAGGAGACCTCAGTGTGAATTAGGGTGACAACTGACTAGGCTACACTTTCCATGCCAAAAACCACAGAAAGTCATGCCGCATGTCTGTACAATGATGGACTACTGAGATAGAGGATAAAAGCAGGATGTCAGCCATCCATCATGCCCACACACCCACTCAGGGATAATGCAGTTTAATGCTGAATGAATGACTACTGTGGCTGCCGTTGTCTTCCTCCTGTCCTGGACTGAACTCCACCGTGAGTCGGTGTAGGTCTTACTGTCTTCTGTTCTTATCAGTCCCATTTTCAAATCTGCTGACAGGCTCTTGCAAAAACACTCCTTTGTCTCAAACTTGGCAGAGGTGCAGGACAAACTTTGAGTCCTCCACATCTCTCAAGAGTGTGATCTCTTCAAAGGAACGTCGATAAGAAGTAAATTACATAATCCTTCCTGACACAGAAAATCCAAGTCATAATGGGATCCTTCCTCCCAAATTTCAAAGTTAGGTCCCACTTATTAGAGAACTATTTTCTCTATGTGTGTGTGTGTTGTATGTGTGTGTGTCTCTATGCAGCCAAACGTTCCTACCTGGTATACTCTTGTAGAGGAATAGATAGCTGTCAAAGTCTCCTTTGGGTTCCTTCCATGTAACAAGAAGTTTGCTTGAGCTCAGCACTTTGAAACGCAGCCTCCTCGGAGTTGGAACTGAAAAAAACAAAAACATTAAAATACATTTTCAAAACATGTTGAGGAGTTCATATTATGTTGATTAAAAAGTTCCCAGCCACCAGTCAATATGTGTTAACATGATAACAAGTCAGCTGTTTTTACCCGAAACACCACAAAATCTGCCCCCAAAAAAGCCACAAATGACAAGAACTCCAAGAGGAAATGAATAAATGGATGGACAGAGGTGCAAAGAGAGGGCTGAGTGAATTTCAATTTTGAAGCCCCTGTATCCATGAGAGCAACACATAAAGCAGGTCAGTGTGGCATTCAGCTCAGCTTCAGTTTGCTGCAGCTCAAAACAGCATGAAAAAGGTTTAGGAAGACACAGAGGAAGAAACTTCTCTACTCCCAGTCAAATTCTCTTCATAAGATACATTCCATGGGTTTGGGGGAGGGATGATTTAACTTTCTGCTGGCAACCAATTAAGAAAAAGCAAAAGAAAGCAGATTTCTTTGCTTGTGTCATCTCATTTGTGTAAATTTATGATCTATAAGTTATGAAGTTATGAACCAGTTTATCAATGAAAAGTGCAGTAGACGGTTAAACATGTGGAAAGCTATCATTCTCTGCATGTCAGTGTATTTTGTACAATCAAAAAGGAAGGAGATGAAGAGAATTTGACTGGTTTCAATCTACAGAAACAGAGACATATAACAAAAGAGATAAACAGACAGTAGTGACACGGAAATGTAGTATTATGGAATACTACAGAATCACCTCAGATGAAAACAAAAGTCGCGGACATAACCTTTATGCCTGCGACACATATCACCATTTCAAACATTAGTATTCACCAAAAACCCTGCTTTTTAATATGCTTCTACAGAGTTTCTACAAATGAGCAGACACTGTCATCCATAAATCTGTGGACAAAGGTGAAGTCACTTTACCTGTCAGCACTGAGATGATGAAAACTGCATTTGGTATCAAATATTCTTCAACAAAAACTGCTTCTCACTCACAATAAAACAAGTAAACTGACTGTGAAGTCATAATAATATAAGTAGATGAGGTGTTATGAGATTTATCAGTCCTTTTTAGTACTGTTTTAATAAAACATAGACTGAATTGTTTGAAGTAAATCAAAATGTGTTTGTAATCATTTATAAATTCATCGACGGCCTTCAAAATCTTAAAGTATTTCTGACATTAATTTACATAACAATGTGACAGATCTGTAATTGATTAAATCTCAGAAACAGAAGTTTCTTCTCTCTGCAGTCAGTCTGGCAGCCAGCTTTACAGCAGTCTGTATGAATAAAGAAATCAGAGTATAATCCCCAGCCGCGCCTGGAGGTATCTAGAAAATAATGCTAATGAGCCACAGCTTTAAAATGCCAAATATTCTGTTTAAGCTAAATAAAAGACCCCTCACCTCAACTGCTGACCCTGATTGGCAACCTGACAAATGAAAATTGATGCAAATCTGTCAATCAATGTCAGGTGATGAATTATGATGAATTAACTGAGTGCTGACATGTAAAGCTGTACATCAGCCTTCATGGAGAAACTGTGTAGAGCAAAAAATGGGTGATATGATGTGGACAAACCTTGAGGGGGAACTGTGCAGGATTTTCACTCGGTGATGAGAACAGACCTCCATCTTTCTCAATTGGAAAATCCCATTCAGGCCAAATATCAGAGAGCAGTGTAGTTTCCACATTACATTATCGTACGTTAGGTTGTAAACACAAAATTTAGAAATGACCGTTAAAGTTTGTCCTTTGAACTTTTCGACAAAACGCAGGAAAAAGTGAAACAAATCAGCTTAACGTCGGTCAAAAAATTGTATATAACTATATATCATTTAATCTTAGTACAATAAATAAGATGGTATATTTATAATCTACAACATATTTCATTTAGAATCGAAAAAAATAAAATACTTTTTCTCTTTTTAAATCAACTCTCAAAGTGAAGATAGAGCACAATAATTTCATCCAGGCTTCTCTGGCAAACACCGTTAAAGTTTTAGCCACAGTATTACCTCATTAATGAAAGTCAAGTCCAAAAAGCCACAACGACAGAATCCAGTCTCAACTTGTCAAGCAAAGACAACTTCTTGAACCAGAACTTATTATGCTGTTTGATCGTTCAACAGAGACACATTGCAGCACTTTGCAGTTTCACATTTTGCTCAGTCACGCCGCAACGCCACCTATCACATACTCAAAATGCATAGGATGAAACGGTATAATTAAACCACACAATAAGAATCTATGAATAATTTAAGTCTCTGACAGAGCTTGTAGATTATTACTCTGGTATCATTGCGTGTGTGTTTGATAGTAGGTGAATTGAGTTGGCAGACGGGGTACTAATAACCAGGTGAAAATTACCTTGAATGCCTTGATCTTTGCTTTGCATGTTAATGAACATACACACACGCAATCGCATATATACACACATCTATTCTATCTATCGTAACAGAAAAGTTGTGATAAAAAAAACAAAACAAATGAGCCACTTTGACCCTCTCCTGTGAATGCGTGTCAAGGTCTACAAATTGGAGGCTATTCCAGAGACAGCGACTATGATTAATGAATATGGACGTAAAGGCTCCGATAGCTGCGGATGCTGACAGAACATGAGGGTCTCTGATATAAATTACCCTTCACGAACCGCCACTTCTGTTCTTGTTTTTCAGCCGTAAATATCATCCGAGAGCACAACATTTCACATCTCTCTGAATCTGAGCGCTAAGATGCTTTTGTGAGATGCATTAGACGTCCTCTCATGGATCCGACAATAAGATGTTTTGTGTAATTATTGCAGAAACCCTGACCACACAGCTTTAATTCCCCCCACTTACAGGGAAAATATCCATGTATATTGCCATGGTATATCTCACAAACCAGAGCCTTTTATCTGACAGACTTACACCACAGGAGTCAGCGAGTCCCCAACAGCTTCTTGCTTAAGCTTATTGCCGTGTAGTGATTGCAAGTTCAGCCGTTTGGCAGAAGTTTGGCGACTACTGCTTAGCAACAGAATTTAGCTGCAGTAAATAGTGTGACTCACTGAAGGCGAAATAATTTAAAAAAAAAAAAAATCACCCGTGCCAGAAAATTTTAGAAATCCCTTCAAAAATTATATTTATGTTCTCACCTCGTGCAGCTTAGTTGTGAGAGATGCTTTTAAAAAGGGTCTAATTTGAAGTATGCACCAGAGTAATCCAGACTCTGCAGGGAGTCTGGGCTAGAAACGTATTTTAACTGAAGGCCCAGTATGAACTGGAATTATCTGGGTTACAGTGATACAGGCGCAGCTTGACGCCCCAGTTTGAAAAGGGATGACTCTCCCCAGGATTAGCAGCAGCGAAAACTAGCAGGGATTCCAGGTGGATGAGTAAAACGCCTCTTCGTCCAATCCTCTGCTTCACTTCATCTCCTTTCCTCATCCCTCCCTTCCTTGCCTTGTCTCTGTTTCAACTTCTTCTGCAACTTTTCTGTTCCCATCTCCTGATTTGGCTCAGTATCGGGTTGGCTCTTTTTCATCCTGCTACTCTCACTTACTCTTCCTTCTCTTCCTTCTCTCTTCCTCTCACTTTTCTTCCTCAACAATCTCTCAGTTTAACTTCCATTCAAATCTCCCTTTTTTTTCTGCTGTGCCTCATGTCTTTCCTTTGTCTCCTCTGAGCTTTCTGGCTTTTCTAAATCTCTCTTTTCATTGCCAGTTGCCTCTTTCCTCCCCTGTGTACCATTTTCTCACTTCTCTCGATCCCTCTTCTCATCTCCTTATTCTCTTCCCCTCATCGTCTTTCTTCTCCAATTGTCTTCGTTTTGTCTTCTCTCTCTTCCATGTTACTTCCATACTGTCACCGTGCATTAATTCCTCCTCTCTCTCCCCTTCTTTTCCCATCTTCTCTGCTACACTTCCACTTCATTTTTTCCGTCCTTTAATTCCCTGTTTTCCTCCTCCTCTCTCCAGATTAGCCCCCTACCGACTCCACAGTGAGTATTCAAGCGACAGTGGCTTCACTAATACGCAGGATTTATGGATGACAACTGCTGGGTTGCACTGTCACAAAAAGATAGCTACTGTACTGTACATGAGGGAGATTGCATTGGGGGGAGGGGGGGGGCTGGGTGCAAGCGTGTGTGTGTGTGTGTGAGTGTTTTGTGCCAATCCAGCGCTGCAGCATATGTCGTTTGATGTGGCCGGCGTCTTGTCGGTACAAGAACTACTCTGCTCACCGAGATAGCTCTTAACCCAAATCCACTCTGGCTTTTTCTTTCCACCTCTCCGCTCTTTTTATCTCCTCTGCTGCTCTCATGGAACACTTCACTCTTTTATCACATCCCTTCCTCTCATCCTCGGGTTTAAACTCTCTTTTCCCTCTCCTCCTCCTCCTCCTCCTCCCCTTGTCTTCTCTTCTGCTCTTTCATCCTATCTTCTCCTCATCTGCGCCACCTGCACTCTGTCTTTCATCACTTCACCTATGTAAGTGATGCCTTTTTCCCTCAACACTCATCTCTGTGCCGCATTGTGTGTGTGTGTGTGTTTGTGTGTGTATGAGTGTGAAATCTCTCTTAAGGACTGACTGAATATTAAGAGCCTGTTGGATGATCTGTCCCCATGTGCAGTCTGGTGGAGGAAGCAATAATATTCTGCATGACGCCCAACCAACAGTGAAAAAATATGGACTGAAAATACTCAATTGGGTTAATTCTACTGCGGATTATTGAAATTAAACAAAAAATGGAATAGTAAATCAAGAGTCTGCTGTTTAAACACAGACCATTTCCAGGTCTATAACACTACAAAACACATTCTGACAAGCAATTTACTGTTGCATTTAGACTTGATAAGATAATTTATTGGTTTGTTGAGCAGGCTTTAGGGTGATCCATGCGTTGAATATGCCAAAATGGTATATGATATGTATAAGTGTATTGTAATTAGTATTTATCACCTGAAATTAGAGGTCCTTCTGTTTTCATGACCTTAGAATAATTTTATTTTGTCAACTGAACGATCTGGTCCTCTTACAGGAAGTGAAACATGTTGAAGCTTCACTGCTAAACGCCATTAAATCCTAAACACTGGGCCTTTAAAAACAGATTATTACAATTTAATGTTACTTCTAATATTGTAGTTATTACTTCAAAAATCACAATATTATAATAAAAATATGAAGTACAATATTTATATTTGAGTCTGGTATTCAGCTGCTTGCTTTGAAGAAAAAAGGAAAATAATAACTTAAGCTGTCTTTAAACTTTTTAAAGCTACAATAATTTATATTTCAGGTCAACAGTAAATCACAACCATTTGTGAGAGAAATGATGAACCCACAGAGACCCTTTAATCTTTATGGCACCTTTCAGCGGCTTCACTGCTTTGGTTTCACTTTGCAATGTTACCGTTTTGGTTTACGCTCACTGCTCTCCTCAGTGTTGTTTTAGGCTGCAGCAGACAGCAGTTTCCAGAAAAAAACACTTCAGACAGTCGGTGACTAGCTAATGAACATTGTGGAACATTTAGTAACTTGAAGGCCCGATTTTTTTTCCATCTTAATAACAGAGCTAAAAGAGAGTAAATATTTCACAAATATTCATCAGGTAGACACAACATGGCATCAGATGACAGCAGTGCTGCTCTGTGACGGCTGGACAGTCTGCAAACAGACAAATATGTGCCAACGATTTTGCCATAAAATTAATACTTTATAATATTTTTTCAGCTTGTTTCTGCTACTAAAGTTGGTTACTGCAGGGTTAAATAATGTGAGTAAACGGCTGGTATTTCATCTGACCTTTATCTGACCCCAAGTTTCTTGCCCAGACTGACTTTGTTGTAGTAATGGTGTCATGTTTCCACATCACAACGAGTGATGGCAACACTACGGTGTAATATTTTACCTAAACTAATATAGATGATGGCCAGAAGTACAAAAACTGTTTTTTTAGAGCCTGATGTTGGAGAAAGTGACAAACCAGTTTTCTTATTATTATTATATATAAAAGACATGCAGATTACCACATATGCTATAAACTCAGGTAACATGTAACAAAAGACATGTTTAAAGTTTTTATTCTAAACATGTTATTTTCTTACCATATTGACAGTTTTTCTCAGTAATTTCAGAAGCTGATTCACAAGCTTGTTCTACCACAATATCTGCTAGACCCTGAGTCACCTCAGGCTCTGCACACTGATGCCCTCTGTGATTTTGAGAAATGTGCCAAAATACTCCTAGCCTATTTCATGCCTTTTAAACTGACACTACTTCACCTTGCACACATTATTCCTACCTAGACTGTGGTACCCATTCTGTGTAATTACATATTGGTTCTAGTGTGAACTGGATATCCTGTCAGATATAAGACAATGTGCAGTCCTTATGTTCCAGTATCAGTCTTTGCCAAAGTCTAACATTGCCCAAAAAAATATCATTAGCTCATGTTCCCTTTAATTAAAAAGACCTTTGCGAGGCTTACCTACCGCTTTTTTTTTCCTAGTAGATTGGAATACTGCAATGGTCTGTTCACAGGGCTTTCAAAAAAAAAAGCTTTTTGGCAACTCCAATTTATTCAAAACGCTGCTGCTGGGGTCCTGATGTAAAGGTAGGAAATACGACCACATTACAGCAGTTCTAAAAACCTGAGACTGACTACCAGTCACACAGAGAATCAATTTTTTAAATTTTACTGCTGGTCTGCAAATCACCTGTGATTCTGAGACCAAATACATCCCTGCCATGCTCGTGCCATATGACCTAACCCTCCAGGGTATCCTGGGCAGGAACAAAGCAAAGTGAAGCAGTTCTTTGTTATCATTCAACACAGACCTGAAATATCTTTCCAGATGACATTAATAAGACATGTCTTTATTACAACTCTACAAAAATCGACATCACTTTTGTCACAACCCTCGGCATCTCATACAGATGCACAAGGTATTCTGTAGAGCGCCAACACGCTTTATGTTTTGAAATGGTTTCCATTCGGTTGGTCAAGACACAAAAATCTTTAGTTAAGTGTTGAAAAGATCATTGGTTTGACCATTTAGGTTCCACTTTTGGTTTTATACAGGTCTCAGAACAGCAGTTCTCTGAACAATAATCCTGTGCGTGACCAACCACTCCACCCTGACCTCCACCTCTTTTGGGACTTTGTGGCTGTTTCTACTGAGACGAGTGAAGCAGTGGCTCTTCAAGTCTAATACTGAGGCAGATGGGTTTAAATATGAATTAGCTGAAGGTCCAGTGTACCACAGACACTGAAGAGGAACCCTCTGCTCCTGTAAGGGATGTCAAGAGGTGCGACAAAGCGTAAGAACTTGACTGGGAATGAGATCAGCTGATAATAGACAAGCACTTACTTAAATCAAGTTAAATACTCTCCTGTTTTACATAGCCTACTCTACCCTGGAATGGCTTAAAGCTTATCTTATCAGCTTAGCTTTTGAATAGCTTCTGTTTTATTTCAGAGCTTTACCCTGTGTAGTTGTCATCTGTCTGTGGACAGTGAGGTTAGATGATCTATGATTCTCATCTTCCTTCTGAAGATGAGATCTGTTGTTAATATCAGACTGAAAGAGGAATCAGGACACAGATGAGAAAATTCAAGAAAAACATATTTGTCCATTTAAAATATGTATCCGAAGTATTTAGAGTATTTGTTGTGTTCTTTGAATTTACTAGTTTACTTTTTAAGTCTTTTATATTTTGTATCTCTTAAGTTTATTTTTACATTTCTTAATTGTTGATCTTTTACATTTACTGTATTTTTATTAATTTGTAAAGAACTTTAAATTGCCCTGTGTATGAAATTAGGCTGCCTTCCATTGCCTAATTAAAGCTAATTCTGCTTATTTACAATCAAAGGACATTATCTACATGCTCTGACAATAACAACAGGGCAAAATTAGAGCCTCCTGCACAGAATTTCTCCAACGATTCAATGCTTCATTTAGTCCAAAGTGGCTGATGATTATGACAAGCTGGATTAGCATCAGCAGCAGCTGAGTGGCGAGGTGACGGCAGTCTGGGTTTGGATAATTTAGCCATTTTTAAATTCAAAACAGGTTGTTCCATCTCATCCTCTCTTTTGTTTATGAATAAATGATTTCTCATCATTGGTTCTCCCCCTGTTCATTATAACTGATATTACTGGGCAACACTTCCACTCATACTAATTCACAAGGCTGCCCTCTAACCACACACACTCACTACACAAACACACGCACATATCCAGTCATACACACGCAACCACAAAAATGCAATATCTCTGTAAATTTGTTCTTGAGCACATAATCCGTTGTGAAGTGTCCTGAAACACAGTATTGACCTGGGCTGTCAGCTAATCAACAAAATCAATTACAATAATTAACTATGCACGCTGTGAGCACACACACACACACACACACACACAAGCACGGTGCAAGCCACACACATTCAGCATCTTTACAGTGCTGACTTATCCAGGAAAGAGGACGGACTAAAAACAATAAATGGGCATGACAACAACTTTTTTAGGGAGTTCAGATGTGTCTGTGGCAAACCACCACCGCCAGGTATCTGCCCCCCCCCCATCCATCCTGCTTCTGTCATTGCTGCATCGGAAGCAGCAACACAAAGTGCCAGGTCACTCCTCACACCCTCTGAGGACTGAGCACAGAACAAAATTTACATTTCACTTTTCAATACTTTTCAAGGCCAAAGGTAGATCCAGCATATGAAAACAACAACAGCAAAATAAGAACGAAAACGACGACAATCAACGAAGTTGCTCACTGCGCAATTTCTGCAGTAATGACATCAGAGTTGTTCCCACAGGTCCGATGGAAGAACAAAGCTCTAGTGTAGCTAAGGTCTCATATGCAGCACAAACAGAGATTTTGTGTCCAAGTTTGTCTCCTTAAAAGTCCGTTCTTACACAGTAAAACAAATATTTGCAGCAAAGATCAGCTGCAGGAAATAAAATGCTGCTGAGAATAGGTTTTGTTATTGGCACACAAGAAAAAAGGCCCCATTACGAGCTATGTCTGTCTGTCTGTCTCTCTGTCTGTCTGCCTGTGTGTCTGTTGGTTAGTTGATTGGCCTTTTGTCCAGACTGATTTAAAAAACAAATGGATTGCAAAAAATTTGTACAGACATTCAAGTTTCCAAAAGCAATAATTCTAGATAATTTGGTGATCCCTTGACTTTTCACTTAGCATCACAGGAGGTTCAAATTTTTACATAATGTGAACTGTGTCAACAGCTATTCAATGAATTGTCAAGAAAATTTCATGCAGACATTAATTGTCCACAGAGAATTCATCCTGTTGTTTTTGTTGATTTCATGACTTTTGCTTTATTGCCACCTTGAGGTTGACTTTCTGGTTTTAAGTAAAATATCTCAACAATTGTTTAATGGATTGCCATGAAATTTCTCACAGATATTCATGGTTCCTATATATATTCTAATGACTAACCCTCGTACCATCAGGTAAAAAATTAAATATTCAAAATTTAAAATTTGTCCATACGTTAAAGACCTGCAGAACCACTGTCATTCCCCTCAACCCCAGCTGCTGACCTACGATTGTGAAGTGGTTAAATATTACCTCCTAAACATCTGTCTGCACTGTCACTTTGTCACCTTGTCACAAGGATATTAGCACACTGCTGTGAGGATTTATCACAAAGGATCTGTTGCTTTTTTTACTCTTAATTAATTTACCATTATTTCCATTTTGTGGTTTTATAAAAAAAAGAGAAATAAATTCAAATTTGATCTTGCAACTTCTAACACAACTGCATGTCAAAGCAATTGTTTCACTATTTTTCAGTAAAAACAGGGATGTGCATTTGTAGAATTTGTGATTTTTTTGAGATTAGGAAGACATTAAAAACCAATTAAGAGATATCCTAGGACTTCAAGTGTTTTAAATATAACTACTTGGGTGTGAATGCCAGATGATTTGCTACATCAGTAATATCTTGGAGAGGAAAAAACCCATCTGGGATGACCCACTGTTTGGTAGTGGGAGTTGTTGATGATATCCAGACCTTTGTGTTATATATACAAACATCCTCCACAGGCAGAACACACACTAATCCTCAAGCTCAAATCCCCTTTGACCAGATGTTGCAGCTTACAGGGGACAGACCAGGCAAAAATTAATGGCTATCACATGCTCCCTAATGAAGGGATTGAGCAGGGCACGCTCCCATAGCATTTGGGAGGTCGTCCATGTTCTGCTGTAATTCACTGGGATCAAATCCCAGCCTAATTTATGCGGTCACACTTCTGTCTCACCTCTCCTTTCTGTCTGCCTGCAAAAAAAAGAACATGACCCATAGAGCTATTGATGAAAACTGGAACAAAATGAGGAAGAAAACAGAGATGAGAAAAAGAAATGAGGAGAAACAGAGCCAGAAGGATGGAGGGAGAGAACATAAAAGAACGAAATGGAAAGAGTAAGAACCCAATAAAGGTTGGAGGAAGAAAGAAGATAATAGGAAACAGCTACTTTATTTCAAAGCATTCACTTATCAGTGAGGACTTCTACTGGTACATTAAAACAAAGCAGCCCCACACTCACCCAGGCAGGTTTTAGAGCAAAAATGGACCTCAAACAAAAACTAACCTCTAACAGACAACTTAAATAAAATAAATTGTGTTTAAGGTGGAATTTCTTTTTTTAATTTAGCTGTAAAAACAGATCAATAAAAGGTGTATGTCATATGTGGATTATTGATCCTAAACAACGGTGAGAGAAAAATAAATCTTTTATTTGATTTCTGTGTATAGTGCTCCTGTAAACAAGAGCTGCTGCTTCCCTGCTCCTCCAACTCCACATCCTGGAAGGAATGTGAGCCACACACACACACTCACACACACAC
The DNA here is from genome assembly GCA_029814765.1 of Acanthurus leucopareius. Taxonomy (NCBI): domain Eukaryota; kingdom Metazoa; phylum Chordata; class Actinopteri; order Acanthuriformes; family Acanthuridae; genus Acanthurus; species Acanthurus leucopareius. The sequence goes on along the minus strand of JAQMCX010000057.1, from coordinate 9,673,823 downwards.
ATACACAGGCAAAGCAGGGTCAGCTAAATGTTTAAATGTCCCGTGGGGTCGTTTTCATATGATCTCTATCCAGTTAACTACAGTAGGTCTGACACTCTGCACTTCATAGGCTGCCAATTGAAAATACAGAGTCTCATAAACCCATGTACAACACACACTCACACTCACACACATAGTTACACACACTCACTCACAAACACTGCAGTCAGAAGGTTCAGGAAAAAGGTCTTGGATCTGTTTTTTGGAAGAAGCTGAAGTTCTGTATTTTACAGCTGTAGTTGAAACAAAAACATCTACAATCTATCGGCAAATCATCTGACTTCCTTGTCTTGATAACACGATAAGACAAGATAACAGGGTAGATTAGCTCGAGCTTTACAGCCAATAAAACTACTGTATATTAGCAGATCTTAGAATATCTGAGTGTCATTCAGAAGAACACACATCTGTTTCACTTTAACCACATTATGACATATTAACGTACGGTGTGTCCAGCTGGATGTTAAACTTGTGTTTCTTGTTAAAAGTTCATCCAGATTTTTTTACATCCATGAGCAAAATAAATGGCACAGAACATGCAACAGCCCACGTGCTGATGTGACTCAGCCTGAATCAGGTTTGCTGAGGTGAGGTTGATTGTGCAGCACACTGAAGCGTTGTACACTGTGCGGCACATTGCGCAGCAAATCATCACAGCTTGAAGCTCACCGTTACAACACATTTATTAAAACCCCTGTGAAGCGTGGCGGCATCGGCAGCAGGGGTTGCAAGCATTGCCTTGCTGCCGGAGTGAAATGGAATGATGATATGGAGGCGATATAATCATGAGTGTGATGTAATCTGATTGGACCGAGCCTGCACATCAAACAGAGAGACAGCAAAGGGAGAAATCATGTGGAAACGGGATGAGAAGAAACAGACAGATAGAGGAGGGCAGAGAGGTGAAGGGGAGGGTTGAGGGAAGGAATGAGAGATGAGTGATAGAGGGAACAGATGGAAAGAGGTTAGGTGGCCAAGGTGGGAAGTGAAGGAAGACTTAAAAGCAAAGAAAAGTTGGATGGGGTGGATGAAGGGGATAGGAGAACGCTTGGTAGGCAGGGAAAGAGAGAAGGAGGGGATGTATGGATATGGGATGGGAGGGTATGAAGCAGAGAGAGAGAGATGATTGGAGGAGAGGAAAAAAGTACTTACCTTGACCCTGTGCATTAATGGGGACATGGGAAACTAGAGCCAGTAGCACCAGTGGAGCCCACAAACACCACCCAATCTGACCTGTTGACAACATCCTCACAATCAGCAGTTTTTAGACCTGAAAAGGGAGAAGAAATTTTTTTTTGAGAAAGAGTGGAGCAAAGAGAGAAAAAGCAAAAGAGAAAGGAAGTTAGAGCCAGAAAGAAAGGGGGATTTCAGTGACGGAAGCATCATGAATACATTCAGCTGTGGAGAGGCCCTGTGGGTCAAGAAGACCCACCTTGCTCAGAAGGCCCCAATGCGCTGATCTGAAATCAGTTACTAAGGTCTCACATCCACTTTGATACAATTACAAAGCAGCAGCCTTACAGTCTAGACTGACCGCAGAGCAGCGGTCGAGCCTCCCGCCTACAGAGTGCAAGCTGAGTGCGAAACACTGGAGGACTTTGTTTGAGGGAAGAGAGGAGAAGAGAAGAACTGAACAAAAGAGCTGACAGAAAAGAGGGGATGGAGGACAGACGGAGTGATAGACAGACAGACAGACAGACAGGGTGAGAGCAGCGTGATTGACAGTCCAGAGGAGGAACATATCATGAGAGCCATTGTCCGACCACAAGAGCAAACACAGCAGCTCCTCTCCTCCTCTCTTTATCTCATCTCCCCCTTCTCACCCCTCACTTTTTGTTCTCTGCACCTTCTTCTCCACCCCCCACCCCCCCACCCCCACCCCATCTCTCCTTCTGCTCCATCTCCACCTCCTCTCCAGTCTGACACACATTATTACACACTGAGGGTGATAACAGAGACACATCTTATCGTTTGGGGGGAAAACACACACTCATATGAATAAAACAGCACAGGCAACAAAAGTTGTTTCATGATTGAGCCGTTCTCTGATGTAGAGACAGACTGAATCCCGTGGCACTGAGAGAACAGCCAGCTCCTTCAATTCAGACAGTGTCAAAAGGCCAGAATAATGACAACGCATATTAACAAGCGCAAAAGAAAATTTGATCGATTCTTCTTTTCACAGATTATCCTCAGGACAAGGAGAGGGAAATGAGAGGCAAGGAAGATTATTCTTGTTAGTCTCTCTCAAACACACACGCAAATAATTAAAGCAAGTACACACGCGCACACAAATGAGTTAATCACCCTAAATTGTGATTAGACCATCTGAGAGCGAGGTTCAATTACGATGTCTCTCTCTTTACTCATACGATTCTAACAATGAAACGCGCGTTTAAGCAAAAAGTTTCTGTTGTCTTCGGGTTGCGTACAATCCCCCCCATCCAAGGGGCAACTTTGCAACTCGTTCGACTAATTGGTTAATGAAAACCATTAAAAAAGGTAAACGCACCGCCTTCATTTAAATGAGCTGTTTGTATGGTTAGAGCGCACGCCTTTAAGAAATGTGAAATAAGTACATTTTGCTCACACAGCCAATTAAAACGCAATTTATTACAATAAGGGACCAGACGCCCCTCGCGCGCATGAATGAAGAAATACCGTGTTCTGTAAAAGCAAACATTTTTAAATGCAGAGTTTAAAGAAGGGACATTTATTCTGAGGGAAAATGTATTTGTCATATAAAATTAACATTTAAAGAAAAAAATCGAAGTGCACAAGTTATAACCCAGATTTGTCGTCAGCGATCATTTCAAAGTGCTGCTGACTGATTGAAATGAAGTTTCTCAGCCAGATTTGGGTCAAACTATTCCTTTTATTCAAATTAAGTCGCTGCGTTAAAACGCTCCGTCGCCGCACACCTGGGAACTCACACACACGCTTAATGAATGAAATCGCCTTTCATACCTCTCCAGTCATCAATTCAAAGCGTCCTTTTTATCCCCAAAGGAAAAAAAAAAATCCTCTGAATACCAAGAGCTGCTGCCTCCCAATGGACTCCTCTTTCTTGTTACTCTTTCACTCCTTCTCTTTCTTTCTCTCACTCCGTCTCTCCAGATACAATTCGGGCAGTCCGGAGTGGGTGTTTCTCTCCTCGTTATTCAGCCATCCCTCCCTCCAGCTATTCCTCCCTGTCCCAACCCTTTCCTTCGCCCCGACTCATCTCATAGAGAGAGAGAGAGAGAGAGTGAGAGAGAGAGAGAGAGAGAGAGAGAGAGAGAGAGAGAGAGATAAGCGACCCAGTGCTGCTGCGCAAAATCTCCGCTGCCAACCTGCAGGTTTCAATCCCGCTCCAGCCCCTGAGGACCCTTCACGTGCGCTTCCGCGGTCACAACGGGACGGGACTTGTCTCGTGGACACATCCGGAATCGGCGGCTTTATAGGAGCCACATAGTCATTGTTGAACCCCTATTTTTGAGTATTGGACTTCTACAAAAAAAAGTGTGTGTGAAAATGGCTCAGTGCGCGAGGGGCAGGTGCTCACTCGTGCCCTCTGCTCTGCGAGCTCTGAGGTTAAAGGCACAATGACACAAGTTTGTACCTGGACTGAAACTGTGATTTACAGAGGAAAAAATGTGAAGCCATGGAGGATCTTTATCTTTCAAGTGAACAAAAACCTACATTAGAAATGTTTTAGCTTTATGATAGTGAGTGCATTTCCTTTTTAATTGCTTAGCTAAATACCAGTTTATTCCTTAACGTTTGATCATTAAAATTGGGGGGGGAACAGAGTTTCAGTGCAGATCACTGGCTCACCTTTGGGAGTGTTTTTCAGCAACATGCTGCTCCTAATTTGTTTAATGTTTTTTAAGATTGATATGGCTGAAAAGGGGGCTTTGACAATGGCATCTATAAAGTTAAAAAACATTTTAATAAGAAACTCATAAAAAGGAGAAATCTATTGATTGTTTGGATAAATTTAATTAATACAGTTTGATATTTTGGGAAAACAGGTAGGGAGAGCTAGCACAGCACAGTCCAAGTTAAAAAAAACTCTACCTACTAGCACATCTAAGATGCAAAAAATAACAAGTCACAGTTTTATGTTTGGTTAAATTAGAAAGGCTAGCTCAATGTTTCCCTATTTCCAGTGTTAATGCTAAGCTAAGCTAATACTTAAGTTAAGCTAACAAACAAATAAGCACAGTTTTACAAAATTATTTCCTCTAATCTTGGCAAAAGTGAACATTAGCCCACAGTGGATCAGCCAACACCATTTCTTTCTTCCATGAGGCTGGAAAAAAAAGACCTGAGTGTACTTTACAACTCCTCTTATACAATCAGCTCCTCTGCTGTTGAAGAGACTTTGTGACTTGCCCTGAGGGGGAAAGAATGGGAGTCCTGGGAAACAGAGACTGGTGAATTGTGCCAGCGGCTGGCCGAGTCGAAATGCTGTATAGCTGCACTCCAGGTGTGTCCCTTGGGCGATACACACACATACAAATGCTCTTAACACACACACACACACGCACGGCTTAGCCAAACAACTGTCCAGATGTCATAAACACTATAATCAAGTGGATAAGGATTCTGTCCCCCGCCCTCCTTCCCCCCTCTTTCTTCCTCCAGCCTCGTCCTCCCTTCCTGTCCGTCTGTCGTCCATTCGTCTGTTGCCCGTTCACAGCAGACCACACACACCAAATAAACAGATGCAGACGGTGTGCCCCTGTGTGTCTGCAATTAGGGCCAGACGTTAGGACCCAAAATCTTTATCTGAGTAAATTATTAGATTTGCCTTGATAACAGTAAATGTCATAATATAATTATATTTGATAACACCAGATCATGTATATCATTACTTAATTGGCCTCTCCTCTGACATGTTTACCCTGCGCTTAATGCGATTGGTCATTGATTTTGCAGAAACTGTCAGTTTATATATATTTTATTTAAAAATTTTGATGTTAGTGCATGGGATAACATGGGATAAATCCTAGTGACTTTGGTCACAGACTGACTTTTCCTCCTGTGCAACAAGAAAGTTTTCATTTATTCTGTTCAATATCAATATACATGATGGATTTACACAAAATTGTGCACAGAGGACCATGGTTCTCAGGACGATACCAATGACCTGATCCCCTGGTTTTTAGATTGTCATGAAATTGGTGCAACAACAAAAAACAAAAAAGCTACAAAGTCCACATCAGTTTCTGTTTCACCTGTACTTTGAGTTTACTGCTAATTAGCAAATATAAGCATGCTATCATGCTAAATCAAGATGGTGAACATAGGGAACACGATACTTGCTTAGTATCTTGCTTGCTTGTTTTTACTTGCTTAATGTTTGCAGTGTCTTTTTGCACAATTCCCCATGCAGATACTGGCATTTGTACCTGAGCACAGGCTCACTGAGTCTGCAGACTTTAAAACAGCAGTGTTAGCTTTTAAAGAAAGTTGTGCTCTGTGAGACACAGTAATGTCAAAACGAGCCGAGCTGATACTGCAACTTTTCTGAAAGATAACATGTAATACTTTTTTGCTTTTACTTTATATTCTGAGTTGCTACGGTCCCAGGTGCTTTTTGATTGACAGCCTCTCTCTACGGACACACAGGCCAACAGACCTATAGACCTGTCCGACGGATGAACCATGCTGCTGTCCTCCCTGCATGTCCCCTTTGTCATCTATTCACTTCTCTTGATGTCTTCCCTCTGTTCTGGTCTTTATACGCCCTCTTTTATTATTCCATTTTTTCTTGTTCCCTCTCCATCTCTTTCTCACCCTACTCCTAATCTGTTCATCCTCCTTCTGTCTTCCTCTCTGCCATCGCTGTCTATCCCAACTGTGGCTCTGTTGAATAAATGCATCAGTCACATGGTAGAGTTGATCCACAGGTCATTTAGCTCGGCGCCATATGGTCCAACTGTGAAGCTTTGTGAAGTTTTTAAAGTCCCTGCAATGCAACAAATATCTGTTTACTAAAGGTACTATTCCTTCCAAAAGGTCAGACTAGACTGAGATCTGAGCATCACTGTAACACAAACAAGAGCTGTTGGAATACTAAAGAAGATAAATCAAATCTACCTGAAAAAATCTTCGGGCCTAGACATCCTAATTCCTCCCATACAGATTTGCATACAAGTATGTGACGTGAAGTAGGGGGATCTTAGTTTTCACCTTCAACAACTGTGTATAAAACACACCTTGGGAATTGGAGAAATGTGTGCAGTTTAGATCAGCTGTCTGTCTGTATGCATTTTCAGGTGATATTTGACACAGCTCACATTTGTAAAACCTGGGTGCTTCAGCATCCAGGGACTTTGTGATGAGAGTGGGGATAAAAAGTTAAAACTTTGACAGCCAATTATACTCAGTCTGACACTGAGAAGGTTTAGGGAAGTGTTCGGCACACGAAATGCAATTTATGTTTTTTTCATATATATATATAATAAAACTTCATGCTCATAATTATTCACACATATTTTTTCCTCCATGATGCAACTATTTGGAGAGCTGAATCTCAGTCAGCAACTATTAAATTGATAATCCAACAGCTGTAACAGCTGTTTCCTTAATTTTGGTGACGTCGTCTGTGATAAGCAGCGCTGGTGTTTGCACTGGACCAACGAATTGTAATAATAAAAATGAACACTGCCACAGTCTCTCATATTTCCTCTACCTTCCTATAATTATTAGAAAACAAGCTATTATTGTTGCTTTAACAAACACAGACAGCATCATTTACTGTGCAGCAGAGGATATCTTCCAGGAAACAGGCACCCTCTCATTGTGTTTAAACAAGCACATGTTTAAGTTTAAACTGGGTGAAAGATAAATGTTTATTGCACGGTATCAATCAGCAAGACTAAGAGAGCAGCAAATGGCGTCATATTACAGTTAAAGGTGTGTATCTTTTAAGTTGCAGCTTCTCGCATTTCAGACGCTGCAGCACTCAATAATATATTTTTTTTTTACTGATTTATTTTATTCTGCCCTGTCAAAAGCTTGAACACACATTGCAACAAAAGTCTGCAGTCTACAAACACATTTTCTGTTACCTTTAAACAAAGATTTCTGATGCCTTCTCCTTCTTTTTCCCTCTCACACATTAACACAAACACACATTCACACACCCGAGGCCCCTTGCCTTACATTTTGAAGACACAGATATAACCCGGGGTGTGGGGATTAGTGCTGTGCCACAGTCACAGTCAGTCGAGATCACTGTGTCATTCACACATACATACACACACACAAGGAGCTGCATTTAAACTAGCAGAAGAAATATGGTTTATTTGTATTGTAAGTTCAAGCGAAAGACCTGGAAAGCTCAAATGAAGTTGACACACTCTACACTCAGTTGCATACACAACCGTATATTTAAAAACCTCACAGTGTGAAATTTGATCTTTTTTCAACTCGACTGCACTTGAGGACCATGCTAATAACAAGCAACAGGTTAATATTAGGGTAGCAGCCGATTGAAGTGACCACCGCCTACTGATTAGTCCAACTAGTCACAGTTATTAACCAGCATGTCATCTGGTACCAGGCCTGTCGTTCCCAGACTGCTGCTAACCTGACAGCTCCTAAGGTCATGATACATTATGCAACTTTTCATGGTGGGATGCACAGATGGGGAGAATTTATTTAAGAAAATACTGTTGTTTTATTTAAGAGCTCATTCAAGGTCACACTACTAATAATAGAAGTATCTTTAACATGCATGTGCATTCAATGTTGAGCCATCTAGGTTACACACACTGCAGATTTTTCATTTGTCAGTTTTAGCCATATTAGCCTCATGGCTCCAGGGATGGCAGTGTTGGTTTGTGGGTTAATCGGTCAATCCTCCACTCCTCAGACTGAAATATCTCAACAACTATTGGATAGATTGCCATGAAATTTGGTTCAGACTTTCATGGTCCCCACAAGATGAGTTCTAGTAACTTTGTTGTTCCCCTGACTTTTCCTCTGGCTTCACAATGAGGTTTACATGTGTGGGTTTTGAGTGAAATATCTTAACTATGATTGGACAGACAGCCATGAAATTTTCTACAGACGTTCGAGTTTCCCTCAGGATGAATTCTAATATAATGGTGATTCTTTAACATTTCTTGTAGCGCCATTATAAGATCAAAATGTCAGCATCTATTCCTGTTTATTTCCATGTTTTTGTGTCTGAGGACTCCCTTGAGACAAAAAGGTGCATCTAAAAGTTTTCTCGTTATGTAGAGTCAGATACTTTATGGAAATTAGTCCTGCAGAGAAAGCAGACAAGGGAAAAAGAAGCCATGCTAGGATTACGGGATACAACTTATAGGCTACTACACTAATCGGCATATTACAGATAAAAGTACATGTCCTTTGTAAATATCATAAGAATTCATAATACATTTTATAAAGAAACTCTGAGATTTCTAAGAAGGCACCAATGCCAAATTAAAGCCAATAATTTGAAAAGTAGATTCATTTAAAATCCGAAAGCAGTTCCTCATAACTGTGTCATTTATGAGAAAAACTGGTCTAGACTGCTGAGCACCATCAAAGGGATGGAAATAAGTTTTTGGCCTTTGAAATAGCCAGAAATGCTTTGTAAAGAACTTAAGTGAGTAGCTCCTTGGGTGAATTTATATTGTCTATATATCCATTATCTATATATTGGTATTGTCTAATGCACAGTTATGTGAGTTTGACTAAAAAAAATATTTGATCAAATAAAATAAAGCACACATTAAAAACATAGCCCTGTGACTGAGGTGTCCTGTGTCAAGAGAGGAGCTGGGGAGGCTGTGAATCTCCCCAATGTGACCAAGGTCCAACATCCAACAAGCAGTGTGGAAGACAGCAAGTGTATGATAATGACTGAAACTATTGCATCCAGTAATGAAGTTACTTTTAACGGGAAAATGATCATTAGAAGCATCTCAGTGAAACATTTTATCCAAACATTAGAATTTTCTCACTGGTGACTTGTGACTAGTGAATCATAATCAGAAATAAAACTGCTCCCTTGCCCACACGATGATAAATGAATTTGTGATTTCCAGATCATTTAAACGGTGAAGTAAGTTTTTGAAAAGGAAACGCTAGTTGAACAAAAGGTGACATCCTGCCAACGTAGCTAGCCAAACTCACAGAGCTGACAGCCTCAGTCTAAGCAGCATTTGGCAGGTGGCTAACAGTTCAGCCTGCTGTGACTTGTCCTGAGCTCCTCGCCTGTAGGGAGGGAAGTGGAGGACAGGAGACAATTCACTTGAAAACACTGTAATCATGCCTCGAAGGCACCCAGTCCATCAACCTGAGTGGGCACTGAAACATTTCTTTTCTTTGGCTACACAAGTATTTTCTTTTCTCTTTCCTTTCTTTCCCTTTGTCTTCTTTTCTTGTCTTTCCTCGGTAATATTCAAAAACTTCCACATTTCTCACATGTCATAACACTGATAACCTTTATTTAATTAAGGCAGTAGTCACATTTATTTGCACTCTGTGTCAAAAAGCTAATTAAACTCCAAAGAATATTGTGTTCCACTGAAACTCATTTCATTTTTCTAGTATAACATTATTTTCTCTTTCACAATGTAATGTATAACATGATTAAAAAAGGATATAAAAAAAAATCTAATAATAGTCTGAAACCAAATCTTCAATATTACCCAGCACTGAGACTAAATATGAGATGTTTTGACAGATTTTTTTCCCCAGCAGATTTTTGATTCTCTGAGAAATTGGTAAGTAATAACCTTTGAGTATTCTGCAAGTGAGAAAATAATGGACAAGGACTCTGTTAAGTGCTTTTCACTACTCCAGTATAGAAGAATATTATGTCCACATCAATCACATCTTTAATGCCAACACAGGGGATATAAAACACCTTATTTTTTTAGAGTTTTTGAAACTTGAGAAGAAGTTTTAAGAGTTGATAACATTCACAACTTTAAATCTAGTTTGTCCTCTGATAAAAAATGTCCATCACATTTAATCAGAATTAAGAAAAACACCAACGTTAAGTTCAGGATAGTATTTAATGAGATATTGCGTTTTATTTTTGCTTGTCCAGCACTCTGAATGAAGCCAAAACTCACCTGTTTTCAATGAACCTCATATTTCTCCTTAGCTCTCTTATTTTGGCTTCTGTCGCTGTCATGAGAGGAATATTTCATGTGTATTAATTACTTGATCTTGGCTTGTGCTGCCTGCATTGGTGTTGCTTTAATTGGACCAACTGGGCTTTTCAAACCTTAATATGATCTTATAAAATATGCTACTTGGTGAATGCTTTCATCCAAGGCTTCCCTTAGCGCATACATTTTTACTGTGTTGGCCCCAGTCTGAAATGGACCCTATAACTTTGGCAGCATGACTGTACTCGAATGCACCAAGCTACAGTACAACACCTATCAACACAATACTCTCTGAGGGCTCATAAATACAACAGCATTTTCTAGTAAAACATCATTAATGTTTGCCATACATTTGTGTGAGTACAGTTGACTACAAAAAGTTGATTTAAAGATAAGATTTTTTAGTTTTGTTTGCTTTTTTGAACTTACTCTGATAAATTAACACCTTCATCATCTGTGGAATCGCTTGAATTTTATATGCTAATCTCTTAATCTTGCTCTCAAGCTAAAATGTTCATGTGAGGCTGTCGCTCTTAGGTTTCTGTGTGTGTTTGTGAGTTTATCTCTCACCTGAAAAACACGCAGTCGCAGAGTGAAGGCTGGTTGTTGAGCTGATCGTTGGATGTGTGGCTGCAAAGACTGATAAATTAATGGACGGACAGGTGGAGGAAAGGTGGCGATGGTCTTATCTGATAAGGTCCATTCTAGTTACTGTTTCTGTCAGTCTCTACCTGGGGGACAAAAGGATGAAGACAAGAGAAGAAAAGCAAAGAGAGAGAGAAAGATGGAGAGAGAGAGAGAGAGAGAGAGAGAGAGAGAGAGAAGAACTGGATGCCTGTGAGGAAAGAAGCAACGTGGTATTACAAAATGACAAAACTGCAGTGGAAGTCAAATTTTTTTTTTTTTTTTTTAAACTCACCCAAGGTTTATCTGCGGTATCAGATCAGGGAAAGCAAGCAGAATTTAATGAAATTTGTTACATTTTTGTTCCAAATTCAGACACTCATATTCACCATAGATATTTATATAACAATGCCTTACTGGATATCAATGTGTGTGAGATCGGTAATGTCAGAGGAAACTTGTCGAGGAGTCGGACTGTTTGGACCCTCCAGCTGTGAAGGGTCAGAGCAGGTAAATAAGAGAACCAAGTCCAGACATCTACAATCACAACTTCAGTGTCACAACTTCAGTGTTACAACTCCATGTCACAACTTCCACAGATGTGATTCATTCCTGTGGATTGTATTTACACAGAGATTCTTCACATAACAGAAGTTGGAAAACATGTTGTTAAAAATCGATTGTCCCCTTCCTGAAATCCATAAAATTGTCCTATGAAGACAACCTTGGCTGAGTTACGGCGGTACTTATGAAAAAAAATCAGGAGGGGAAAAAAAATACTGATAATACACACTATGTGCTACAGTATAGCAGTACCCCCTGCTGGTAGCTTTTTGGTAGTGCACCTGAAAAAGAGAGGCATCATGATTGACTTTTGGCCAATCAAAGAGAAGATGAGAACCAGGACAGGTGAGGCATTTACATGGTCAGCTGTGTTAATCATGTCATCAGTGACAACATGAAGACTTTTGGTTTTAACATCAAAATTCTGTAAAAATGGTGATTCTTGATCTGTTCGGCTTTTGGCAATGTCTATTTAAGAGCCTTCATCAGAGGTTATAGCCTTACTGAGGACATGAGCTGTGAGCAGCTCAACTAAACTGTTTCCCCTTGTGCAGTTTGTAATAATGTAGTAATTTTTAAAGGCATACATAGTTAAAAGAATGCAATATTTCACAATGAAACTCAGATGTATCTGTACATTGACTCAGACTCCTCGGGTCATATAGGACAGGTTTACTGTGTCCTGAGTTCTCAGGATCAAAACCAAGCAAAGTGAAGCAGCTTGTAACGCTTTTTGTTTTGTTTTGTTCTGTTTTGTTTCATTTTTTTGGGTTTTTTTACCGGAATATGTGAGATCTGCTAAAAGTGCCAGCTCATTAAATTCAAGGTACCAAAATTTCTTTTTACTGTGACTTTTCATTAAATTATAGCTCACAAATACTTTTTTTTTAAATCCTGTAACTATTTAGGTTTTTTTAGTTTTTACTTTTACCTAACTTAATTGACTTTTACATGCATTTTTAAAAAAATCTTTGTTTATCTATTTGTCTCCTTTGTTTTCATTGTCTTTTAAATGCACTTTAAATTTGTTTTTACTGTCCTATTCTGAATGTATTTCCATGCCAGTGTGTAGCGCTTTTAATCGTCCTTGTGCCTCAGTGTTGCTGTATAAATAAACTCACCCTGCTTTGAATTAAATCAGTTCTTTTTTATGTCTTGATGGTGACCTTCCAGACTTGGGAACTGCTACCTGCCTGATTGTATCAGCTGTGTGTGTGTGTGTGTGAGAAAGATTAGGACTGTCAGTTCAGGTGAAAGGTGGTCTGCATTTTACTTTTAGTCAATCTGAGAAAAGAGAAAAGCCAGACAAGGTGCTTAAAGATTAAACTAAATGTTGCTGTAACCTTGTGATAAAGGAAAAAAGTCCATCCATCCATCATCTATGGCTGCTTATCGTTCGCAGGGACTTGGGGGGCTTGAGTTGACATCAGCTGACAGCTTCACAGGTTTTTTTTAACTTGGGCCTGATTTTACAAGCTTTGGTGGGCAAATGACTGAAACTGACCAAAAGTGTATGTTTGTACATTAGTTTTTTCTCAGTAGATCACTTTAGGGTGGAGCCTTCATGCCTGTACTGGCTACAATAAAATTTGTAGGAGCACCAACGACCATCTTTACTACATTCACTAAAACTGAATAAGTGCCACTCAAACACTGTCATTTTATTCTCAGTGCCATACAATTACAAAATTTCTTGTTGAGTATCAGTCATTTGGACACCAAAACAAGTAAATTGGTCAAAAGGTTTTAAAAATACCAGAATTTCCCTTTATAAAGACAATAAGTTTGAGAGGGAACTTTTTTTTTTTTTTTAAATTGCATCAGAAGTTAGAGTTGACCTTTAAATTGACAGTCAAATGAAACAGAACATGATGGATCTCAATGTTTGGAAGATAGAAAGTGAAAATGCTTTATTTCTACTAAAAGACTATAGGTACAGTAAATTAAAAATATACAGTAGCAACTAAACAAATATCAGCAAAATGACTACCATGTTTTAAGCCTATTATCTGTTTTTACTACTCCCTCACATTAAGATTATTATATTACTATCTGTATTATTATTTTTATATTATTTATACCTGCTGCTGTGTAATTTCACACTCAAAGACTTAGGTAACTCCAAATCAAGCCCAAATGTCAAATTGAGAGTCTGACTCAGTTTAATTATTAGATAAAAAAGTGCCCTAAGGAAAAAAAACTACAAGCTCAGAGTATGATCAGTTTGTTTATTAAACACTTAATCAACGTTTGAATACATCAGAACATCAGAACGAGCTTTAGCTGCTTATCCAAAACAGATTGTGGCACTGTGAGCTTATATTGTCATAAAACCTTACATACAAATCTCTGATAGCGGAGAAAAAAAAACAACAACACACAGCTGTTACCTGCTGGAAATGTTGGGGCCTCATGAGGTCAAACAAAGAATCCCTTTAATTAAACCAGTAAACCAGTTATGAAAGTTGAAGTATTAAACTGTCAGTATTAACTGTGCAATGTAGAAGATGGCAATAGAATACATTCTGTCAGATCTCTGCTTTTAAAGCCACGGCTGTGTTATTTAAAGGTGGTGTCCATTAAACACTGATTGTCAACAGAACTGACGCATGATCGCCTGGCACGGCGAGCTTTTGTTCAGAGGAGGGAGATAACAGAGGTGGGGACAGGACAAGAGATTAGAGGACCACAAACTGTGATTAGCAGCAAAATAAAGTCTTAAGGCAAATGCTTTCAGGCTTATTGTTGAAAAGTCAGTGAACCCGTTTCAGCCAGTTACGACCACAAAGACCTCTGACAACACATGAAATGCTCTCTGTCTCACTTCTGCATATTTCCACTTCCCAAACTCTTTTGTGCTCTTTCATAACTGCCTTCAACAAAAAAAAAAAATTGACATTTTCCACCTTCTTTAACAGAATCACAAAATCCTTCAGTCAGACACAGTTTAAAGATCAAATACTGAGTTTAAAACTGCAGGTAGGTGAGTTTTTAATTAAAGAAAAACTGGACCCGAGCTAAGTGTTGATATAAACTCTATTATCTGTACTGATTCACTAATGTCTGCAGTTTGTGGTAAGAAGTGATTTTTGTCCTGTTACCTGCTCTGGGACGAAAAATCCAGCAGAAACAATCTGGAACAAGTGTCAAAGAATATTAAAAAAATCTATGTCCACAGTCCCTATTATATTTTCTCCAAACATGGCAAAGTGAATTAACAAAATATCCATGACCTTTACGTGAACAGTGCTCAAATGCTTTGTCGATTGTATGGCATCATCCAAAAACATGGGAGGACAGCTGAGAGATGAGAAACAGAGACAAAAGTCATGACTGTTCAGTAGACTTCAGGCTTCAGATCAGAAGATCATGCTACATAAGCACAGATTTACATGAATCATGCATTTCACTGCTTACAACATCGAAGCACAGTGAGAAAAAACCAATGAGATGTGCACTGAAATACCCACTTCAGACACTTGGAGGCAGTTTACTGTGACATACAGTGTATGTTCACCCTATGGTTTGGCAATAAAGATCTCCAGAATAAAATTTCACCTAGAACAGAAAAGGTTTACTTTACTGCATGTAGTTTTTTTTGACAAAACTTCACTTCTAGACTACACTAATTAAGTTAAACATCCAATGAACCAGGCAGAGTTAATTTGTCTAGAAAAAAATAAGTGTTTACTCATGAGTCCACCGTGGATTACAGACACTCACTGTATGAGCAACACGAGCATCACCTAACCATGCTCTTCTTTTTTAAATCATATAGTTGTAATTTTAAATGTGATCTGCTCATGCTATGTCTAAACACATGATGGCACAGTTTATAAACATACAGGTAATTCTGATGTCGTATATATTTATGTTTCAAAAAGAACGCTTTCGTCACTGAAGTGTCCTTGTTAATTTAAACAAATGTCAAGTGCTTATATGTTCACATTTATTTTAACCTTTTAATATTCCTCAACATCAAAAGAACATGTAGATACTAACAATATATATTTTAAGGTCCAGTTTGTAGGATTTAGGAGGATCTATTTGTAGAACATGACAGCGATCAAATACTATTAATTAGAATGTTTTCACTGGTGTATAATCACCTTTAAATTAAGACTGTTGTGTGTTCATTACCTTAGAATGAGCCATGTAATACTGCAGAAAGAGCGGGTCCTCTTCCATGGAGTCTGCCATGTTGCACAGCCATGTGTCTACAGAAGCCCGGAGAGGGCAAACCAAATACTGGCTTTATGGAGGGATTTTTATGTTTTTTGCAAGTTGCACTCTCCTACAAGCTTGGAACAGGAGAGTAGGTGGAGGGGGTCTTCAAAACCACGGGTGCAAAACCACTAGATGTCACTAAATCCTACACACTGGACTTTTAAGGTCCACTGTTTCCAAAATAAATGTTGTTGGCATCACATAACTCCAATCATAATTAAGGACCTTTTTTTCATTGCCACTTGTTTTAGAAAAAATGTTTTGGTTTTTAAAAAATAATTGCAAAACTTCTTTAATAAAAATCCTAATGGCGTTTAAGAGCTGAGAACATCACAATATTGAGTATAACAGAAAAGGGAAAAATTTACTCTCTGAATTCTTTAACTTTAAAATATATGACAAATATTGTCACTGTGAAAGTTTCTGGTCTGTTTGTCACATTTAATGTTAATAAAACAAACTAAAAAGATAGTAATAGAGAGTAAGTAATCTGCAAGTAACCTTTTTAAAAGTCATTATTCATAAACTCTCTGAGATGTTCTCAGTGCTGTCACTTTCCTCAATCTGATAAACGACATTTTTTTTAAAGCAGGACTTCAGTTTATTTGTGCGTTAAATCTTAATTTCCTAAATTTTCTTTACATATTGTGCCTGTTAATTTCACATACAGTTTATCACTGCATTTTTATTATGGAAAATTTCTAGCAGCTACATATAAATCTACCTGGGCATCAATTTAGTTATTAATTTATCTCCCATTATGACGTTAATTACAGTGGTTCCCCCGAGCAAGCAAAAAACAACTAAACATCTTAAAACTTAGGATACATGATTTACAGTGTGAAACTGTATGCATGCTCCCTCCTGTGTTTGTGTTCCTTTCTCTCCCAGCAGAGGGCAGTGTTGAGCCACCAGGAGCTTCAGTCTATGGTTTTTAACTAACTGGGGGAGAGGTCACCGAATGTGTCAACATAAAATAATCTTCCTCGTTGTTAAAATTTTAGCTTTGACTTGTTCGTCTCCCAGTTCTTAAGACAATCTCTCATCCTCTGACATCCTTGAAACACTCATCATGTTCAGCAACAGATTCATGATACAGTTCTGGTTCAAAACTCAAACAAAAACAGGGAATATGGGTCACCCTGTTCCACACATAAAATTTGTGAACTCTGCATTAAAGCTGCGAGTCTTTGCGGGCACACTGAAGCGGTTGGATCACCATCTTTAGAAGCGTTTCCCGTACTTTCCCTCCTTTATTTGTGTGCCTCTTGATTGAAAATGAACAAACAAAAAACAAGTACAACCTGAGTGTTTTTGTCTGCAGGTTGAATCATTTGAATACCCACATTCTTAAATGTCTCGCATTCATCCACCATGCCCAAACAATGTTGGAGCAGAGAGAGAGTGTGAGTTGCGTTTGAAGTCGTCCACGCTGCTCTGTAGCTCTGGTTTTGAGGTCAGGTACTAAAACCTTCTAGTCCCCTTTTTTTTTCACTGCACAGCTCTTCAATGTATAAGAGACTCTGTCACAGCTCTCCTCAAACTTATATCTCCTCCATCACCTCCATGACGATTGTCCGGGGTCCGGTTAGGATCAGGTTGCTGACGGTCCGGTAGTCCTGAGAGAGGACGTTCAGTCCATTCACAGACACCACGAACTGACAAACCTGAGGAAAAGGAGGAGAGATGATTGATGCTTTTCCGTTGATGCTTTCAACTTGCAAACCAATCAAACAGGTAACAATGGAGTCAAACAGAGCTGAAAGTGATGGAGAGATCACAGAGAGACATGAGAGGAAGAGAGAAATAAGGACTTCTGGCTAATTAAGATGCTCTGTGCCTGTGGGATTTAAGTTGGCTTTGAAATATCAATCACTGCTTCACTTGGAAGCAAAATGAGGAGGATAACATGACATTGGATCAGTGATGAAGATGTGGATTATGTTGCAGTGGAGTTTCTATTGTCATTTTGGTACTTTTTGGATATGATTCTCAATCTATTTGAATCTATTACAACAGCAGTAAATCAGTAGGGATATAACTCTGTAACAAGGCTCACTGTGACTCAACTGGTTTCTGCTAATTCAGTTAAACCTCTGGCTGGGAATATTCTGAGCCAAAGCACATCACTGAAGAGGGCCTGTAAATAGTCTATATGCCTCACAGACACTTTCATGTTTGTATGTTAAAAATGTGACTGGACTGAGCAAACGATTAACCTACTGTAGCTTAAAGATTTAAAGCATGGGGAAACTACCTCGCCCAGGAAGTGTTGGGTCACCAGTTACAAAATCCACTCAACAGCACGTCTAAGCTCACTAATACACATCATTTCTTGTTCGTTTGATTTGTGCAAAAATTAAAAACAACATTTTGTTATTGTGCATTAGATTCTGCTCCAAGCAGAGTCTCCTTTTAAAGACGATGGTATCAATATCATCCAGCTCCTCTCATGCAAATAAGCATATTTCATGAATGTCAAAACATATGTAAAAAATAACCTTAATATTTCAGTTTTTTGGTTACATGTCGTGTTATTGTGTTTTATTTCACAACTAGACCTCAGTCGGGCAGTATAGCTGCACAGAAAATCTGAGCATAATGCACAGAGTTTGCTGAAGTAGGAGGGTATTAAGGACCAAGTACTATTTTTGCCCTGAGGTCCCCAAACGGGTTAATATGTCTTTGCTGTTATTCCAAAATGTCATTTTCACTGGACTATTGAAAAAAAAAAAGTCTTCTTACAAAGCAGCTGACTGAGTCAGAGGATGGAACAACCAGACAAGGCTTCTGTCAGACAGCACAGAAATTACAGCGCACTCAAGGTAACAGCAATGGAGACAAACATGCAAGTATTGTCTGATATAAAGTGCACCAGCTTCAACAGGACAGCCACACTGGAATCACTACCCTGCACGCCCGGACCCCGCCTCTCTTATCACTTTAACCACTGATCCTGCTCTGTGGGTCTGATAGCAAGAAGTGCCTGTTGTTGGAGCTGCCTTCTGGCTGCAGCTCCTGCAACATGATGCTGCAGCCGCTGCCGTTGCTGTGGTTTGGTTTAAGTTTTTGCAAGCTATTACTGGCGTGACCTCACACACGCAAGCAGACTCACTTTTCATTGGCTAACTGAAAAGAGATGCAAAAAAATGTGATGCACGTCAAAGGAGAACAAAAACACATGATCATTCAGATATTTATATTGCCTGTAAATCAGCAGAGCGCAGACGTAGACTGCTGAGCGAGGACGGCAAAAAAACTTTTACAGATGTGTTTCATAGGCTCTTGACTCAGGAAACATCTTGCCTGGAGCAGCTAAACAAACCCTGCTTGTTCCTTACAGAAACTGGTGTATATATGAACACATGCAGATGGACGGCACTATTTTTGGTTATTTTCACAGCAATTGCTGCTTAATGTCTTTCCGGTTTTCCTAAATATTTCAGGAAAGGAGAGATCAAAATAAGCAGAGGGTATAAGGAGAAAAGAGAGATTAAGAGTGATAGAGGGAAGGAAAAAAGCCCCGGCTGTTAATCCTGGGCTGCACAGGAATTTCAGACTTTCACTGTAATCACATTTAAACCCCTGCAGTTTATATCCCACTACTCGCAAAGTCAAAGAACTTCTGGACACTCTCTCTTTCTCTTCATTTCTCTTTCTGTTCCACCTTTCCTTTAAAGCTCTTTCGCTCTCTCCCAACACCTCCCCCTCTTTTCTCTCCCTCCGAAGCTTCTCTCCTTTCAGGCTGTGGGGTTGTTAGTCTTGGCTGGGGCCCAGCTGGACTGAATGGCTCCTTGCACTCAGAGGGTTAAAATCACTCTCACAGGGAGAGAAAGAGAAGAGACAGAAACAGGCATAAAGAGAAGAAGTAGAGAGGAAAAAAAACATTGTCAAGAGGCCATGTCGGGATATTCAACTTACATGCAACAATGACCATAAACTCTGTATGCAATCTAGAGAGTGTTTGTTCTTTGCAAAAACACTGAGTTGATTTATTATGTGAGGCCATGTCAGCATTTATGTTCCTCGAAGAATCAGAAGAACCAGAAGAACCAGAAGAAACATAACAGACTCAATTGAAAGCGCAGACAGTGGGTTCCCTGGTTGGTCTGGTGTTTTAAGAAATAGTTCAAAATTCTGGAAAATCTGCTAATTTCTTGCTAAGAATGAAATAAGAAGATCTTTACCACTCTCATGTCCACTGACAATGATGCTAGAGTCAGAAGACTGTTAGCTTAGCCTAGCTTAGAGACTGGAAACAAGGAGGAAACAGTTAGCCTGCTTCTATCCAGAAGATAGAAAAAAAATAATCTTCTGGACAAAAATTTGAATTTTCTATCACTACAGGTTTAAATCTGCCTTATTTTACGGTCAAAACATGAAGCCTTTGTACTTGCAGATGTATGAATCAATGAAACAAATTACAATGTTGTCCCTTTCATTAAATGCAAACAAAGAAATCCAATCAATTCTGCTCCTCTACATTTTTAATTAAGTTAATTGGAACAGGGTAAGTTTGCTTTTAGCAAAGTTGACCAAAAGACAGAAGCAGCTTTCCTCTGAGTAATTTAATTGTTTATGGAAAGAAAGAAGGAAAAAAGGAATAAATATGGAGCCACAGATGGCTGGAAAGATGCATGCTCTATGGTCTGCCAGTTCTGCAGAGATTTACAGTTTTAAATCACAACAGTCTCATTCAAGGCCGGAGCAGCCACACAATTTTAATACTACTCCACTTACAACGGTTAATTGTTTTTTTCCTGCAGCCATGTGAGAAATTCAACCCTCTCTGCTTCAACCAGAGAGACAGCTGATCATAGTGCCTGAAATCCATCAGTAATTCAAGAAAGACATCATTAACCAGGGAAAACCAGGTCAGGGAAATTAACCAGGCATCATGGCCAACTGACCATCAAACCAAAGGTGATCTGGCAGATATTTGGTTCAATTGCACGGTGCCTTTTGCTTCATTTGTTTATAATATTATCCAGTTCAATTCATCCCCAAAATAAGACAAGTTGAGCTTATGAATAGTTACGTGTTGGACTATTTCTTGGCCAAAGCAGTAACTTCCTGGAGTCTGCTGGTCTCCTGGAAGCCTCACAGCAACAATAAGACTCCAGGAGAGTCTCAGCAAGAAAGAGGAAAAGCAAATAAGATGATTCCACAAAACGTCAAACTCTCCCTTTGGATCTTTCGGCTGGTCTCAACTGATCACAACCATGTGTCCTGAACATAATCATTACACTCCAATGTAGGAATCAATATTCTGCATTTAAATAACTGAACACATTCTATCAATAAACTAGTATTAAGGATTTATGAACTTCAAAAAGTTCTATTTTGCAAATTTTAGGGTTCCACATCTTTCAAATGGATGGTAAGGAACTCATCTATTATATCTGTGTGGAACAAACAACGTATTGCTCAGTACACACACACATATGGAAGAGTGCAGGATACACAAATGGACACAAAGTGAGACAAACACACATCCTGCTCTACCTTCTTCCTTAAAGAAGTGCATTAGAAGCATCTCTAACCATAACCTAAGTGCTCAGATGCATTATGGTCAGGCCGGTGCTGAAGTGTACATCTTTGTGTGCGGAAAAAGATACAAACAAACAGAGAGTGTGTTTGTAAAGTATGAGTAAGTATGACCAGAAATGAAAAGAGCCTCCTGATGATTTTTACTACTTTCTGCCCTGAGGTTGATGGGTGTATGTTTCTCTGGTGGCCTTTTGCCTAGACCGCGGTGCCAACACCTCACAGCATGGCGTTACCTCTCCTGCACTGTTACTGCTTAATTACACGTCAATAAAACTACTCAGGTGAAGTGGAAGAGGGCTGACCTTCCAGGAACTGCAGGGAGTGTGATGAATGCCTCATAAATAACACTGCTGTAAAAAAGGAATTTTATCTACAGAAAAGATACTGAGCGAAAATCTAATATTTATCAATAAATATTACAGTTTTGATTACGTTTTTGTCTTCTTATAATCAGGATGCTACCTTTCAAATTATACAAAAATCAAAGGTAAAAAATAACAGTTTGGAGTAAAAGTCCTCATAGTTTGCATGTAGGCCACACTCAGGTCAACAAAAGTAAACACACTTTTATGAGGTCGCCTTTATAACCGAGTGTGAAGCAAGATTTCTGTTTCAGTGGTAATAAAAGCAAAATAGTTGACTGCAACCAAAGCAGAAGGGTTATTATTTCCACTGAATGTATCCTCTTACAGTAAAAATCTTTATTCTACTTCTCCTCCCTCCTCATCCTCCTCTTCACTCTTCAGCTCATGTGTCTTCTCTCTGACAGCACTCTAACATCCTGTCCTTTAAAGTTCAGTTTTGCTGCCATGACAGCAGAGTGAACTCAGCAGTATTTTTCCAGAGCCCAAGAGCGTGTACTGAACTTTAGCAAAGATTAAGTAATCATGCAAAAACTAGCAAAAAAGTTTGTGGATTTCATAATAACTTCAAGCTTCCTCTTCCATTTTTTCTCCACCTTAAGTTCCATGTTTCTCTGCTCCTCTTTCTGGCTCCTGCTGCTGTTTCCACTCAGTCCTCACTTCTCCTCCTCTTTCCATGTTGTGGTGTAAGTGGCTATGCTGTGCATTCCCAGGATTCCTTGCTGCCACTCTGCTTACATACCTTCATGCCAGCTGTGGCTGCAAAGCCACCATTACCCCTGTTTGTCTTCTTTGTATCTTTTTCTTCCCTTAACACTTATCCTGCTTTTTAGCTGCTTGTCCTTCAGCTGCTGTCTCCCTCCTGCCCTCACACATCCTTCACATGCAAACTGAAGTTACAGGACAACTTCTACACTCATTTTTCCATTTCTTCCCTATTTCTCTCTTTTATTCTTGTCTTCCAATTCTCCTGAAGTTTGCATTTACATATAACGGTAAACTTTTTAAGTGTAGACATAAAAACCTGAGAACTGTTTACAAGGCGCTTTGCATCTCTGTAAACAGTTTAGAGACCAAGCACAGGAGCTTTTCTCTCAAAATATCAAAGACATCCATCAAGGTTTAATTTGAATCTTGCAGTTCAATAACAAGACTTATATAACAAGACTCAATAACAAGACTCATTCAACGTATAAAACCCCAATCCCCCAAATCTGGTACGCTGCGTAAAATGCCCAGTTCATTTCGAACCTTAAATCTATATGGGTTCATTTCCACCACAAATTATGATATATTGCCACTAAAGAGATGGAGGAAGCCCTCCATACATCTCTCCTGTCCTAACCTTCATGCCAGCAGCAGCTGCAGGTCCACCAGGGTCCACAGCCTGGATGTGACAGGGTTTGCTGCCTCGCACCACAAAGCCCCAGCCCACAGCATCACCCACAATCTGAGGAAGAACACAAACACATGCTGATGAGACATGAAATCTCACTGTTTTTAACACACACACAATTAATATCTGACCTGAGCCAAAATTTGCATCTGTTGTAGACAGCAAAGAGACACAGTGGCTGACTTGGTCTGAGAGGGGCCTTAGAGCTAAGTTGTGAGTGTGTTTGTGTGTGTGAGAGAATATATATGTGTGTGTGTGTGTCACGTACAGTGAATGTCTTCTTTAGAAAAGGTCCTCCTGGTGTCTGCAGCTCCTCTGGACTCACTTGTCTTTTCAGAACTGTTGAGAAACACACACACACACATATTGTTACTTGATAGTAATCTGATGTTGTTTCATGCCAATAATCAGGCACGACATCTTACACATACACGTGGCTAACGGACACATGTCTGCACAGAAGATAACACATGCACACACACACACACACTGAAATACACAGGCGTAACATTGTTTGTTGAAAAGTGTGAAAGTGTGCATGTATGTGAGGGCAGAAAGCCCTAATGTCAGTCACATGCTAACAAGGCCTGGAGGCTCGCTACTTCCTGAAACAGTATAGTTCTCTTTCCCCTCCTCCAACTTCCCATAACCATTACTCACACTCACACATGACTCTGAACGGGATTTAAAAGGACTTTTGTCTTGGAAAAAGATTTTAACTTCATTTTAAATTCATTCCATTAGAACAAACGATGAAGTATTTGACATAACGGAGAGCAGGGAGGATATAGTCCACTTGTGTGCATGCAGGGGAATGATGTAAACACATACCATGCATACAACGATTCCCACACATTAAGTGATAATATCACTGAAGAATGTTTGCAGAGACAAATCTCACATGCTTCAAATCAAAGTAAGTGGTCGTGAAATGAAAAACGAGACGATGAATGGAATCCCGTTTAATGCTTTAATGTTTTTCTTTAGTTTTTTAACCAACTAAATACACACACTTCTGCCATCCACACACCTATCTACAAACTCTTTATTCTTGTTATTCATTGTGCTCTTCTGAATCAATCATATGCACTGTTTTATAAATCTGAAGCAGATGGGATGCATATGTTCTCAAACAGCTGTTTTTTTGTATACTTTGACAGTGTTGACTAAATGGGTGCAAAAGTATGTTGAATAAACTTTAAAGAGCCAAAATGACTTGAACTTCATTTGCTCCTTCGAGAAAAATCCCAAGCCTGTTGGCCTGTGTGCACTGAACAGTGTGTTTGTGTGTGTCTGTGTGTGTGTTTTCTGGACCTGTGGTCTGTGGTGGTGCTTCCTTCTAATCTGATAAGTGAGAGGAAGTCAGGAGAGTGAGACAGTTTATCCTCTTGATCTGGACATTTCCATAATCTCTCCCTGGAAATCCTGATCTGATCAGGTCTACAGAACGACGACTCTTTAATTCCTCATCGTCTGCCATGTTTGCTTCATATCAGAGGACGGCAGCTTTTATTTAAACTGTCTGGCTTCATAAAAGCCACCCAGAAACTACACAAAACACAGAGCTCCTCTTCTTTACTGAGCAACTTTTGTACCATATATGAATGTTTAATATTTTTAGACTCATTATCTCCCTGCACAATTACCACAGTTAATAATATGAGGCAGAGGGGAACTGTGTATGTGTGTGTGATTGTGTGTGTTTTCCTTCCTTTTCCTGTTCATTGTGTACGGTGTGTGTGAGTGCTTGTGTTGAGGCGGCTCTGCTGCTACAAAGAGACTTTGTCAAGGACCCTGCTTGAATTAGACACATCAAAGGGGAGATCACAGTAGTAAAGACACACAGAGTAGGAAACACACACATGCACACACACACACACACACAAAGGCATCACCTCTTCATTTAAATCTCTACTCAGACGTTAAAGCAGTCCATCCCCCAACGATTTGCATGATTATCACTTGCTTATAAGCAGCACATGTCTCCTCTGCAGTTCACATGGGGCCATTTAACCCTCAAACTCCAAATAAACTGAAGCAATTTTGAGTTTGAGCAATGAAATGACAGTCAGGAGGAGGATTATTAATTACAACTAACTGTGATTTTTAAAATTTAAAATAGAAAGTCACATTAGTGTGTAAGAGAATATATTTTGGGTTATGATAAAAATAATGACAATAAATAAACATTAGTAGACATCAACCTAGTGACATTATTTGCCAGTCAGCACATAAAACCTCTGGCACATCAACCTATTTATTCAGTTTATTTGAGATGCATTATTGACAGACCTGACAGAGAGCCTGGAATCAAAGCAAAACTCTTAAATCTTCTCATTATGTTTTAAGTTCTGCTCTCCTCAAACTAGACTCTTTGTGTGTGTGTGTGCGTGGGTGCGTGGGTGGGTGGGCACATGATCTTACCAGACTTGGGGTTGCAAAGGACAGGTGGGCTGCTGCTGAGCGTTGGACTGCTGCTGTAGTAACCGCTGCTGCCACAGCTGCTGCTCATGCTGCTCCGCCGAGCCCCGACCACCACCTTTATCTCTTTAGTGGGACTCACTGAGACAGAGAGAGACAAACAGAGACATTAGACCAGTGATGGGAGAAAGATGAAGAGCAAGGAGAGAAAGCAATAAAGCAGGGCTGGAATTAAAGAGGCAGTTTATTAGCCTGGCATTTCTACCTGCAGATCAATCAACAGCATGAAATGTACTGAAAACAGCTCGGTTTGCAGGGAGCCCTCAACCTCATAAAAATTAAGAATTACAGCTCATTCTAAAGAATAAACAAAAAAAACTTGAAAAAGAGTCAGTAAAATGTTAACGACTCCCCCACCCACACACACTCACACACACAAACACACACATGCAAACACACAAAAAGAAGAGTATTAGTTATATAAACACTTTTTCATCACTTCCTGTTTTCCTGATTTGGTTGCCCACTGGGACCTCCCTCTCTCTCTCTCTCTCTCTCTCTCTCTCTCTCTCTCACTCACTCTCTCACTCTCTACAAGCCTTTTAAGCTCAGAGGAACCTTAATTGAATGGATGATTCAAGATTCAACATTTTAGAGTAAAATGCAGGTATAGCCCCTTTTGCCTCTAGTAAACCAGATAATCATGCTAAATTGTTTTTTAAAGAAAATCAGTTTCTTGAGGAGTAAATTATAACAAATACCGCTAAAAGATGCTCTTTATTTTATATTATAGTGGAGCACCTAAATTGTAGCACTTGGCCAAAAATTTTACATTCACATTTATCTTGTTTAGAAGTCTTGAGTGTTATTAACTGCATTTATGGGAAAAATGTCTGCGATATCTGTCATTTTTCTAGTGAAAAAGCTGAGCTGAATTAGGTGAATCAAACCTAAAGCTGAGCTGCAGCTGCAAATGTCAAAAATTCAGCTGGACTCTGTGCTTTTTACCTCGTTTTTCTGCCTGGCAACTCAAATAACTCTGCTCTATTATCTTCATGTGGCAGACCACACCAAGGACACCTCTTATCTGAGTGGGTTTGTGCTTGTTTGCATGTGTGTTTGTATCTGTTTGTATACGTGTCTGTGTGTCAACAGAGGATAATGTAAAAGGGGTTAATGTGTCACTGTGTCTTCCTACTGGGGGACATAAGTCAGCAACCAAAGGAAATATGTAAATTTTATATTAAGAACAAAGAAACACATTTAAAGTTTTCTGTCGGGTTTAACTTGAAGGGCAGGTAACCTCAGCTTCTCTGTAGTGTGACAAGTATCGAAAGCTGTAATACCATGTTACATAAATCTGCTCATGACCACTGTCTGTGGAGTTATTTGCATGCGTGCGCAACAGTTTCTACCTGAGAGGAAGCTGGTGTTTCCTCCATCTGAGTTCTGTTTGCGGAGACAGAAGGGGCTGTCGTGACTCTCAGGGATGCTGCGGCCGCGCTCGTGAAGGAGTTCAATCAATCGCCTCCGTCGCCGGAAATTCATCCTGAACTGGTAGAGGAGGGGCCCATCCACAAAGTGATGCTTGTTGGTGACTGGAGACAAAAAAAATGTCCATGGAAACAATAAATATAGTGTGATATAAGATGAGGGATACATGCATCACCATACGTCATGACGGACGTTCACTGTTCTGCTCTAAATAAACAAAGTCTTGGCTGTGATTCTAAATCATACCATGTTTCCTTGATATCTCTTCTGTAGAATAAAGTGTAAAGAAGGCAGAGATGTAAAGCACGTTTAAAAAGATTGATTATCATGTTGAATGTACCTCCACAAGGGCTCAGCAGAGCCTGGAACTCTGAGCAAACTTTGATCACCTGACAAACTTAACTGACCTCAGAATGTGTCAAGCTCAGGCTTGTCAGAAGAAGAGAGAAGACCCACTGAACTGCACTCAATATTTTTTAAATTTAAAAAGGAATTCAAAGTGAGAGAAGCCCCGCTGTTATTTTAAAGTTTAGTTTTCAATTCGGGAGGTACTCTCGTGATCAGAGATTTGAAATGATATTCAAGCAGAATTTTGGCTAATTGGCAGATTAAATGTTGAAACTCACAGTAAATCACAGGAAATGCACAAGCAAGCCCAGGAACTATCCAGTGACAAACATCAGAAACCTGCTTAGAAACAGACGCCCCACTGTCTGTGTCTAAAATGTAAGTTTGCTAAGCAAGAGAGCTTTTTCTTAATTATCTGGTTTATTTTCACAGGGTCTATTAGTGCTATAGTATCTTTTCCTAATGATTCATCTGGGCCATTTAAATAAGATAAGACGTCTAATTACATCAACACTCTCCCTTCCAAAAATAACACCAATTTCAACTTCCTTCACAAGGATCCAAAGACCACCCATGACTCTGCCTAAAAACAAAATCATTTCCTATTTCACATCATTCACTTCACGTCATTTTCTTGAAAAACTGTAATCGTAAGATCTTGCTGCATTAGTAAGTACAGCACATTCAAATTCAGTATTTCCTTCTTTTCTCTTCCTCTATGGTTTAATTAAATACATTTGGGGGGTTCATTGCAACTATTCAACTATCCATTTGACTGGCAGGTACTTTGCTGAGAATACTCTGACCACCTCTCTGATTTGTCTTCTTATCTGTAAGTTTCACTTTTAGGTCTGTTTTGAAGCTTCCTCTTTGTGTGAGCTCCCTAACCTCAGTGAGTCAGATGTAACAGCCGTCATATTGTCCCAAAGCAAACAATGACAACCAGACACAATGTGGATCCATCCAGACTTGCTGCTTACACACCATGTATGAATGCGTGAGCGTGACGTCAATGCAGATTAGCTAGCTATGTCTCCTTCCCTTGTTGGTAATGTCATTCTGATGGAAACACAAAGCCTGTAAATATCTCCAGACTAAATAAGTCGAAAGAACTCTCCTAAATGGAGCTAAAGGGTGTATGATGATATAAATATAGTGCAAAGTCCATATGTCATCTGTGTAAAGCTAGTGGACATATTTCCACAGGGAGGATGATACTGTGGAGTCTCAGTGAGGCCAGCAGGAGGCAGATCAGCCTCTGTGTTACATTGACTCAGTGAAGTGGCATGGGAATTTATTTTTGTGACGTATTGTTTCTTAGGGCCATATACAGTCTACAATCCACACCAAAGGTGTTTCACATGCCAAATATGAGCTGTGTTGATTGTTTTATTGTACATTTTCATGCCACGATTTTAAATAAGATACAGCATAAGTGCTGTGCGTATGACTGATGTCATCTGCCGCTGCTCATGTGGTGAAATCTCCATAGCAATTTGTGTTAAAATAAAATGATGCCCTCAAGCAATAACGCTGTCATGTGACTGTCAGTAGTAAACATCCTAACTGCATCAGTCCTGGGTGTGAGCAACAGACGTCTACGTCAAATCACCTTTCATGTCTTATGGTGACACGACAAAACTTTATGCAGGATGTACGTCCATTGTTGAAACACATCTCCAGTGTAAACTGTCATGGACACATTAAACAGAGGAAGGTACAAATGTATACAAATGATAAACTTGTGTGGGTTAGTGGTCAGGTTTGTTCTAAGGTTTTCCAAATGCTTATAATATATCTATGAAACCTTTGTGGCAGGCACACATTGACAACCATATGGCCTCCCCCTGCAGCCGTCACTAATTATGGCTTTAATTGACTTATTTTGCAAACACACACACACACACACACACACACACACACACACACACACACACACACACACACACAAACACACCTGGGAGTCACATGTTTGATCATGGTGCACACAAAACAGAGGCATAAATGCTCTTATTAAATAAATTAGGAAAACACTGGATTTCAGTTTCAGTCAAACTTAATTAAAATATTAGAGCAATGAAACATGGGACAAGATTATGAAGACGATCTTCTCAAGATAAAGTCACTTCCTACCAGTTTTCTGATGACTGTTTTTATGAGGAACTGTAACACAGTTGTAAAGATAGCTAAGTATACTTACCCAAGTACTTGTACAAAAGTAGCCTACAAATATCAGGCCCTTTGCTCAAGCAGATCTGTTTCATGCTGCTTTATATTTCTACTCTATTACACTTTAAAGTTGCTCCACTACATTTATCTAGAGCTGGGAATACTGCTAACTTTAAAAATTTGCGTGTTAATTGCTGCTGAAGCTGAAGAGCAGGTTTTTCAATAATTGTAGAGTTAGTGTGGTTCTCAACTGTCCTGTTTACATGTGAAAAATGCCTTTGAGCAAAACTCTGAACTCAAAACTGCTCTACAAGTGTGTCTAGAAAGTGTGTTTCTGCAATGTCATACACAAAACATGCTGTCATCTTATAAAATATGATCATGTTATATCATAACAGATTAGGGTACCAAACTGTATATAATATAGGTAAAACACAAACATCAAAATGCTGCCAATGTGTTGTACAATACATTTGTGATAAACCAACATTTAAGCATGTATAAAAATACTGCTGTACTTTTACCTAAGTAATTTTTTTAATTCAAGATCATTTGCCCGTGGTAGTTCTGGTGCTTTTATTTAGGAAAAAGTCCACAGTATCTTTTCCATCACTGCTAACACTTATATCTAAACCAATGGAATAAGGCGAATGAAGGCAGTCTGAGAGTGAGTGAGTGAGTGTGTGTGTGTGTGTGTGTGTGTGTGTGTGTGTGTGTGTGTGTGTGTGTGTGTGTGTGTGTG